>VXBJ01004841.1:1095430-1268113 GCA_013400055.1 Nycticryphes semicollaris | reverse complement strand
CTGAGCTGATTTTTTTTATTATTATTATTTTAAAGAGATACATAAGCACCTTGCATCCATGAAGGTAAACATTGGTCTTGAAAGAAGCCTCAAAAATCAGAAAATAGCAGCAGAGCAAGTGGAAAAAAACTCCTCTTAGTCATTTCTCTAAATCCCTGGAATTGCCATTCCATTTACTGGGGCTGGATCATCACTATCCCTTACAACATGTTACCCTACAGTGTGCTGACTTCAGTTGGACTGTAATAGCAAAGATCACTCCTGTGACCAACACCAACAGTAGGGCCAGGTTTATATTATATAGTCTGTAAGCTTTCATTTAAAAGCATCTACTGGCTGCATTAAGACAAAATTGCCCAACAGATGTTACAGTCAGATTCAATAATCACACACCAGTGCTTCCAATTGTTGCGAAAAAAAGGCAAAAATATCTGTAAGGATACCTCACTTCCAAAAATACAGAACATCATACTTCTTATTATAACAAAACCACATAGGTGTGTCAATGCAAATTGCACTGCTGGCTAAATTGTTCACAGGTGAAAACTCACACAGCTGATACAAGCACTAATCAGTATACACCACATGCACAGCTCCCTTGATTGCTTTCCATACCATAGCATAGGATATTGGGTGAATTCCTAAAATAATAGCTTTTGAAATAGATATACTAGTATTTCTGATGATTTCTCCCTGCCCTCAAACTAGATTTTCATCTCAGTTATATGCTTATCAGAACACAGTAACTTCTACACTTCTGATTTATACTCATCCTCATCAGTCTGAAACTTAGTAAATACCCAGAATAATGTTGTCACAATAGATAAGGCAATCCCACACACTGAAGTTATTTTCTCTCCAACATAGGGCCATAAACTGCATTAAATTATATGCTGATGTACTGTTGCAAGTTTCAAATACAATTGGGTCCTTATAAAAAGGCTGAAGATGAATAACTAGCTTGTTAATTTGTTCTTAAGACCTCTCTGTTTGAAAAAAAAAAAAAAAGGCTGCTGGTTTCTCAAGACACCAAACCTTCTAAACTTACAAACTCTTTAGAGCAGAGCAACTATAAATCACTCCAACGACAAGACCCCAAAAAGCTGCATAAGAAAGAAAGAAGATTCAGTGAGACCACCCTTAAAAAGAGACATGAGAGCCTTTTAAACATTTCAATAGTATTTAATCAGTGCAATGAGGAAGATGGCTCTTCAAAGGTCTCACACATTAAGCTTATTCTTCTACTACTTCAGGAAAGTAAAAGAGAAAAACGGGTAATTTATTCACACTACAGCATTACAAACATGACCTACACCAAATTGAAAAGCATAGGGAACTACAACAGCACAATGTTTCTTACAAAGGCACTTTACTTATCTACACAGTGACCACAGATAGCATAGCAAGACTAGAAATTTTCTACTACTGAATGCTAAACTCTGCACATCCACACAACACATAACTTTTGTGGGGAAAATAAGAAGTAGACTAGGCAACACTTACATATACAGAGAAGAAAAATACTTATTTGTAAGGAAAGCGGCTACAGGCGCATATTCAAGATTTAGTCACTACCAGTCTCAGCTTTAAAAAACCACAAAAATCCCTGTACTACAATTTAAGCAACTTCAGTTCATTTTGCCTCACCTACCCACCAGAGTCTATCAACACAGCTCAGCCTCACAACTGCTTGCAGCAGAAGTCACGTTAATGGCTGTAACCCCACTGAAAGCACCGATATAAAGCCCTCACTGCCCTGACTACCTCCACCTGGGGCCGCCCCTCACGCCCTCTGGGCTCCATTTAAAGCCGGACCGTGGCACTTACTGCCCCTGAGGCAGGTGTACCTTGTTATCATCTCTTTTATAGTGGGTTTTTTGGCTACTTCCTGAGTCATAGAGTAGCCTTTAGCCATGCATAGGGTTACCAGCCTGCTGAGTACAGCCAGACCACACTACCCCGCTGCCTTCTCCTCAGGAGCCGCGCTCGGCCCGTGCTGCCGCCCCTAGCGTCACTTCCGCCGGCCCATAGCAACGGCGGCAGCCAGGCCATGGTAATGGCGCTGCTCCCACCTGGGGATGAGAGGGGAATGGGGCAGCGGGGAGGGTGAGGGGACAGGGGGATGAGACCCTGGGCTGCGTTGCGGCACAGCGGCCCCGCGGGCTCCTGGTGGGGGCTGGCGCTCGCCGTCGGGCCGAGGTGTGGGGGGTGCTGTGGTGTTCTCTTTCCTCACAGGCTGAAGTGGAGGAAACCCTCAAGAGGATTCAAGCCCACAAAGGGGTTATCGCAACTATGGTGATAAATGCTGAAGGTAATGGCCTCAGCTTCCTCTAAGAAACAAACTTAGTTGTAGCCATGGGCATGGTAATGCTTAAGCACAAAAATGCAGATTGAGGTGATAACATAACCTGCTGGTGATATCTTGTGAAGGTGTGATGATTTTCAGTAACACTTGTTTCATCTTAAGTCATGAACAATTGGTATGTAGCCATTTCTTGAAGTTCTCCATGTGTTGTAGCTTTTCATTCAACTTAACAGAAAGCAGAAAAATGGAAAGCAGAGCCTTGACGTAAGTTTCTCTGAAGAAATAACCTCACTTAATTTAAGGAGTCCAATGCTGGTTGCTATCCCCCCCCTTGTTTAACTAATCTAGATTTTTCAGAATCAGATCTTGAACCTCTCTTGGTAGGTTAGAGAGGGGTAGAATGCATGGCACTATGCTGTTAGTTTTGCAGGGATTATTTTTAGTCCAAAATTATTTCTATATGTAAGGAAATCCACTAACATTTCACTCTCCCTTTCTTCCTCTGAATAGTTACAGTAGAACAAAAGCTCCAGGAGAAAAAGTTACTACTAAATAAAGTTGGTTTTCTACTGTGGGAGCCATTCCTTGGCCCTGCTAAATGTTCACAAGGTCTTTTAATTGTGTTACTGTGTGTTGTCATTGGAGGAAAAAACAAGTTTTGTGTCAGGCCAGTTTTGACTATGATCCTGAAGCTTATAAGCCAAAAGCCAAACTGGTCACAGACATCACTTTCCAGAAGTTGGGCTTCTTGGGTTAATCTGTTTTAATCCTTTACAAAAAAAGACAATTCACTCAATTCACCCTGCCCATAATTTCATTGACCTCCTTCACTTTTACAATCCCCTAAAATATCTGTTGCGTTAACAGTAGTTTAGCAAAGGGAGAAAAGAACACTACAAAAGAGGCCTAAGTGTTATTCAGTCTTTAGAAAATATGGACAATTAAATTTGTGTGCCAGGGCATGCTAAGTAAAATGTGCCTTTGCTCACAGAATAAATGATGCAGGTCAAGAGAAGTGTGTAGCCTGGCAAAGAGAAACTGGAAAGCTGCTCTGCACCTGTACGTGCTCATGTCAAGCTACAGCAAGTCACTAAGCTGAAATACAGCCTGGCTTACGAACAAGTACTGTTTCAGTAAATAGAATGTGATTTGATCCAATAAGCACTTAGACTAAGCTGCAGATAAGTGAAAAAAAATCAAACAGATAACACAAATGATCCTTTTTGAGCTTCCAGACTGTTGCATTTGCCAAGGCAAAAACATCACTGTAATCTAATACAAAAATAACCCAGTTTTCTTATGTTTTCACATGGATCAGTTGACTTCTTGGCACGGTATCAGTGAAGCATGCTTTCCCACTCAGATGGGCCACTGCTGTCTATCTTTACTTGTGGTCATTCTACAGTACTGGGGGCGAGCTCAGCTGTAGCTGTGCAGAGTTAGGGCAATAGCATGCTTTTTAAACATCTGGTTTGGATTCTAAAATACAAATTCCATCTGACACCAGCCACCTCCAGGTGGTGGAGCATTGTGTATGTGTGGATTCCTTCTCTATCAATTTTGTTTTGCAAAGGAGGAAGAACGTGCTACTTCCCTTTTTTACACATTGGACAAGGTACATTCATGGCAAGGTATAAAGTCCCCCCAGGTCCTGTTCATCTTCCTCAGCCTTACAAACCTGTAAAGCACGTGGCCATTCTGAAGCAGAAGGACAAGTCTAGTGTATGAATTATGGCTTTAGTATTTAGAAATGCTTTGACACTAGATGCCAGATGTGAATGCAAGAGTGTCTTGCTCTGTGACGATATATTCAAGCTACCAAGAAGTTGGATTCCACAAACTAAACCTCAAAGCAGGTGTGTAACATCTTTGTAACATCTCCTAAATATCTCTAATTAGCACTGGTCAATCTAATTACTTCAAGTCTTTCTGTAGAAAAATAAATTAATTTTCTCTCTATCCTGAAACATTTAAAACAATTGCACCACTTAAATTAATCACATTAAAAATACTCTAACCACTGGTCAGTAGCGAGGTTTCTTAGACTATTCAGGATCCCTAAAAAGATGTTCTTCACAAAGATAAACAGTTGTCTATTATTAAGATTTTTGTAATAGTGTAGGTACACTTAGGTGTAATTATATGTAGGTGAAATAGCCAATTAAAGATACAAGCACTGTCATTTATTTTAATGCTGAAAGTTGATTTGTTCATGGAAACACTGCTAAGTGTACCTTATCTGGAAAATCTCATAAACTGTTGTTACCCTTCAGAGTTGAGAAGGATCACGCTACAGCATTTGTAATGAAGGATTTATTTGTCTTCCTCTAATTTGGGTGGCAGAGGCAAAGAGAATTTGTCCTAAAGTAAACATAGCTCAGCTTTAATCTAAGGATGGCACTCCTGTCAACTCATTTTCATGTTATTATTAGACCTTGGAGGATCATTTAACATTTACCATTTTTATTAAAAGTACTGTATTTGTGGAAGCAATCAGTTAGATGCAAGGTCATAGAAACTTTACACTAATTCATTGCTGCTTTTAAGTGAGGTCCTATTTAATGCTGTGATTATACAGATATTCTCATGCTAATGCAGTGCCTGGGAACACCTGTTTGTTTCCATTAAAACATCGGTTTTAAACACAAAGGATCTACTGAGCCAATCTGGAGGCTTCCCTACACTACCCATCCTACCAGTGCAGAGCTATTTCTTAAGCAATGACACAGATTTCAAGTGACTGAAGTAACACTTTCCTAGGAAAACTGTGAAATAGTTAAGATCTGAGGTGATTCTATTATTTCTTTACTCCTTTGCTTCTAATTATTTACCTAGCATTAAGTATTTTTTCACATTTATTCTTCTTTCATAATCAAACTCTTTGACTTATGTCATATTACTCTGGACTTTTATTCCTGTCCACATAACATAAATGTATGCAAAGAGAAAATTGCCTCCCCAGCCTGTAATCTACTGTCTTCGTTAGTAGGTCAAATAAATTTTTTATTAGTTTAACAATCTTGTTCAAGCCAAACAGTTTTACACTTACGTGATTACTGAGAACCCTGATTTTAGTTTCACCTGGTAGCCCATTGATATCAAAAGCATGGTTTGACAAATCATTGATAAACACTGATTCGTTACATCTTAAAAAAATTACTCTTGACTTACGTGGCCATATTTTTAATAGCTGGGATCAATACACTGTGTACTACCAACTGTCAATATTTTGCTGCTAATTGGAAGGGAGTTTTCCAAGGGTGGTTTTTCTTGCCAAATGCAGACATGCCCTTGGATTGCTCTTGGTATTTCACTGTGAATGTCTAATTCCCTCTCACTGCACAGGGCAAACGCTGCAGTTAAAGGGTGGGTTAGATCCTTGCAGCCCAGATGCAAACTCGATGATGCCATTTAAACTGATGAAGCACCTGTAACTGGTTAAGTACTATAGAAGGGAGTTTGATAGGTATTTAACAGCTTTAAATGGCAATTAGCCTCTTTCCTAAGTTTCATAAGGCAATTCAGTGCTTAATTGCCACTGATTAATATAAATTATACTTTAAAAAGCACATAGATACCTGAAATCAACCTAACTCCTTACTGCTATAAAACAGAAAAAACTATGAAATGCTTGTGTTTTCTCTTATGGTCTGCTGTATATGAAGAATATGCAATTTAACTGAATGATTATTAGAAAATTATTTGTTTGCAGGAATTCCAATAAGAACAACTCTTGATAACTCTACCACAGTGCAATACGCAGGTCTTCTTCATCAGCTCACCGTGAAAGCCAGGAGCACAGTGAGAGATATCGATCCTCAGAATGATCTAACCTTTCTTAGGATCAGATCAAAGAAACACGAAATTATGATAGCTCCAGGTAATATTCCCATTAAAATAACAACCAAATTGTGTGTCCTTTTACATTTCATTTAATTCTTCACAAATAAAGCTACTGTGGAAAATGCATTTTAAAGACATGAAAATATAACCGTGTGTTCACTACATAACCAGATGTGTTAGGATTTTGATGTACAGAGTTTAGAGCATTTATAAACTGGGAGACAACCAAACAAGTCTAGATCTGATTAATGTTCTGGTTTATGTGCGTTTTGACAAAGGAAAACTAGACAAATATCTATATCAGGTAGTGTGTGTGTACGTATAGAACTAAAGGCAGCAAATCCATTTCAGCTCCAAACAATCTTTTTTTTTCCTAAAAGTGATTTTTTCAGTTGGTATGTTACCATGAATTCCTAGCCATAGGTGGGATTTGTGTCACAGATATTATCACCAACACAGTAACTGGGATGTAATTCTTTTCCTTAAAACAACCAGGGGATATAGCAACCAATTTCTCACTTACATTAAATGTTAATTTGGTAGTTGTGTCTCTGAAATAGGTAACAATAGATGAGCTGTGGTCAATTACCAGTACAAGGTGAATCTGGCAAAGTGGACACGATTGGCTGGGGCTGAGATCCTGATGTGTGCACCAGCTAATTGAGAGACTAAGGGTGCACAGGATTTGACAGAAATCTCCACTGAAGGCTGGTAGAAGGGAAGGGAATCTTCTGGGATGTCCTCAGCATGGCCATGGGGAGGAGGTGGGCCCTGAGCCTGCAGCGATGGGACAGCCTTCACTGGGGCAGTCCTCTGATGCTGGGCTCGTAGCAAATGCGGAGCAGACACCAGGTACCTCGCCTCGCTGAATTATTTATAACGCTGCTATGAAACCAGTATGTGTGAAAGAAATCTGGCACTGTCATTAAGTGTTAACATTAGTCATCAGCTGATACTAAGATTAAAATTTTAGTTTAGCTTCTATTTTGGAGTATAAACCTAATGCATTTTTTAAATCATGGGTTTTGCTCATTGATTTAAACTGATGCACTCGATGCTTATTTTGCATTTGCCCTTCATGTATTTTTTTAGAGGTGACTTTTTGACTGGTAACCATTAAAGCATGTTGACCTGAAAATAAGTGGTAGAAAACGTGAAGCTTTATTGCTAACAAGGAGATTAGTCGTTCAAAGGCTTGATTATATTTTACTATACTAGAAGATGGCAAACGAACTACCTGTGATTTATATTAAGTTGCTTTTTGGATGAAAGTGACAATGGAGGAGCGCAGCTTCTTAACTTTCCCAAGCAGATATGACTCTAGGAAATTCACTGGGTACTTTCAAGAAATGTTTTATTTCAAATAGATAATGTTAAATAGCTATCCAGCTGAATCGTTTCCAGAACTTCCCCAGGCTTTTAGAATGAGTAGATGAAGTCTGGCATGCTTAGAATTCATTCATAGTCGCAGTCTATTCAAATCTTTTCTGCTTTTTCTGTCTAAATGGGGTTCTCAATTTTGAATAAATAGTTAGTGAACTGAAAGAAGTTCTCTGCACCTGCAGAAGAGGCTGCAGATGTCAAAAGTTTATTCTTCTAACAAGTGCTAGCTTCCAGGTGCTTATCTTGTGACTTTTTTCATATTGTTTCAATATCTTTACAGCTTCTTGAAAGCAAATCTACTGCTTATTAAAGTAGTTTTAATATGCTATAGTTAAGCTTCATGATGCAGATATTTTTTTATCTGTAATGTTAGATTTTTGAACAAAGTAGTTACATTTTCTAAATGTTTTTTTATATAAATGCCATTGCTTTTGCTTATGTTTTATAAATAAATAAGAAGTTGGAGAGGAATAGATGAGTCAAGAGTATTTATCAGGAACTAAGATATAAAAATGGTTAAAATATTTTCTTTTTTTGCAGATAAGGAGTATCTCCTGATCGTTATTCAGAACCCATGTGAATAGTCCTATGGCAGTGATGTAGTTCTACTTGTTACCCTGTACGTTACCTGGTGATATTTAAGGGCAGACACAGCACTAAGTCATTTCACATAAAATTTAACTGTCATGACTAAACTTCCACCAATTTAAAGTTCTCAGTTGTAGCTGTATCAATTTGTGCTTGAGCAAATTACAATGCATATATCAAAATATTGTATGTTTATCTTGTTACTCAGAACAGCAATAATAAAGCAAAATGTTTAAAACTCTCTTCAATGGATGTTCAAGCTATTCTTGCAATGACATCATTCTCTGTACCTTTCCAACATTGAATTGGAGGAGAAATCATACCCCACGGGAAGCTGTAGATCACGTGTACCCATACATCTATAATTCATACAGTCACAGAATGGTTTGGGTTGGAAGGGACCTCAAAGATCAGCCAGTTCCAACCGCCCTGCCATGGGCAGGGACACCTCCCACTAGACCAGGTTGCTCAAAGCCCCATCCAGCCTGGCCTTGAACACCTCCAGGATGCCCCTCCAGGGCAGCCACAGCTTCTCTGGGCAACCTGGTCCAGTGTCTCACCACCCTTGTTCTAAAAAGTGTCATCCTTCTGTCTAGTCTGAATCTATTCCTTTTAATTTAAAACCATTGTCCCTTGTCCTGTTGCTACAGACTATTAAAATGTCCATCTTTCTTATAAGTCCCCTTTAGGTACTGAAAAGGTGTCCTTGCAGCCTTCTCTTCTCCAGGCTCAATAAGCCCAGCTCTCTCAGCCGGGCCTCTTCTGCCCCCACTGTACGCCTTGGGTGCTGGGAAGTGCGGCTACGACCTCTCCTCCCTCGTGATCCCAAAGTCGTGCCAGGCTTTGCACGTGTGTGTAGGCTGAGAGGGTGTGAAAGCGAGGGGAGCTTGAAAAAACAGCCAGTCACGCTCGCGCCACAGACCACCTCAGGTTATGTGGATTGTAGATAAATATTATCAATTGATTATTTGAAATTTCAGATTGCCTCGTTCAGTTGGTCACAAGAAGGTTTTTTCTAGATAAAGGAAAGGTGAGCAACAAATACCTGGGGTGACTACGAGGAAAAATGAATCTGTTGAATCCTGCTCAGGGATCTTCACAGTACATCGTACAAACCGTGGCTGAAGTTATGAAACTGATAAATCACGGAATGTCTCTGTGGATACGGAGTCAGCAATTTGCCATGAGGCCAAAGTTCTGTATCACTTACAACTTACACAAAGCCTGGTGGTATTTATTTCAAATCCTGAGTGTTTGCTCTGACTTTGCTGAATAACAGACTGTTCTGGGAGGGCTGCTCCTGCTCCCGGGAGCAGAAGGTGCGGGCGCAGCGAGATCTCAGAGGCAGGGAGATTCCACACCCGAGCAGTGGGGACCACAGAAGATTCGGTGCCGCTGCCGGTGGAGAGGAAGCGAACCCGAAGGCAGAGAGACCCCGTGGGATGGCAACTGAACGCAGCAATCCAGCTGGGCAGGGCCCTTCAACACTTTAAGGATATGTAAAATCCACAGGACACTACTGGTGGCACTTACTCGAGGCGGTGCTGCACAGGAAGAGGTTTCTTACTGCTGGAGGGGTTTTTAATCGTGCGCTGGAAAACAACCGTTTGAAGTTGTTTGTAATGAGCAATAATTGACACGTGGCAATGCTTTAGAACAACTTCAGTTGTTATTTGTTACCTTCTCTGCTTCTGTTGTGCTAATTTTAAAAAAAATCCAACCTACTAATTGCTATGCATTAGTGAACATTTATTCCACTAATACCCTGGCATGTCAAACACCTACCTATCCAAACCCCAGATTTTTCATTTCAGTCCGTACCCAAAACTGTTGCTGAATCTCAACTACTCTTGATGCGTACTTGGGGCTAATAGTTTTGTTTCCATCATTTTTCTCTCACAGCATTAAATTCTGTGGAGGTTTCAGTGTGTAAGTCCAGAAAACGGCCAGAATTACAGTCTCCCGATACACTTTTCTATTGTCAAAAATAATATTGGTGTTGCAATTTCCAGCATCGTTGAAAAATTGTCCTTCAGCCCAAAGAACACAGAAGTGCGTCCCAGAGAGAAAAGCTTCGCGTCTGGCAACGTTCTTTCATTTTGTCTTCCTGATACATGTGTTAGTTCCCTTCACAGACTTTAATCCAGTATTTATTAAGCAGCTGATGATTGCTGTAGCTTGATAAAGCACTCAAAGAGACACTTCAGCCATAATCGTTAAAATTAAACGCATGCTAAATCATTTTGCTGAAAAGTGGTTTTATGGGGGAAAAAACGGCCTTCGGCAGGTGCGCGGAGTTCTCCGAGGGTCAAACGCCGCTCGCAAATGGGTTTCTTTCCCTGCTCCTGTGAGAGGCACAGATGCAGATAAGAGGGCAAAGTTTGGCCCATTGATAATGACGTGCCGTCCCAAACACCAGGGCAGGCTCCAGTCGGGGCTCCCCGAAAGCACGTCCAGGATGATATGGTTTTGGCAACCTCTTTACTAAGGAGCGTAAACTGAAACGCTGCATTTCACTCCCTGGTAATTTGTTCCTATTTTCTGTTAGTGACAGCGAGGTGAACACGTGTAAACTTCTCATTTAGGTCTTTCAGTAGGAAGTGGAAGTCACAAGAGCGAAGTCTTAACACAGTCCCAGTGGAAGAGCCTCCTCAGCACATCCATCTGAACAAAGGTGAGCCATGGAAAAGGAATGGAATCGTCCAGACAAAATACAGGGAAATAATTTTTTCAGTTACTTAAGCACCACAAAAATGTCACATCAAGTCATTTAAGCTGTTACTCGCGTTGAACCAGCAGAGATTTTATGAGTTAACAATTAACTGGGCGAGGCTGAGGGGAAAAAAGTAGCATGAAAGAGATTAATTTCGCAGATGATCATTTTGTCAAGGGAATGTTGAGAATGTCAAGAATGGCTGTTGTTCATTCAAAGGCAGTGCTTGGCTTGAGTTGTAACATGCTATTTAGGCAATCAGCCAAGGAATAAATTATGTCAGTATCAAGCGTTTGGGGTCCTCAAAAGAAACTAAAATAGAAAGTTCTCGGAGAGCCTCCCACTTTCAAAATAAAGTACCTTGGATTTTCCTTAACATAACAGTTTTTCGAAATACATGGTCCCTCCCAAGACAACAGTTTGTGCCAGTGGATTCAATCAAGGCAGTTGTTCATTTTGCTCATCTGCCAATTAAATACTGTTTCATTTAATGCACATTCAGTCCATTAGTGCATGGTCTGGCTTTCAGTAAGCTACTTGGTTTTGTAGACAGTGAACTATCACTTAGTCCACGTTACATAATGCACATAAAAGCATCAAAAGGTTGGTTTTTCAGTTACACTTTCAGCTTAGCTCAAGGTGTACCTAGATCTTTGTACCTTATGTTTGTGCAGTGATTGAATATAACTATGGGACACAAAAGAGAGTGATTCACAATCTCTGCCCGTGATACAGCATCTGTGAGAGAACAAACTGCTGACTCCTTGTCCCTTGCGCAGACTTGCAGGAATTTATGCATTTGTCTTTTGCCAGGTCTGGTAAGGGCATTCTTGTGACAGGATTCTTAGAAGGTGAGGAAGGTGGGATTAAATATTAAGTCAAGATGGTCTGAAGTGGAGAGTATTCTTTACGGATGCTCACAGTTCATGGAGGAAGCACTAAGATGTTAAATGCCAAGTTCTCCCGCTGCCAATGAATGATCAGGCTGTGTACTTTGTGATACATAAATTGTAATTGCCAACATCATTTCAGTCACAATTTCCTCAGACTTACTGATGGCTTAAGGCTTCACATACAGCAGTATTCTATCTATAATGGGCACATACATGTGTATCTATGTATATAAAGCATGTATAAAATACTATTAACTTCCTGAGAGGCGTTTGTTGGACCACACTGGATTCTCCACAGAACTATCTGATCGTAAGCATTAACAACAGCGAACCTGAAAAGGCCAGAGCAGTAAAATATCACAATAACCTGAAAATGCAGTTAGGAATTAATATTATTTTCAAGAGTTAATCAGTTAGTTTTGGTACTGGCCAGTAACAGCAGCACTTTCGATAACAGAGGGTTTCCTCAGCAAGAGGAGTCAATCCCAGCTCCGCTGTCGCAACTCAGCAGGACACAAGTTCTGGGGTGGACCCGCAGAAAAAGCCACAGGCTTCCTAAATAAACCCATGTCTTCCTTTTAATTAAGTTTTAATTATTAAGTTACCATCTAGAGACAGCAAGATAATTCCCCTATTGATTTTTCAAATCTCAGGCAGCTAAATTAAGAGTAGCCAGGAGAATTCCAAGCTTGTGTTCCCTTCGCCTGGCACCTGAACAAATTAAACCTCTCAGTTTGTAGAAAAATTAGGTCAGAACAACAAGGTTCACTGCGGGATTTCACACTATCTGTGGGAGAAAGGAAGAGTGATGCTTGGAGAGAAAGTCTAGAATGTCCCAAGTTAATTAAGCATACCAGCAGAGGTACATCAGAAGCTGTTCAGACCACGGCACTGATTTGAATCTCTCTGAATTGCAGGACATTCATGTTTGGGGACACAGTGGGACAAGAAACAGTGACTGAGCAGGACAGCCATAGGGAGATCTGAACTGATTCCTTGAGCCTTACCGACAATTTGAGAGAGAAAAGGTTAACTCTCCTTCAGGATGCAACCACGCAGAAAACCAGCTAGAGATAAGACGACACTTAAAGTAGTAATGAAGCTGTAGGACTGACAGGAATTCTTACTGTCAGTTGTGAAAAGCTGACCATTTCCTTCTAATTTACTAATTAGTGATTTATAAGAGAGACCGCCCGTTGTTGGAGTTACTCTTTCCTCTATGAAAAAAAATCATGGCTGTAAGTCTAGAACTCAATATTGGCCAAGTGTGTGAGTGCCAGCACGTGTGTCAGGATTGGGGAGAAAAAAATGGAAATGCCCTTATCTTTAAGCAAGTGAAGGAGTGGAACTGGATGGAAAATTGAGAATGGTCCTGGTTAAACAAAGATGTTGTTTGCTGTGATACTCCGTTAAAGGGCTATATGTTATAGCCAAACCACGATCCAGATAAAAAAAGAGTCTGTACAGTTCCAGATTATTGTTAATTGTAGCATATTTTTAGGGGAATTTCCCAGTGTATTATTCCAGGAGCATTCACAGTATCCTCACCGTAGTCTGTCTCACGTGACAAAACCACCCTTGGCCTAGAGGGCAAACAGTTTGCACGACCAGTTTCCTTCTTTCTACCAGTGTTTCAGCAGAATAAATAACTTCACTGACTTCAGTGGAATTCTTCTGCATTCATACAAACTTTACTTTCCCCTTGCGTGTTCCACTTTGGAAGAAGCTCAGAAATAAAAGAAAGGCTCGTGGTTCAGCAAATCTCAGAACAGGAGAAGTTACAGGCCAGAAAACTTAGTACCCACACGCTATCACTGTGTTGGGGTTTTTTTTCCACCAGTTTTACACCTTTCCTTTAGGGAAACAGATGAGCCACAGAGAATTTCTACTTGTTCACTCTACTGCAATCCATTAATAAGACCAGTGTAACTCTCCCTGGGCTACCAGCAGTATTACTTTCCCTAATACCCGTGGTACACAAGTAGCTGTAGGTACACTGTAAAGACAGGATATGAAATAGGTTGTGGTTTTTAGAGCAGCTATGAAGCCACTAGGCTATGGAAAAGATTAGGCACTATTGATATACCAATTATTTGCAAAATTTCATATATTGCAACCTCAGTGAAGTCAGCACTGCAGTAGGCAGGTAACTGATAGGTTGCTCTCTGCAAAATGGGGAAGTTTTACTGGGTTTTTATGTATTTCACACCTACAGCATCTCACTTAAAGTAAGACATTTCACTTTCTGCTTTGGGTTACAACATCAGAAAACACATTTTAGAGACTTCAGATCTTGTTTTCAGCAGCAACTCATAGATAAGCTATTCACTCATTTTCCCTCCCCTGCTGATGTTCTATAAGATAAGGTATGAAATTTTTCCTATTGTCACACTTTTATTACTCAGAAACTTATTTTTAAGTGTTCCATTGATCACCATTTCCTGTTGAAGGAGGTAATGTCTACTCGCACCATTTGCATTCAAAACAAGCAGAGCTACAAGGAGAGAGGAATTTGTTCACGCGCCATTATTTCAGCCAGATGCCATATTAGAAATTGCTCTAATTTGCAATATTTAGATTGAAAGTATCAACCTCCCCCCTAAAAAAATTGACAAGCTCTTTGGGTGTGGAAGTAAGTTCCCTGAATTTCCAGGGGAAGGTAGGGGAAAAAAAGGGACACATTCTTAGAAAGAGGAGTTCCATTTTACAGCGGCTTTTTTGCCTTCTGCTGTAGATCATACTCAAAGACAATATTTACTCAGTGCCTGTGGATCAGATAAGCATGGGGAATAATGGAGATACAAATATTAAATGTGCACACTACAAACAAAAAAAAAAAATAAAAGAAACAACCACAAACCCTCACAGGAAGATTTGGCAACTGAATGCTTAAATTAACATTAGCATATTCAAATCAGGGCTTTTGTAAGGAGGCCTGCTATCTTCAGCTTCTCCTTCACAAAGAATAACAAAAGTGGATATTTTCTTAGAGCAGAGGAAGGCATTTCAAATAACATTATGAAATTAAAAGGCATGTTTCCTAAACAACACACCAGCACAGGCAAGCAATGGTCTTCCCTTTACCCAGTATCCTTTACTACTTATAAGTATTAATGTTGCTCCAGGAGATAAAGGGATCTAGAAGGTGCTTCATAATTTCAGCTCTACTCAGACACCCTCAGTGACAGACGTTTCTAATATAGATAAGGAAGATGGAGCGGATATTAAAGCGGAACATCTCCCCATCTATGCTTTGTTATTCTAGCAGAGATTTACCTCGAGCACTTTCTCCGTGCCGTGGAACGGGTGTCAGTTATTGCAGATGCCACTGCGGTCTGCCCGAGAGGAAAAGGCATAGGTGTGAGTGAACCCGCCCCGTCGGTGAGAGATCTGATAGACTGCACATTATCATAAAAGAACGGAGAGGCGAGAACTGGAGAAAAAGAAGGAAGAACAGAATTATGCACTTGCTCAGTAAGTAAATACAGGAAAATTTGAAGTGTCTCAAATTATGCATTTTCATTCATGTACAGACTGATCTTTGCTTTCAGACTCACAATGTTTAAAAACAAGACATCGCAGGCAAAAGGTGCTAATTCTTTTCCAGTTTTTAGCAGTTTTCTACTGTGGCATCACACCATTTTTTAATGGTAACATAAGCCCCCGTGTAACACACTTAGACCTGTCAGCTAAAGCTTGCATTTCTTTTTATTTTCATGTATATTTAGCTGAAGCATCCCCAGTGATTCGTAGCCCACAGGCTGAAAGCAGGTTAGTTTGCTTTCTTGTCTGGCCGTTAGATGGCAGACAACAGGGCGACCATCGCTGAGCGTTGTGTCCTTCAGCTTAGGAAATAAGCAGGAAAACGCTGCCGCTCTCTACATTACCTCGCTTCATATCCACTAATGATAAAGTCCACGACATCCCAAAGGCCTTCAAAGTCCCTTTCCTTTTTTTCCACTCCCACACCACACCCTGCAGCAACCCAAACCCTGGAATAAAACCACGGAACAGCCATTCCTTCCTCTTCCCCTGACAGTCAGTTGCACTCAACATTAAGCAGAAAAAAGCATCCTCCAGACCTCCATCCCCTGCCCTTTCTGCATTCCTGATTAATCTCCGCAGTGAAGGAACTGGTCTCAGCTGAACTATGACTGATTTCCCCATGGCTGGATTTCTCAACGCTGTGAGCAAATGCCTGGCGTTGCTCTGCTACTACAGAGCTGTTCAAGCAAAGGAGTGGAACCGCACACTCGTAGCCTCCTTTTTGAACCAGCACTGCAGTATTTGCAAGGGTATTTCTCTACCTGTGCCAAACAGACTTCGCTTTTCACGAGTCAGTGATAACGTCTACACACACCTGGTGCCATCGGGAGCGCATTTGCGACGCACAAAACCCAAACAGAAGCATGGAAACGTGCCTTAGAAATGCAATTTGTTTTTTTTCTTCAGATACCCCCATATGAAAACCCATTTCCTGGTTTAATCACAACGAATGCCACAAGATTAATGGAAAAATGCTCCCCTCCATCACATTCATGATAGGAAATTCCCGTCTATTGTAATTAGGATGAGGTGTCACTGGTGCTGCGACTTTCTCCCTGGTGACTGACCTGTGAACAGACACATCAGCAGCACAAGTGACCTGTGACCTTCACCAGTATAAGCTGTGGAAATAGCATTGCATACACATCTTGATTACCTATGGCCTCCGTCCCATATAAATGTCATCCAATGGAACCCAAAAAGCCCCATTCTTGCACGTTGCATTCACTGAGAGCACCTGAAGGGAAGCCCTGTGTGTGTGAAACATGGAATCATAGAATGGTCCAGGCCAGAAGGGACCTCTAGGGTCATCTAGTCCGACCTCCCTGCAGTCAGCTGGGACACCCCCAACTAGACCAGGTTGCCCAGGGCCTCCTCGAGCCTCCCCTTGAATAACTCTAGGGAAGGGGCCTCAACCACCTCCCTGGGCAACCTGTTCCAGTCTCATAGTAAAGAAGCTATTCCTATTATCCAGTCTAAATCTGCTCTTCTCCAGCTTGAAGCCGTTGCCCCTCATCCTGTCACTGCAGGCCTTTGTAAACAGACCCTCCCCAGCCTTCCTGTAGGCCCCTTTCAGTTACTGGAAGGCTGCTATTAGGTTTCCCCAGAGCATCCTCTTCTCCAGGCTGAACAACCCCAGCTCTCTCAGCCTGTCCTCATAGCAAGGGTGCTCCAACCCCCTGGTCATCTTTTTGGCCCTCCTCTGGACCAGCTCCATCTGGTCCATGTCCTTCCCATAGTGAGGGACACGCTGGAGGACAATGGAGCCTCAGGTTTGTGCAAGCTTTTTCAGCCGTCCAACTTCATGACGTGTTTGGGTAACGTTGGTGTGAAGCACAGCCAAGTGGCAGTTGAGGGGAGTCCATATCTGCAGGATACATTGAGAGTGGGGACAATGCAAATACAGATGCACCACACACACTGCACCTGGTGTATTCCCGTACATCAGCAGTGAAAGCAACGCCAGGTGTGGTGAGGGTAAGGTATCTACAGGAGCAAATTTACAACGGAGGTAGGAGGTGTTACAAAAGTCATGGTGATTTACAGAACTACAAAAATAACATCAACAGACCTCAACATAATCAGGAGCTGCACCCCATCCAACAATAAACTTCCAAAATATTTTCTTAAAAAGTCCAGGACCGTTTGCAATCATCCTAAATTCAGAAAAAGAAATAAATGTTTACGTGCTGTTACCTGAAGCACAGAGGGGCAAGCACCTGCTCTAGTGGGAGCTGTCCCTGCCCATGGCAGAGGGGTTGGAAGGTCCCTTCCAACCAAAACCATTCTATGATTCTATGCTTCAAGTAGCAAAAAAGGCATAAAACCTGACTCTAAAATTTTAAGCGGAGAAGTCTGACATAGTACTTTACAAAAAACTCTTTCTCCAGTTACACTTCTGCACTCAAACTTCTTCTCATTCTATCATTTGAAGAGGTGCTGGCCTGTAGGGATCTATGTCAGATCACCATGCCCAGGTCAGACTCTGCAGGTGCAAACCTTCTCCATGAGGCCCTGGTATGCGGCGACACACCGAAGGGGGGCTGAGTGTGCTAAGCAGTGAGAGGTGGGTTGATCCCACAATGCCCTGGGAAAACTCATCTTACCTTCCTCCATCCCCAGCACCAACCGATCACCATCAACTGATTTGCAAGGGTCGCCCACCCGCGTCCCGTGTTGTGTCCTTGAGCCCGGCTGAGTATTCAGAGAACAGACCCTGCCCCTGATTCCACACCAGGAGGGTCCGGATTTGACATCAACCAGCCAAAAGCTCATCCCTCACTCCACACTGACCCACACGTCGAATCAACCTTGCCCACTTGCACACCCCCTTCATCCACAAGCTGCAGATTCAGCCATCCCCTCTAGAAACAATTACTTCTGCATATCAAACTCCAGGGCCGAGCCCTACGTCGTCTCCATCAGAAATTCATACTTCAGCATGCTGAGATCTGAAAATCTGCCCAAGAAAGGGAGACCGCAGCTGCTGGCGCCTAGCAATGTGCTCCGTGGTATTTCAGGACCTGTCTACGCTTCAAAGCTTCGTGCACCATATTCTCCAGGCAGAGCACGATGTAGACCATGGCCAGCCTTCGCACACACCGCCCCGTGCAGATGGAATTTCACGTGCTGCCACTACAGAATCCGTCGTTTCAATGTGGAGCTTATTTTTAAATTCTCCTTGTGGGAAATGAATAACGCGATTTTATTTCATTAATAACGTCCGGAGATTAGGAGGTATTTTATGGCCTGTAACCCACATGCTCTGGCAATAATTTTAACAAACACTACATGGGAGTGTGTTTGCTGCACAATAGATGTCATCTATTTATGCTACCCTTCAACAGACAGAGGGATAAATATGAAACCCACATGTGGGAAATTGTTAACGTTATAGCACAGCAGAAATCTTAGTGAATAGTCTCATAATATATAATTCATTACAAGTAGTGCTTGAAGACCAAGAGTCCCCATGACTACAGTATAAAAGCTGTTTACTCATAGTATAAACTATGAGTTCAAAAGCCCATCCCGAGAGAGCAAACTGCCCTTGAAGTTACCAGAGAAAAAGCGCAACGTCGCGGGTTATTGTTCAGCGCGGAATGTCTACACGTGAGCAGTGAGGCCTGCAGATGTGACCCTTTACAGACATCACACTTCACTCCTGGGTTTCATCTCTTTGGGACTCCCCTTGTCCCAGACTGCCAGACCTAACTCTTGCACCGTGACACCGCCCCTCATTAGACCCTTGTCTCTTCCCTTGCTTCCTTGGACTGTAGGCACAGATCAGCTTTAAATACATCTTTATTTAGTAGCGCCAGGGCTTCTGGCTAAGTTGAAATTTCTGAGATTTTAAAAGCCTGATCCAATTTTCAACTTGCAATTTTATGGGCAAAAAATATGCCAGATTTAATCCTGCATCTGCAGTTTAGCCCTGTTGGGTGTCTCAAAACTTTTCTCCGGCATTAGTATGCATCTGCATGCGTTATCACTCCTGTTACAAAACTGCTTACATACCACCCTTTTCTAGTGGCTCAAAAGATCTCAGCTGGATATTCATGTGTAATTATTTTCACATAGTCATCCTCTGCCTGCGAGAATTTACGTTGGCCTGTCACTGGAAATAATTGCTATAAATTATTTTTGGCGGATGTTTTACACATACAATGAAGAAATGCACAAAGACCACATGATGGATAAATTCAATTAAAATCTTTTTAAAGCCATTATTCTTATTTCTAGACTACACATGACTGATTTAACAATGTTTTGATGATGGAGTAGGGGAGTCCCTGTAGTTCCACCAAGAAAAATACACCCTCCAATTGCAGGCCACGTTTCCATCCGTGTACCTGAATTATTAAATCAGTTATCGCTCTCCTGCAGTAAATGTTCACGACTTCTCTTTCTGCACCATCTGCACTGGTGGCTTCTACACCTTCTACCATGTAGGCAGTTAGGGCAAGAGTTTTTCCCTCCCTGGCTTGCCCATCACCCTTGCTGCCTCTGCAACCTCAGCTCAAAGCGCCGGTGCCCTGGAGGTGCAATCCCCCAGGTGGTGACAGAGTCTGCAGAGAGGCGGGAATTCCTGAGGAAGGTGGCTGACCAGGCTTTCAAAGACCGTGGAAAGGCACCGTGCTTCAAACGTAACTGCCGTGCTTCCTCCTGCCCAACGGTTGTCCAAGCCACAAAGGGCAAGCCGGTAGCCTCCTGACCATCTTCTCATTGAACTCAAGGAAGATTTGGTCTCTGACTTCACTAGGAGCTCCCTCGAGCCATAGTGGCTTGAAGAAAGGCTTTTACGTGCATGCTTTTCTAATATATTAAAATTTTAAAAGTATCTCAAACACTCAAGAATTTAGAAATGTGTGCTTTTCTGTTAAAATAAAATTAAAAATAAAATCTCAAACTCACAAATTAAATATAAAATCTCAAACTCAGAAATTTTTGAACTGCTTTTAAAAAATTAAAAGGAATGTAGAGGAATATTAATTAGAATTAGAGCTGAGGATTTGCAATGCGATTGCAGCTTGGTACAGCTTGAAATGGCTGCTTTATAAACCCAGGAGAAATGAAGTTTCTGATGCAAACAGCAGATAGTTTAAACTTACCGCCCTGTTGCAGCAAACAAACAAGAAGGACACAAATGATGTATTTTGCTTGGTTAATTGATATTATTCTGATAACTGTTTCCATGGCCACCAGCTGTACACTTCTCCCTGGCTTCCACCTCCGCTAGCCTTTAAGGAACTAAAATCATCTCACATCCGAGCAGGTAGAGCCTTTGGATCATCTCAATGACTAATAGCACCTATTACGACTTTTAAACTTGGCAGATGTCATCTTAGCATCATATTGAGAAGATAATCATGTGTAACTTATGCTGTAACTAAGTAAATTGCAGTAAACAAGCAGCAAAAGCCACTGTCAGTAAACAGAGCAGACGACAACTCTAAAACAGAGTCTGTGGTTTCCAAACTGTCTGCATTTCGTTTTAAAAATCTTTCAGAAGAAGTAGCACAGAACAGACCTTTGCCAGTGTGTCTCATACTTACTCTTATAGATCATTAATTATAGTTCTAAAAAAAATATATAATTCTGAATAGAATTGGCTGAATAATTCATAACAGTTACTCTCATCTGCGAGTGTTGTCTGCAAGTAGATCATGATCATCTTAGCTGTATTCATTATTTAAAATTATTTGCCAAATACCTCCTACAGATAGTTCCTGATCTGTAGTTATTTGGGAGCTGCTAATTGCAAATATTTAAAATGTATGTGCTGGGCTTATAAATTATCCACAGCTTGATTACTGGTCAAAAACACACATGTACTCATTTGCTTGTGCATGCAATTACCACGCTTACAAAACCACTCCTGCATCCCCAGGTAAGCACAGAGCTGGACCAATGAGAGTGCCAGGAATCTCCCGCCCAGACCAGCGAGTGTGCCCATCGGGCACCAACCACACGTGTCCTCCTTGAGTCAAGACCCTTCTGCTCCACAGATACGCAAAAAGAGCAAAGATCTTCTTGCCAGGAAAAGTGTCACACGCAGAGACAGATGGCAGGGACAACATGGAAACAGCATCGCGATCCTCTGCACGCAGGGACAACCGGTTTGGGAAACAACTTCCAGAGAGAGGAGGAAAGGAGGTGAAGTGAAGTGACTGAATCCCATCTTCTCGCGCTCGAGGCAGAAAACTAAGTGACTGAAATAGAGACAAACTGGCAGCTGAAACATCATTTTGAAATCCCAAGGAAAGGGTTTTAGCCAGCTTGGCAGAAACAGGTGACTTCCACATGTGGATCTTTCAAAGACTCTTTGTTTATGCAGACAACGTCCAAATACTGCAGGAGTTTCAAGAATCTGATGAGCCAGAATCCGGTAGCAGATGCTCCAGTATAAGCCCGTCTTCCACCACCGAAGCCACTGGAATTACTCTGCATTTACTACAGCACGAGGGAGATGAGAATGTTTTTGAGTGAGAACTTCTGCTCCTTGATGATCTTTATGAAACCAGAATTCCTTAAACATATTTCTCAGAATTCCAACTGATCTATGACCAGTCTTTGTGGTGCATTAGAATGCTCTCATTCATTGAGAAGCCTGTTCTCCAGGCAGCATGAGAAAGAAAGGTTCTCATTACTCTGACACCCTGAAGCCAAGGTCTCCACAGTATCATCTGAGCCGTAGGTAAGGGCAGGACTGAAGAGGCATCAGATACAAACAATTTGCTAATGTCCTCTATTTCTCCTGTCCAGAAAGAAGATGGAAAGGAAGGTGGTAACAGGAGCCGAAAAAGCAAAAGGACAGTGGAAAGGCAGCAGTGGAAGAAGTAGATTCCCCAGGCAAAAAATGAGGCCAAATGATCTCAATGCGCCTCTGAATGTAAACCACTGCACAACATCTAGAGCGGTGACTTTGGGGGGGATCAGAGTATCGCCCAGATAACTACTGCAGCTGATGTCTTTCACTGAACGGGGCAGGAAGCTGCTTGAAATAAGCCACATTTATTTCTAGTGTTGTCCCCGTTTAAAGAAGCATCTCCGTCCATCAAGTCAGGAATTTATACCTTTTGTAACAGAAGATCCAAACCACCATTTCACACATATTCATAAGACCTCAGACTAAACTCAGAATGAGTTCCACCAGGAAAAAAAAAAAAAAAAACTGATCTGGACAGGTATTTTCTCAATGCCTTATTAGGAACAGAATACTAAATGGGCTGTCATCCATGTAACTGCTTGTGCACCATTTGCCAGATGTTGTTTGTGTGTCCACAGCGATGCAGTCATATTAAAATGTATGAAACTGTGATTTTTGCCGGCTGCTCAGCAATAGCAGAGCCTTCGCTGAGCGTCCCGGCCCGATGCAGGCTTTCAGCAAGGTACCCTTAAGCAGACATTAGCCGCAGAAGGAACTTCTTCATTGGCCTACAGCACAAGTCAATTAGTGGCTTAATGTTGCCCAGAAGTTCATTAAAGCTAGAAGTGGGCAGAATCTCAGCTGTTTGATTCTTGCTGTTTAAGAGTGCCCAGGGACAATGTTTACAATTGCTGGGTTGTGACCACCTACTTTTAGAGGGAAACCACAGATTTTCTTGGCAGTAAGCAGCATGTTATCCTGCTAAGAATTCGTACTCAGTCAAAATATAGAGATATTCTTCTATTATTAGACTTAGTCATTGGCCAAGTCTTAGAGAGGTTCTACTTCTGTTACTACCTGCCTCATTTAATGTACTACATTTTGACAACTCGTGGCTCTGTAGCATCCCTTGCTGTTGTCTACCTCATTATCTGATGGTCTGTTAACACCACCTAGGTAATAAAAAACTCTGTTTAGTGGGAACACAATACCAGTCAATAATTGTGATCCTTTTTAATAATTAAAATAGAAAACATTTCATTCTTTGGTATTATTAAATTGTTAGAAGTTTATATTGATTCAGCTCTGGCCATCCCCAGTCACCATCACTTGTATTTCTGTAGCATGTTAGAGGGATGCCTCGACGCTCCTGATGCGATACGTGGCTGCAGGTTCAAATCTGTCAGGAGCTTAAGAGAGGTCTCATCGAGGATTAGCCTAGACACCATCTGCAACAATTATAAATCATCTTGATAGGAAAAGCCTGGAAAGCGCCTTTAGGAGTATGCACAGTAAATCAGAGGGGGTCAAATGCATCCCATCTGCTCCGAAGCACCAACTCCCATCTCCACATCCACCCCGGCTGCTCAGCTCCTTCAGCTCTGCCAGCCTGGACCCTGATGATTCTCCCTCCATGCCAGGGAGTATGGTTTTCAGAGTTTGGTTGGGATTTTTTTTGCCCCTTAAGAAATGTTTGCGCTTTTATCTGACCTGTTGCTGTGAATGCAAACAGCTAATTAACTGCATAACGGATCTAATATGCAGCTACTGTAGTTTATAGGTAAAAATGTTATCATCCAAATTTTTTTGCACACTGACCTCGCTTCAGGTTCCAGCTCCAGCCCAGAAGGGACCACATTCTTTTGGTCTCTTGCAGAGAAGAAACAGAAGGAAAAGGGTACAAACTCTCGTGCAAACATATGGGGAAGAAAGGGAAAAATCCTCCATTGAAGTCAATAAAGCTCTGGCGATTTATACCCCCTGCAAATCAGGTCCTTAGTCTACAAAAGCAGGCTGCCAAAGGGAGGCCTGGGCAGCTGGAGAGAATACAGCTGTGTCACAGCCACCCTGCTCCATTCTTGCCTCAAGCATCGCTTGCAAAAGCAGCCTGCAACAACTCCAGTTCTCACCCCAGTATCGATCGTGGCGGCTGCTGATGTATGAAGCAGAACACCAGTTAATTATCAGATTCCGGGTTAAGTGTGCCTGACTGGCAATTAGAAGAAACCTTATTTGGATGTGTAAAATCCAAGAATACGTTAAGGAAGAGAGCTGAAGGGAAGTAAACACCGAGTGCCAAGACCAGTGGGTTTTTTTTGCCTCCTTCCACACACAGCCCACAGTCTGCAGCCTGTTCCCTGCGAACGGCTGTAACTCCACGCTTAAAACTAACATATGGAAAAGATACTATAAAAAGCAACCACATCGATGATTTATAGGTCTCTGGCTAACTGTTATCAAGCACGGAGGGGCTCATCTTCAGGTGATTTGTTCATGGCACTATCTTTACAGAACAGTAAAAAGTATGAAATGCCTGTCACGAAAGCACGCAGATGTCCCAGGCTGTCCCCTCGTTGTAATGGATGACTGCAGACACGCAGCAGTGGGCAAGGAAAATTAACATCTCAAGAAGAAATTTATTAAAAAAAGGCACTTTGACGAGGTGAGGAAATGACCGTGGATCCTCTCAGTGATGCACGCCCCAGCTAAAGGCCTGGGTCTCCCATATCTTTAGCTACAGATTGATATTGGTCCATGGGTGCTAATGCCATCCCCTGTGAGAACACAAAGGCTCCTTTACACCAGGGGAAAGACCCACAGGGCCCAGCCTGGCTGGGAAATAATGATCTCCAACCCTTCTAATCCTTTCCCTGATAAGGCCTTTTACCCCTAAAATTTAGCCTAGTGTTTCGTTTCTCAATTAAATTTCAATACTGTCCCCTCCAACACGGTGTAGTTTAGTAACTATTCTAAGGGTGAACAGCATGCAATCCCAAACTTCCTCAAGTAAAGGAGGTACCCAAATACAAATATACTCAAATACAGGCTCCAATAACCCAACTATGGCTCAGTTCCCGGGGTTCCTGTAAGGAAAGAGAGCTATCACCATGATGCCCGTTTCCCCTCACCACACTTTAATGAAAGGAATCATTGCCAGTGTATTTTGGGATGAAACTGATTGAATCAGGATTATAAATGTCCCAAGAAAGTCACCCAGGTCAGACCTCTAGGTGACGGGGATGGAGAGGCATCTCATTGGAGATCAGGACCAGATGCTGAGTCTCTGACACATTTCGATGTCTTGGATTATCAGAGATTTGGGGTTGCACTCAAGAAGAATTTTTGTGCTTGCAGGGAACTTTACCCAGACAAAGGAGTTAAGTTATGAGTTAGGAGAACTGATCCCAGAGCTACAGAGTTAATTCCAGCAGAGCAGGTGCCTACCCAGGATGATGATTTTAGCCTGAACCACTTCTGACTGGACTGGCGGAGCTCAGAGTGGCACCAGCTCCTTTAATTCATCCCTTTCTTCAGTACTTTAAGGGAGGCAGATTATATTTGCATACACTTGCCACCCCACGGCCAAACTCCGCACCTTCCTCTGTTACTGCCTCTGCACTGAAACCCTCCTGGGCCATACAGCGCACGCTGCCAGGCAATCCTATCCGGGTTACGCAGAAGGGGATTGTAACAAAAACCTGTCCTCTGCCAGGCTGGAACACAAAAGGTTCCTCCAACGACTGCCCGAGCCCCCAGCCCCGCTCTCACCAATAATCCCCTCCTCCATAATTTAATAAGCTCCACCGTAGGCACCTTCGCCCTCCCCCAGCAGGAGATTCCCTTTCCCGCTCCCCAGACAAGCCGTGACAGCCGCAAAGAAGAGCTGTTCCCCGGTGCATTGTTAAAGGCCTACCTCCCCAAGCCCAAGACAGGCTCAGTTAACATTAAAGCCTTTTCCCTTGCGAGCAACCTGAGCTGAGATTAAGGAAGGAGCCCACACTGTCAACCTTAACCCTGAGATGAGGCTGGTAACTAGGGCAACGGCATCTCACAAATAAACCCTGCCACGCCATCCTGTCCTCTTACGCTGCGACACGAAGTACAGTAGGTAAGGGGATGAGCAAATAAAAACCAAACATCCCTCCTCTGCCTCCTCTTTGAGTCCTGGAGTTCACTACGAGCTACGAAGGGTTATTTATTAACGCTGACATTAATGCAAAAAGATAATCTTCCCCACTCTGTAGGCCTGGCGCACAGCAGATGAGAGCGTGCTCCTTGCTCGCTTGGACTCCAGTGTAATTATTTGCAGAAGGTAGCAAGAAATGATCTTCCCAATATTAGACTCAAGCTGCTTGTCTGGTTTAGCTTGATCTTTATTTATAGACCCTGAGTCTGGGCGGTTTTCATACGCGGAGCAGGACACGGTGACCTGCTCGGGCTCCCTTATATAATAGTTTCAAAGCAGACTTAGTGCAAATTGACCCTAATCTGGTCTTTAATTGTAACACATTATAATTCCAAAAAATAAATTGGCATTTATCTCACTCGATGCAATTCATTTATTTTCACA
Source organism: Nycticryphes semicollaris (assembly GCA_013400055.1). Classification (NCBI taxonomy): domain Eukaryota; kingdom Metazoa; phylum Chordata; class Aves; order Charadriiformes; family Rostratulidae; genus Nycticryphes; species Nycticryphes semicollaris. The sequence continues at coordinate 1,241,623 of VXBJ01004841.1, read as the reverse complement.
ATTGGAAATAACCAAAGAGTGACAAATCTAGGTGTTATTTAGTAATTCCTTAAAGTTTGGGTTTTTTTTAAAATCCCTCATTAATTATGACTATTACAATTGACTAATATGTTATTATTCTAGACAGCTCGGGAGAGCTCTGTAATATATTTAGCTCAGCTTTAGAGTCAGTTTCCAAACGCAAATACTATATGAACAGAAAGCAAATTTAAAGCAAAATTTTCCAGGTGGCTTTTGAAAGCATCCCCTTGAAATTCACCCAGCAGGGGAGATGGAAACCTGTGCCCAAATTATACCCTCCATAGAGGTCACCTTCTTTCCCAGAGGGGGCAGAGGAGGAGATGGCCACAAGGGAAGCCTGTGGGTAAGAAGGAGCAGCTTCTCCCAAGGAAGGTCTCAGCCACGTTGCAGGCACCAACTTTGTCCTCACCTTTATTACAGTCTTAAAGCCATGTCCCAAATCCCACTCCATGCTCAGGCACCCAATAGGGGATATTTAACACCCTTTATCTCCCACTTTGGCCTTCCCATTCCCTCTGGCACCATGACCATGGTCTTATCTTCACTCCTGACCAGAAAAAAAACTCGGGGGAGAGGGGACACACACACAACCCTTGTCACATTCCCCTGTTTTGACATGTGCCATCTGGAATGAGAACAGATAGAAGTGAGGCTCCAGGGCAAAACTTTAAAACAAAATTAAGTCTTATTGCATCAGTTGCATTCCCATTAACGTGTTTTAATAGGCACCAGTACTTCATTTTTTTTCTTCAGAAATAATACTTCTACAGACACTTGTGTTTGCAAGTAGACATTATTTTTGGCATAGTAAATGTACTGTGGTGGAAAGACTCCACTGCTTTATCTGGGAGCGAATGAGGGACAGAAGGAATGAATTGCTCTAACTTCAGAAGACGTTGGATTACATATGCTTGGCACAGAAGGAAATTAGAGTGGAAGTGATGCATATTTCTTTTGAGATTTTAAGAACTAAGAATTAAAGCTTCTTTTAATTGATGTACCTTTGCTCTGAATAAGTATTTTAATTCTTCACCCCTAATTCAAAATATCTAGTTGAATGTGTACTAATGAGCTTAAAATAGTTCATCTTGATATCGATTTTCCTTTATATTTACTATCGCCACATAGCATTTTTAATTAAGAGTTGAAGAAATTGAAAGAAAAAAATATAATTAATCACAAAATGTTATCTTCAAAGAGATTTTTCAAACTGTACAAGAACAATACAAAGATCAATCAAGTGCAGAGGGGGGAAAATGTGTGCGTGCATGTGAATCCTCAGTAATAATTCTGTCTTGATAGCATCTTGGTTTCTAGAATGGTTAAGGAGCAATTATTACTCAAAGGCAGGTAACCAGGCCCTGAGAACACAGCACAACGCTCTGAGGTAAGACACAGCAGTTCGTTACTGCAGGCACTTAGCAAGAAAACACAGAAATCAGACAACTAAAAAGCCACGCAAACAAGTGACAATAAACTTCAAATCCTACCAAAAGAAATGAGATGATCACAGACTGCAGGACCATGGGGCAGGAATGAAGCTTTCCAGAGGCACAATTACTGAAAGGGTTTGAAATAACACCTTTTAGAGGTCAGGTTTTAAGGCTGTCTAGAACTCGACCCCTACTGAGTACTTACAACTCCATCTGAAATAAATTTTCAGATACAGATGGTTGGGGAATTTCTGCACTGACTCTCCAGCTCCCTGATAAAATGAAGGCTCCGAGATGAGCAATATGCCAAGAACATCTGTACCCAACTCAAGTTGTCTCCGATGTTATGACTCTCATTCTGGACTTAAAATACACTGCTGTTTCAAGTCCAAAATTCAGGAGGCAAAAAGCTATCTCTCCTCTCTTTCCTGATTGTAAGTTTCAAAGTCATGGCTTACACACCAGCCATCCAAAGTCAAGAAATCAGCACCTCTGAGGAAACCAGAGAGACCTCAANGACCATGGTCTTATCTTCACTCCCAACTAGAAAAAAAACTCAGGGAAGAGGGGACACACACAGAGCCCTTGTCACATTCCCGTTTTGACATGTGCCATCTGGAATGAGAACAGATAGAAGTGAGGCTCCAGGGCAAAACTTTAAAACAAAATTAAGTCTTATTGCATCAGTTGCATTCCCATTAACGTGTTTTAATAGGCACCAGTACTTCATTTTTTTTCTTCAGAAATAATACTTCTACAGACACTTGTGTTTGCAAGTAGACATTATTTTTGGCATAGTAAATGTACTGTGGTGGAAAGACTCCACTGCTTTATCTGGGAGCGAATGAGGGACAGAAGGAATGAATTGCTCTAACTTCAGAAGACGTTGGATTACATATGCTTGGCACAGAAGGAAATTAGAGTGGAAGTGATGCATATTTCTTTTGAGATTTTAAGAACTAAGAATTAAAGCTTCTTTTAATTGATGTACCTTTGCTCTGAATAAGTATTTTAATTCTTCACCCCTAATTCAAAATATCTAGTTGAATGTGTACTAATGAGCTTAAAATAGTTCATCTTGATATCGATTTTCCTTTATATTTACTATCGCCACATAGCATTTTTAATTAAGAGTTGAAGAAATTGAAAGAAAAAAATATAATTAATCACAAAATGTTATCTTCAAAGAGATTTTTCAAACTGTACAAGAACAATACAAAGATCAATCAAGTGCAGAGGGGGGATAATGTGTGCGTGCATGTGAATCCTCAGTAATAATTCTGTCTTGATAGCATCTTGGTTTCTAGAATGGTTAAGGAGCAATTATTACTCAAAGGCAGGTAACCAGGCCCTGAGAACACAGCACAACGCTCTGAGGTAAGACACAGCAGTTCGTTACTGCAGGCACTTAGCAAGAAAACACAGAAATCAGACAACTAAAAAGCCACGCAAACAAGTGACAATAAACTTCAAATCCTACCAAAAGAAATGAGATGATCACAGACTGCAGGACCATGGGGCAGGAATGAAGCTTTCCAGAGGCACAATTACTGAAAGGGTTTGAAATAACACCTTTTAGAGGTCAGGTTTTAAGGCTGTCTAGAACTCGACCCCTACTGAGTACTTACAACTCCATCTGAAATAAATTTTCAGATACAGATGGTTGGGGAATTTCTGCACTGACTCTCCAGCTCCCTGATAAAATGAAGGCTCCGAGATGAGCAATATGCCAAGAACATCTGTACCCAACTCAAGTTGTCTCCGATGTTATGACTCTCATTCTGGACTTAAAATACACTGCTGTTTCAAGTCCAAAATTCAGGAGGCAAAAAGCTATCTCTCCTCTCTTTCCTGATTGTAAGTTTCAAAGTCATGGCTTACACACCAGCCATCCAAAGTCAAGAAATCAGCACCTCTGAGGAAACCAGAGAGACCTCAACACACCGGGTATTTCAAAACTTTTCTCTAATGACACCACACATGTGGTTTCTTTACAGAAGCCCACATCTAGTTGATAATTCAGTTCCAAAGCCATGTTGCACATAGCATTTGCTCTAGTCTTGCTAACGGCGCCTGGATTATAAACATTTTTGGGACACAGTCTACCTCCCATCTGGTAGTTTTGTATGCCATTAAGGAAAAGTGCACCAGGAGCTTCTCATTGATTAGATCCCATCTGCTCTAATTCAAACATTTATTAAAGAAATACATCTGAAATCAGTAAGACTACATTGCATCTACCTCCCCATAGTCTTGGGATCTTCAGACAATACGCCTGGACCCACTTTCCCAAAGAAAGAAGGAGAATCCACCAAAAAACTTAACCAGGTAGCAAAACAAACTCCACTTCTGAGGGAAATCTCTTCACTTTAATTACCACCACACTCCAAACCTCCAGCCAAAGTAAACTTTAGAATTCTTGAGAGGCCTCACAGTCTGACCCTTCCAGTCTGCAGAGTCTGCTCTGTGCAGAGGCAAACTGGTTTGCTGGTGTCTCAAACCAGAAGCAGCTGTGGCTTCCTCACCCACCGTGTGCTGCAGGAGGGCAGGGACCAGCTACTGGAGCAAAACAGGCAACCTGGGCAAGCCTCTGCTTCCCACCACTTCTTGAGTGACCTACCTGCTTGCTCTGAGGGATGTGGCCCCTCTCCACCTCAGCACTACTGCGGTCTCACCACCACGCCGCACAGGAGTGGGAGTTTTGACCTAGGCAGCCTCCCACAAATTGCTCTGTCATTATCTTTAGGGGAACAAGATTAAATTAACTACACTTGAGAAACCTTGTTCTGCTTTGCAATCCCCTACTTTCTCCTTCCCAGCACCCCAGCTTCATAAAAGACTCCTCTACCTCCATACCTACCTAATAACAAGAGTATTTATAGTGCAGGTGCTCAGTAACGACCCCAACTACCTAAAGAGCACTTGAAAATCAGGACAGGTGAAGAAAGAAATATAAAGCAACCAACCACTTCTCTATAAAACCATGTAGCAAATGAAAAGATGCCAAAATATTGACTGATAATAAATAACTCTGTGTGAGTCAATACAGGCAGGATGCGGGAACAACCACAAACCACGGATTAAAGGCAAAGCACAAATTTCATCTCAATACCTCATGGATCGGGGAATCTCTGAAGCAGCACCCAGGCAGAGGCAGGCAAGCAGGGGACACAGGCACCGCAGAGCAGGAGAGTCCTTATGAGCAAGAGAGTCCTTGTTAGCCAGAGGGTGGAGGAGAGAGCAAGACGAACCAACTCCCTGCTCTGGCTGGTATTTCAAGGGTTCGAGCTCTGTCCCCAGCACCTTGATCTTCTTCCACCACAGGGTAGGAATCTCACATGGCCAGATAAGGTGTCCCTGCATCCATCACAGACTTATGTTATCTAAGTGCAGATGTTCTACCTGCCAGCATACAAGACTAAACAATTTATATGATATATGTGTTTCCCAGCACCCCAGGTGCGAGTCGCTTGGGTGTACTTACATCCTCCTCGCCAACCTTCCGCTATTTTCCCACATTCCACCCCCTCGCTCAAGAGGCCGCTTCTGCTGGGGTTGAGAAATCCGGAGATGTCCATGTAGGCTTGCAAGTTCTAGTACAGACTAACTTAGAGAGCCATGCAATAAACATATATGGGAAAAGGAATAAACATCTCTCTACAATAATGTTTTGAATCAGGTATCTTGTTCCTCCTGTCAAGGAATTAAACCTCTCAGCCAGGCAGACACCACCAGTAGGTTGTTCCATTTGATGCTTTAAGTCCTGGAAAACACTGAATGTCATGCTCTGTGCTTGCTGTTTCATCAGTTACGGTGAAGCGACAGGTTTTCGAAGTTGAAGCAGTGTTTCTGGTGTCCAGGGAAGAAACAGTCCACTGTCACTAAGTTTGGTAACGTTCATTGGCGTAGAGCTGTTCCCTACTCAGAAAAGATGGCAGTGAGATATTAACAGCAGAGTCACTCAGCACAGCACCGTTTGGTAATACAGCTGCTGGGGCTAATGCAGCGCTACCACAAGTTGTTTGAAGGTTCACAACTGTTAATCATTTCTCAAATGGCAAGGTAAAGGAGTTAGTCACAGCAAAGGCTAACCAAATTAAGTATTTACATGTCAGTTTTACAGAGGCGTATGCAGGGTGTGTGTCTAGAAAGCACAACGAGCCAACCTGTGATAGGGGAGGAAAACAGCAGTGACATCTCCTTCCAGTAGCACATACCTGCTGCTCCAGCACCTTCGGCCAATATTACTCTGGGTTTGATAACCTGACGTGGGGTAATTGCCCAGACAGATTGTAGAGCTATGACTTGTGCTTTTTCAGTCTGAACTTCGATTCGATGTCAGGTTTGCAACACCAGTAACACCATTCCAGTGCTACTTCCTCTAGGTAAGGCACAGGTATTCACTGATGACACCTAAAATGCAAACATTCAAGAATCTGGTATTAACAAAGGATGTAAAATAAGAGGAGAAGTTGGGTTATGATGTATAGGGGAACCTCGTAATGCCTTGGACCAAAACCCTACAGGTTATTTCTGAGTTTTCATCCCAATCATCTGCCACGATTCTGAGACTGTATCACCTGGAATCGTTGCTAATTCAAACGAAAATCCTTGCTTAGGAGTGTATAAACCTGCATGCTCAATCAAGGCACCTTTGCAGACATCAAAGGCTTCTTGTTGCTTAGTTCCCTGCCGGACAGTTTTTTTCCTAGTTAATTCCTGCCAAAAGCACATTAATATGACCAAATATGACATAAAAGTTCTCCAAGAACTGAAGAGTCCTCCAAAGGTGTGTAAATGTTTTACTGTGATTAGCACAGGAAATCACTGCATTGTTTGCTGTACCCAATTTGGAATTTTTCTGCCAAACCTGTTGCTAACTGTAGGCTCGTGAATAGAGTAGAAGTTATGTACTTTCAGTATTAAAACAAAATGAAACAACCTAATAAAACAAAAACCAACACCTAAACAGAGATGGTTAAGTTTAGGTAATACACCTTTTAAGGGAAGGCACAGAAAAAAAAGAGAACTAAAGGCTGGGCTGTCTTTTACCACATCACTCACACATTCCTCTCCACCAAAAACGGCTGGAGCAGCAAAACGCATGATTTTGACAAAAAAAAAATGAAAGCTCCATACCTACAGGTTTCTCCATCCGAAACGATGGAGCCCGGGTAGAAAAAGCGCTTGGGAGTTTAACAAGCCTGTGAGAAATCCCCGGCCACCAGCCAGGGAAGCTCCCGAGCTCGGCACAAGCCCCTTGTCGCCCACGCTTCTTGCCGTGGCGACCTTCCCCGGCAGGCCCAGTGCCCAGGAGGGCTCCCTCCAGTCAGAAACATGAGGGAGTCCTCCCAGACCGCGTCGCTTGTGACTCCTGAAGAGAAAGGGAGAGAGGGACCCGCTGAGGACGACGCCCCGGGCACCTCGGAGACTCGCCTCAGGACACCCGCCAACACTCCCCCCGCCCCGAGGCGGCCCAGGTGGGCACTGACTGAGGCAGATGAGGACACCGAGCCGCCGCTCCTCCTGCGCTCACAGGTGCAGCGAGTCCCCCAGCACAGCCCAGCAGGCGCCGCACTGGAAGGCGGCACAGTTCGCCGGCAGCGGGCCCTGCCGCCGCGGGGGTGACAACGACTCCGCCATCATCCCCCACGGCTGGTGGTGAGGAAAGCGGCGAAGGAGAGAGGCCAGAGGTAGCGGTAGGGGAGGACGGCCGCTCCACGGTGATAACCCCACCGAGCTGCGGCTCCTGAAAGAGCCTCTGCATCTGCCGGCGAACCGCCATCTTCTTCCCGCCCCGCGTTCGAGCGCGCCGCCCGCCTTCCCGGCCGCGCAATCTGCGCTGCTATTGGGCAGTGGGCGCGTCAATCCTCATCTCCCGAGGCTATTGGAGAGTGGGCCGCGCCGAGTCGTTTCGTCGCCCAATCAAGCAGGAGAGGGCAAGGCCTTCCCCTGCCGGCAAACGCTTATCGTGTTAGGAAAAGAGCACACCCCCAGTTGCCGTATCGCCATTGGTGGCTTCTACGCCTCTAAGCCCAACCCCTTTGCCCGGCCCAGCCAATGGCCAGTGCGAACGGCGGGGGCGGGGGTAAGGCATGGCGCGTTAGTTGAGCGCGAGATTGGAAGCGGGGTGTTTGCGGCGGGTGAAGGCGGTAGGTTGGCGCTGCCGCCGCTATGGCTCTTCTCCCGCTCCGGCAACTGGAGTCGCTGGAGTACGTTGAGCTCCAGCAGGTCGCGAAGGCCGTCGGCCTGAAGGTTAATCTGCGGGTGATGGGGGGGGGGCAAGCTGATGCTGTTGATGGGTGAGGGAAAAAAGGCCTCCTGTCCGCCGGAGAGTTGTCCCGGCTCTGGGGCTCCTTCTCTGCCCGGCTGGGAGATGAGGGGAGTGGGTGGTCGTGAGGAAAACGCTGCCCATCCTCACACCCCACGGAGTCTGGGGGGTGCAGTGGGTTACTGGTGTCCACGGCGGTTAAAAAGGAGGAAAGTTAAGCACACACTGATTTCTCTTGCCTGGAGCTACGCATTCCTGATCCCTCCTGGGAGGCACAGCCCCGTAAATAGCTCGGCAGCAGCCAGGCTGCTGCGCTGCCGGTGAAAGAAGGCATAAAGCTGTTAAAAGATTGAAAACCCACAGGTCTGGGTGGGCAGAGGGACTATCACTATCTGGGTTTATGCAGTTGTTTGATGACTTAATGTGACACTTGGTTCATATGTTGTTTTGATGTCTCTCTCCAGACAGATGAATTGCTGAAAGCACTGGATCAGCACTTTCATGGAAGGAAACAAGAGGATGAAAATATGGTAATAGAAGATAAATCAGCCATTATTTTTGAGAGAGATCTAACTTTGTAACTAGTAAAGCAGGGCATGTACCATCATGGTTGGTTTTTTTACCATAATGTGAACAGTGTTAAAGATATCTTTTTTGTAATAGTGCCTTTAGTTTAATGCACTGATAGAAACAGATGTGCTAATACTAGTTTTGAAGAGGCCTCCTGTGACCCAATAGTCATCCATTAATGTGTTTTCTTAACTTCTGAAAAAAGTTGTATATTCTGTAAGTGAAATTATTTTGTGGAGCTTGGCCATGGTGTTTTATGTTTGGGTAAATTAGTATCTGCTTTTTGTATCTATTTTTATCTCCCTTTAAGTGCTGCCTTTAAAGGTTTGAGGAACTCGTGTCATCCTTGTCAGCTTATTTCTAACTTTCACCAGCATACAAGGGGCTCTGAGATTTTGTTGGAGAGCGTTCTCCAGAAATGTGCAAATATGGGAGGGTCACTCCATCATGCAAGTCAGATTTCAAATATAAAGTATTTTTAATAATCTTATTAAGATACTATATAATCAAACAACCGTAGGACTTTAAAAATAAGTCCTCAAACCATGAGCTTTGTTTAGGGAAATCTAGATGCCGATTGCTTGATTACTATGCTACCAAGTGACATGCTACTGTGTTTCCTCTGTGTGAAATGCTCTTTACAATAATGAAATTTAAACTGTCTCCCTGGATTATCTCATTTATGTTTGTGTCAGGTATGTTCCACATCATAGTATTGCTCTGAAATAGGACTCTGAAAAATATACATCTGCTTCCATCAAATTGGGGGAACCAAGCAGGCACGGGGAACCTAGGCCTTGTTCAGTGTGCTTTCTTACAAGAAGACCTGGTAAAGAAAAGAAAATAAGCAGAAAAAAGAGGAACTCCAAGGAGGAAACTAATACCAGTGAAGAAAATAAAAGGCTTTCTGATAAGGAAGAGGTGATCTACATTGATTGGGTTTGTGTGCTGGCTGCCCCACTTCCCCTTAGTGTACTTTAAACATCTGATCTTTTGGGTTTTTTTTCTACCACTGGTTAGCAGGTGGTATATATCTTATATATATCATGTGTGTGTTTATATATAGAGAATTTCATACACAAGCATTCTGGTACTGGTCTTCTGTACTTTGTAGAACTGATTTTGTTTATCTTGACTATGTGCTATTCCACAACAAACAGAAATTACTCCTTAGTCATTGCTTAAAGGAAATAAATTAAATTCCTCTAAGAAATATACAATCCCAGACACTTTATCTGAATGTAAGACTGCTTTAATTATTCCATCATAGTATCCTAAATACTAGTTTCAGAATTTATTTAAAATAAGGCCGATTTCACTTTCTTTAAGAAATTAAGAGAAATGCCATGATTGCCTAAACATAACTATTTTTTTAATTCCCACTCCTCTCAGTAGGTTTTTTATTTGTGGGCTGTATGACTGAGGGAGGGGAAGTTTCAAGGTGAGATGGGGGTAGAATTATTTCTCAAGAATTACATGTAAGTAGGGGGTGAACCAAGAACTGCATGAAAGACTTACTGATAAAAGATAGAGGTGGGGAAAATGAGAAGTGTTTTTCTGTTAGTGTTAGACTATTGTACAGTAGCCAAAGCTACAAGAGTAAGAACTAACATAGCTAGCAAATTTATTTCTACTCACAACTAACTATTTTCAATAAAGGCAATTTTATACTAAAATGCTAAGAGCTGTGCAACTGACATAGATCTGTGAGGTAACAGTTTAAGTATTTCACAGGTTAACTCGGGTTGGACTTCAGAAAGTCTCTTGCTCAGTCTCCCAATGAAAGCTGGGTCAATTTTGAGGTTAAACCACAATGTTTAAGGCTTTATCTAATCTGATATCGAAAACCTCTAAGGATGGAGGAAACAAAACCTCTCTGGGCAACCTTTTCCACTGACTGACTGTTCTCAGAACAACAGGTTTCTTTAATGAAATGAAAGAAAATGAAGTGCCTCAGGCTGAACACAACAAAGGACAGCAGGTCTTCCAAAAGGAGGAAGAAGGAACTAAAAAAAGAGCTATTATGAAGCCAGGGAGGGGTGTCGGTCAGAAGAACAAGTGGAGAAGACTTCCACCAGAAGTAGAAGTAAGTAGACCTTTAACATTTCGTGACACAAATCCACAAATTCTGCAATGTAGGAATTCTGCTGGCTTTAACTTCAGAACTCTGGACCTGATGCTTTTAGTGAAGGAGCTCTTGAAGTTCAGAGTGCACTTAAGCCTTGCACTTTGATAACCTTTGTTATCAATATTTAAGGCCGGGTTTGCTTACTACAAGCATAGTTCTCTTGTTAACTTTTCCTGTAAAATAATTTACTATCAGAAGATGATAATTCAGTATGACTGTAGGATTCATGCTGGGCCTGTAGTTTGTCAAGAAGTGCTGTCACTGATGTATCACTTGAAAGACTCTTGGGTGACTTAGGACGTATCTATTCCAGCTGACATTTTTATTTCTCAAAAACCTACACCCACTTTGAGGAGATAAGGTCTGTTCTGGAACAAATACTTGTAAAACAGCTGCGATGAAAAATTAAAATAGTGATTAAAATGTTTTCCAGGAGCTCTAGTGATTTTGTCTAATCTTGCTCTACCAGGTGATGCTCACAATTCAGTTGAGAAGATCCCTCTATATGTAGGCCGTGCATTGAGGTCTGGGAAAACTGGAATGAAAATTACTATACCAAGTAAGAGAACCTACCATCTAGGTGTATTGTTTGTCCCTGTGTGAAGGGAGATCTGGCTTACAGTTTTCATAACCCAAACCTCTACTTCTGCTTAAAGAAGAGAACATCCTCCCTTTAAAAAGTATGCAAAGTTTCCAAAAGCTATGTTTTAACATATATCTTCCAGCTTATAAAGTCACAGTAGTAAATGACTCTCATACGTCATAAAACTGGTTTATCAAGCACTTTGATGTCTTTTGGATATAATACTTGCATTCAAGATTTTAAAATCAACAAAGGGTGGGAAAACTTGCTATTACTCCTGTTTGTTTAGTTTTTACTTTATAAATATTGCTATGATTACATGTTAGCTGATTTTCATCACTTTATAATGTACCTCCATTTGTTTAAAATATGGAAGTGTTTCTTTTTTTCTTTAACTGCAGAATTTGGGGGTTGGACTGGGTGATCTTTAAAGGTGGTTTCCAGCTCAAACCATTCTAGAATTCTCCAGAGCATGTGCAAGGTAACTGGCTATGTAGCTGGTGAAGTCTCATGTGGTTTGGTTACCTGTGTATACACAGTCTTTTATTAGAGGGCTATGTTTTTGAGGGGGGTTTTGAAGTCAACAATGATGGGTGTTGCAATATTCTTCTACTTATTCAGTTTCCTTAGGAGCTTATCAGATATGTGACTCTTCTGATCTATATTTTTTTTTGAAACTTCTTAAGACTTCAAAAAGTTGCATGAGGCTCACTTCAAGAAAATAGAATCTATTATTGACTGTGTTGAGAGGAAAAAAGAAAAAGTGAAAACTGCTGCATTTCTCTCGACAGATTAAAGGTAAGTGGTAACACAGGAAGAAATCCAGTGCTCCTGTATTCATTTCTCTCCAGGTCCTCTCGGTAAACGTCCTGTAGAGTGCCTTTTAAGCAGCATGTAGCTGATCATGTATACATGACATGGTACGTTATGACCAGGGAAATTCAACTGCAGTCCTCTGTAACTAGTTATATACAGTTATTTGTATATAACTTGCATAGTTATATAATTTTTTATATATATTAACAGTGTATGGCTATAAATATAGGAACCCACAAAAAACTTGTCCCTTGTGACATAATTATTTTTTTACTCAAAATTAGTTTTGTGAAGGATCTCTCTGAGCTTCTGCTTACAACTGTTTGGATTGCTGCAGAGTTTAACCAAAGGGATGGGTTATTTTTCAAAGAGTGGGAATTAAATATTGAAGTTCCTTTTTGTTTCTTTTTTGTGCCTTAAAGAACCATTGTCCAATGTCTGCACACGCCTCTCCTCTAAAATATATGCAATGCATGTTGTTCACAATGGCCTCGACTCTGAGTTTTTGCATTTCCCACTTGCATGGGTGATAGCTGCTGATAGAGCCTCTTCCAGAGCGTGGCAGACCTTAGCAAAGGCAGTGCATGTGTCAATGACTACACCTAAGAGCATCAGAAAAAAGGGACTCTGCATAACAATTCTAAGGTATGTGTTTTCAGATCAGTTCAATGATAATAGAACTACTTATGCTTAAAATATGCTTTTAAAGAGAAAAGGGGGGCCTTTTGCTACTATCTGTTCCTGAAAACTATTTGCTGATTTTTAAACTATATTTCTCCACCACTCTTTGCAAATGAGCATTTGTGTATTTTTTGTGTGTCAGGTAGTTGATTCTTATGGACAAAAAGACCTCTTGATGCAGGCCCCTCAGACTGAGGACAGAGCTCATTTTCTGTGCAGATTTGTACGAATTAATGACAAAACCCTGCACCATTTGGAAGGGTATTCTCCTTCAGACTTCTTGGCAGCTTGCTTCTGGGCAAAAATGCCTCTCTGGACACAGTATGTTATCACATGGAGATGCAGCATCTGATCCCGCTGTGATACCCACAGAGAGCTCCAAAAGAGACTTCCTTACAGGCCTTCCAAAGCATTACCTAACTTGCATTTTCCCAGTCCAGTCCAGGTAGGGTTGTTTGTTCAGATAAAGTTTCAAGGCCAACATGAGAGCATGAAAACAGAATTATTTTTGCCATTCTGGTTTTTACCATTCCCTTGGAGTCCTCCATAGAGGTCACTTTCTTTCCCAGAGGAAGAGATGGCCACAAGGGAAGCCTGTGGGTAAGAAGGAGCAGCTTCTCCCAAGGAAGGTCTCAGCCACGTTGCAGGCACCAACTTTGTCCTCACCTTTATTACAATCTTAAAGCCATGTCCCAAATCCCACTCCATGCTCAGGCACCCAATAGGGGATATTTAACACCCTTTATCTCCCACTTTGGCCTTCCCATTCCCTCTGGCACCATGACCATGGTCTTATCTTCACTCCTGACCAGAAAAAAAACTCGGGGGAGAGGGGACACACACACAACCCTTGTCACATTCCCCTGTTTTGACATGTGCCATCTGGAATGAGAACAGATAGAAGTGAGGCTCCAGGGCAAAACTTTAAAACAAAATTAAGTCTTATTGCATCAGTTGCATTCCCATTAACGTGTTTTAATAGGCACCAGTACTTCATTTTTTTTTTCTTCAGAAATAGTAATTATACAGACACGTATTCATAAAGTCACGAGTCCATGGGAAAGATTCTTCCCACCTTTCCAAGAGCATAAGGACCCCTAGTTTCTCTCATCTTTGCTAGGAGTTACTCTCTGAAATTATCCAGAACTTTTTAACCAAGGCACATTGACTGTGCAGCCCCCACTTTAAAAGCACACGTGTGCTTGAGGGTTGAGGAGTGGTGGCAGATGACAAGAAACCTCTCCAGGAAGTTCAGAGGAGAAATGCCAGATGGATGCCTTGAAGACCCAAGGAGTGGGACCTTTGGTGGTTTCTTGTCTACACAATTTCAGCCCGTACTGAGCGCCGAGCTGAGCAGTAGTCGTGCGTTTGTGAACACACTACCCTTTCCTGCAGGCTGCCTTTGGCAAATGTTTTTGCCCTGCAGGGCTTCATGTGGGAACCAATTCCGTTTTCCTGGGTAGATTTCAAATGTCATTTTCAGGAGAGAAAAATAATGTGTGTTGTACATTTTTTCAAGCTTCATAAGCGTTACTAGCTCAGTATAACATTAGTCATATCCTTACAGGCCAGCAGTGCTATAATCACTCTCTATGCAAACACTATCACTCATGCTCAGACTTTAACTAACTCTTTTCTCAATGCGCTCAGCCTGTTACAAATCTTGCTTGACAGCTCTTTGGTATCTACACAGGATATTTTCAAGCCCTCAGCAACAAGAGTGAAGCATATACAATCTCTCATGATGTTGAACCTTATCCCATTGAAGGGTTGGGTTTAGATTTCCACTATTTATGAACTATTTGTTTCCCCAGTAAATCAAATTATTTCACCTAAACAGTAGAATAGCTTTTACCACGCAAGACAGTGTGAAACTTTATAATCCTTCTTGACAATCTGCTGCCAAAGGCAGGGACAAATTGCTGGGCACGTGCCATTGAGGTTTAGAACTGATAATGGACAATCGGAAGATACACATTGATCTTCCAGACATGTTATGCCACAGAGAAAACAAGCAGTGACAAAAACGTTTAGGCACAAGAAACATCTGGCTGTTTCAAAAGCAGATTCAGGCAAATCAGAAAAAGGGACATCATTCCGAGAGAACAGTTTCTGTACAGGGAGATATTCTAGCTGTTGGGGAAATAATCTACCGTGCAATGCTTAGTGTTGTCCCCACATCTATTTACTTGGAGGACACCGTAACTCATCACCTAAGTAGAGCGGTGCCGTGTACTGTAAGAATCACAAACCAAGCCCCACAAAACCGGGAGACAAACTTAGAAACTTTGGGGTTGGCTCTCTTTGGCCTTGCCCCTCATTCTGCTCCTGCCAGTCCCATCAGTTGGCATCTCCATTTCCTCGTCTTCAGCTGGACCTCGATCTCCTGCCTACCTGCTTTGGTTGCTGTGTACCTTAGCAGCTCCACCTTCCTCCTCTTCACCCTGACTACGAACCACAGCTGACGCTTAAGATTTCCAACTCACTCCCAGGCTTGGCTTCCCCAGCTACTAAATATGGTTTGATGACAACACCTGGACATAACCATCGGGGACGAGTGATGGTATCTTGGTCTTGTTCACCTAATGATAACATTCTGATATAATTAGTGAATTGCCAAAAAGATACAGGACTAGTCTTTTTTTGCTGTGTGGTTCTAGATTATTTTTGTATAAACTCTGGTCATATTTAAAGCTTTTTTTTAATCCAGCTATAAATCTGTTCTCTGAAGTAAACGCTACAATATTAAAGGATGAGCTTCTACAAACACCAGTATTTCATCATTCATGATAAAAGTGTGAAAGCTGGTAGTACGGTAAAGCCAAAGATAGAAGAACCCAGCCTAATTTTAACAACACGCAAAAGTGGTTTTCATATCAGACCACTGACTTTTTTATTTATTCTTAACTTTGATTTTTCTAAGGTTGCTTATCTGTTAGTTCACAGAAATGTTACCCTGAGCGTGACAATTCATAGCAGCACCAATCCCTGGAAAGAATGTTTCTTTTTTCTTAGTAAGATATTTTTCCACCCAGTTTCTGCTGATAAAGAAATATTTTCATAGACTGATAAGCTCAAATATTTGCCTTGATAAAGCATTAACTACTTTTTATGGTATGAATAAATACAGGCAATTATGACCCCGCTGTCAAATATACCCAGCTGGCTTTGCACTAAACTCTCTACTTTCTGAAGCATTTACAGTGAATAAAAATACATCTTCACAATATTAGATTTAAAAGACATTGCAGTCAGTTGAAAACAGTCCATCAGTATCATTGGCCCCTGAAGCCTATTGCACATTTCAGCCGCAAAATTCTTGTCTTTTGACATGTCTATCCATTCTGAGCCTGATCTGGAAAGGCCTAAGCATTCATATGCTCAAGTTCTCATCCTACATGAGCCTGATGCGTTCCTAAGGTCAGAAGAAGATCAAAGAGCTTTGCTAGTCACGCTCTAGTAGATTGAGGAGTGACAGTTTGAAACATTCGTGTTTCTAGGTCTCTACCTCACCCTTCTGCCAGAGGTTAATGTCACCCAACTGGGATGCAGGGTGTTGCTATAACCCACCGCTGCTGACACATGACCCCACCTGGCGAGGGGTGGGTGGGACAACAGCTCTTTAAACCACAGCAATTAATCCACCAGAGCCATAAATTACATCTTTACCCCATGTGATTCTAATTCATACTGGTAAACCCAGTAAATGTAACTCATGAATGTAACTTAGCACTGGCAATTTATATTTATGCAATATAATTAAATTTCAAAGTACTATATTGTTCTTTACTTTCAGGAATTTTTTAGTTCTAACTTATTGTTTTGTATTATTGAACTTCAACCCAATCCAACTGCCATTCCCCAGTACTCAGCATACGTGTGAAGTTCTTCATACATATTTCATGCCAAAATTATTGGGCTGGACTAAGAAGCTATTCCATTAATAAAAAATCCATCTTGAGAAAGTGAACATATAAAATGAGATGTAAAGTCTAAACACAAGGCTTTGGGTTACATGTTGGGACTCTGCTTCGTAGTAAGAATCTGTTTATAGGCACTATGCTGTGTTCCACCAGGGGAATATTGGAAACACATTGGCAAATTAAAGTCTGAGTCAGAACAGTCCCCTGCTCAAGTGAAAAACAACAACAATGACACAGAGCCAGAGTGAAATAACTTAACTTGGGTCTATAGGGAACGTGTTTTTCCTCTAGCTTGTACCTTTAAAATCGGGCACATCAAACCTTCATCTTATGGATGATTCACTGCAGACACAGTCACTGGTTATTTTCACGTACGTGGTGTTACAGGTGACCGGTCACCACTTCTCATTGCTGCTGCTCTCCTGCTCCACCATGCATTGAACACAGCCCTCTTTGCAGTCCCTGCCTACAGTTGCCACCTTGATCAGAATCACAGAATAGCTCAAGTGGGAAGAGATCCATAAAGATCAAGATTGAAACTCCAGAGCAAAAGCCGCCCATTTCCACAGACATCATCTTAAGATCTGTAAGAAACCCCGTTCTTCAGAGCATCAAAACCAAAAGGAGTTTGCCAGCACAAGGGATGCAGCCAAGCAGGCTCCACTTTAAGAAAACCCACCCTGTCCTGAGTGTGCATGG
Organism: Nycticryphes semicollaris; assembly: GCA_013400055.1. NCBI lineage: Eukaryota > Metazoa > Chordata > Aves > Charadriiformes > Rostratulidae > Nycticryphes > Nycticryphes semicollaris. The sequence continues at coordinate 1,224,498 of VXBJ01004841.1, read as the reverse complement.
AGACCAGAGCACCCTCCGGAGAGGTCTCTGTCGTCTGGTGGCAGCCAAGGACAACCTGCACTGCCACCAGACTGGAAGGGCCTTCCTGAGAGCCAACTCCTCTGTGCTTCCAGTTGTGCTTGGGGGGCTGGATACAAACAGCCAACACCAGCACAACTCCCACCCATCGCTTGTGTCCCTCTTGACATAGTGGCAAAATGCTACGGTTACAGTAGGAGACCTGGACTCTGCTGGGTGATAAACCCTCTGCTCAGAAGCCAGGGTGATGCTGTATGAGACCAACCAATTCCCTGCTTTTTCAGGTACTTTTCTTGCTCATAGTACCATATGATCTACCAAAGATGTGGGCGTATCGTCCAACAGTGGAGGAGTTAGAGGGTATAATGTTGGTATAGGATATTATATTAAGTCTTAGAATACAAAGCAGTATGAAAAATTGTTTCTCAATTAAAAAAATGCATGGAAATATTTTCCCTAAAGTGCTACTTGACTGAATTTAAACTACACCTGACCCCTCTTAACAAGAGACACGTGTGTTTGTAACCAGTGAGTGGAGCAGTATTAGCAGCGTCAGGAGGGTGTAAGCCATGATTTATCTATGGGAACTATTTAAGCCAACAGCATAGACATAACCACGTGTGGAGATGGACCTTTTTATACGTCCAACTTTCACAACAGACTCAACATGATCTTCAGATGGAGACATCCTTTTCTTTATGTCCCCAGACACAAAACCACTGATCTTATCGAACTGGACCTGGGGGTCAGAGCCAGGCTAGAGCTGGGTTTGGAAGCAGGCGCAGATAGAGGGGGAGACTTATCTCTGCCCAAAACCTGAGAAGACAAAAAAAGAGTTTGGCTCAGCCAAGGGTTTAAACAGGAAGGCATGATCCCGTTTTGGGTCAAGAAACCCAAAACTGCTGAGCTGAAGGGTAAGTAGAACGAAGGCTGAGAAGCCAAGCGAGGGGTTGGGGAGCCAGGGCACATGTACAAGAAGTAGGATTTGCAAAGGGGATCAAAAGCAGCCAGTGACCCCTGGGCAGGCTTCTTGGAGGAGGAATCAGAAGCAAAACAGAGACTTAGAGCTTCAGCCAAGGGACAACTGGAGGTGTTTCCACACCAGACTGCTGGGTGGGGAAAGCCACCAAGAGCCCCACAAGCCGCTGCTGGGCTGGGAAGGCTCCCTGGGCTCGGCAGCCCGGCTGAAGGCCACGGCAGAGCCTGGCGGTGCTGGCCCTGGGCCGAGCTGCTCTGGGATTCACACAGATGGACTGCAGAAGGCTTTCAGCCATTTTGGGGAACGCCATTCCCAAATTAAACATATCTCTGCAAAAGCATGAAGGGAACACTTCAGTGTATCAACAACACAAGGCATTTTTCCCCATGTGGGGTTTCCTGCTGCTTTTTTCATCTGTTATTTTGTCAATTACACAAGAGCCGCTCTTTCTAGTAATTGTTTTATTGCTATATAGTCTGTCAGGGAAGATCTGTTAGTGCCCTAGCAAAATTTATCCTTAGCAAAAGAAATCAGAAATATATCAACTGAACCTGTCTCTCTAATGCTTTTCTGATTATCCTTCTTCGGATATGGACCGACTTTCCATAAAAGGCGGTATCGTATACACTAAAACTAAGAGTAAATAATCGGATTTTAACTTGCAGACATGCCTAGCAGCCAAGAAGATTGTCTATTGCCCACATTATCGATTAGGAAAAAACCCTATCAATGCAGATTGGCTCTATATTGCCAGTGGAACCCCTTAAAACTAATGACTTTCAATTACTCAATGCAGCAGTGGCAGATGTGACGATTGCTTATTCAAATATTGATTCCAAAGATCAAACCAGTGACACTGTTTGAATTTATGGAGCACTAAACTATGCCCTTCGAATAGCAGATGCACCTTTTGATCACTGATAGAGTTTGTTTGGGTTTTAATCTCAGTCAATAATGGGGTGAACTTCACTGTTCCCAGTACTGACCTGTGGCCGTCTCCAAAGGAATGTCTCCAGGATCTCATCCTCCTGATGACAAAACACATAGTAGCCTATAACATTTTACTGAGCACTGAAATTGGAGGATTTTGTGGGTATTAACTGCAATTGCAGCTTCCAAGAGTTTACCTTTCTGTTCTCGCCCTCTCTTGGCTATTTTCTTCAAAGGGTGAGTAAATGGACCATAGCAGTCTTCTTCTGCTAATTTATACAGCTCTTTGTATTTTTTATGCTCTCAGATATTTTTTACATGTGATTGTTGTACTGTGTCATACAGAAAAATGAAAGGGAAGAACTGATCTAATAAAAGGATGCTATTGCCTAACTCCTGCAGGTATTCTAGAGAGGTGCCTATGAAACCTTGGGTATGTGTGTGTGTACACATAAAAACCCACATTCACATTGTACAGGAATGCAAACACTAAAATGATGTACTTACTCATTTGCTTTACCCATTCCAGGCTTACAGATAACATGGATTCCTGCCCTATTCTTTAATGTTCCCAAAGTTGCTAAAATGCAATTAAACCTGATCTAGAGCTCCACGCTCACAACCAATATGCACTGGAGTTTGGATCTATGTGATTCGGAGCTTGATACGTCGTCAAGAGAATTGACCCACGCCTGCATGTGCCTCGTTAAGGCTGCCCAGATATGTCATTTCCAATTCTTCATGTTGACCCCCCCCCATCTTCCTTGCTTAGCTAAAGTGTTCAGTCAACTCCATCCTGCCAAAAAAATTCCCAGCCTGCAGCTGATGCTGAGCTCTTCTTCTCTTGACCCTTTGTAACGCTTGAAATAGTGGATGCTAAGAAATGCTTCGATGACACCAGGATTAAACATTCCTTTCCATAACCTCCTTTAGTGTTGTGCATTAAATGTTCAAGATGATGATGAGTGTCCTTAATGAAATAAAAAATGTATTTTTCTAATATGTCTGTGTGTGCATTTGTAAATATATCTTACTTTGAAAAATGTGCAACAACTGTGGGGTATTCTCTAATTTGTAACTCTTACTTACAGGATTAACAGTAAATCAGCAACTCTCCTGAGTCTGACCTTACACTTTGTGCAGCCAAGTCCAGGAGCTCTCACCACGTCCTCACCTGGCTCGTAGGAGACTGAGGAGATGCTCTGGACACAAATACACCTTATGGACCCCCTGCTGCTGGCTGCATTCTGCAGAGAATGGGGCAGCTCCAGAGAGTGCCTGTAAAGGCGAATGTGCCTCTTACCCTGCCAGATGAGTTACTCCCCAGCACAGCACACAGGGCAGGGGTATCAATCTCTTACCACCACCTGGACCAGGCTGGAAGTGTCCGTGCCACACTGATATGGGGTTAGTGCAGTGGGTTTCTACCCAGGAGGGAAAGCAGAGATGAGAAGCACGTCAGCTCTGCACCTCCATACATGGTACAGAGCACAAACCTATTCTTGGCTGGCTGCCTCACTCCCCAATGTTGTGATTTTGGAGGCTGCTCCTGAGGGCTTCTTCGATAAGCAACATTTCAATTTAATACTGTTATCACCTGCAAACTACAGTTCTCAGGCCAAATTCTGCTCTCATTTGTCCTTGCAATGTCTGCAGTTCAATAACAGTGTTAAAGATTATGATAATCACCTTTTAAATTAATCAGGTGTAGCCTGCTAGGGCTAGATCTTAAGGAGCCTTAGAGAAAGGGGATGTCTTTCCATGTGAATATAACCCCATATACTGTCCAGCACAGGAAGCCTCTGCAGGACAAGACCTCGAGGTGTGAGAGTGACTCGGTAAGTTGCACTAGTGACATCACCTCTGAGGAGGACCTGAGCTCCTGCCACCACTCACACTGTTCAGTATTGCAGCTCCTCACTGCAAGAAAAGCTCGTTTCTGCATCCATTGGCTAGCTCTTTGAGTGACGAATGAACCTGCTGTGGTGAGTTTTCATAAATCATAAATCATATTTATGCAATAAAGCAAGCAGCTGTATGGCCCAGTTAGGCGGAAATGCACTGGCCTAGATGCTGTGAAGCGTGGACCTACAAGTGCCATCGATGTCAACGGGGCAAATTTGCCTCCTAAGCACACAGTTAAGTGCCCTGGCAAATCTAAAACAAAATTGCTCAGCATCTTGCACTGCCTCGACTCCAGCTGAAGTTCAGATAACAGGGAACATTTTTTCTTTCACTCTAGCCCTCGTGTGTTGCCACAGAAGTGCACTTGGGAAATAAAAACCCTTTGGCTGCCTGGGAGAAAACTCCCACAGCACAATCAGTGCATACCATACTTTCGCTGTAATATAAACAGGATCTCCTACAAACTCCAGAGTAGAAGGCAAAGGGTAGGAGGAAAAACTACTCCTCCCAAACATGCTGCTGAGGCAACTCATTGTGCTGCTTTATTCAGATTGGAATAGTCATCGCCCCAGTATCTGAGTGCCTGATTACTGTTCTTGAAAAGTAAAGCAAGTCCCAACAACATGAGATTTGTCCACCAGTTCAAGACTTTTGCTGGAGGGCACTCAATGTCTTGATCAAAAACAACTGGAAGTACGGTTTCACATCACTTCCCAGAAGGGCTACTTTATAGATCTCTAAAGAAAACCGAACGCTTTGGCGGAGACACTTTTAAGTCTGAGGACACGAAGAGCTCCTTCCCTGCCAGCAAATGCCTCTTCTGCAGATAATCAACAGTTTCCTCTGTTGGAGGAGAGGGGTTTGCTTCAGAAAATACAGGGCTGTCAAAAGACGGAGCCTGTAACTGCCATTAGTCCTGCAATGACGCGGTTTTCAGAATTAACCCTAAATGATGTAGGTAAAACCTCCACAGCACTTCTCAGTGCTCTGCCCGAAGCAGCACGGAGCTCGATGTCAGCTAAAGAGGTACTTGGTGTCTCCATAGATAGGCTGCTCCCGGTGTATGAGCAACTAGTTAACATCAGTTTGGGTATTTCCCACTACCCTGCAGTACAGAAATCTCCACAATGTGATAGAAACTGAGATGGTCTAAGCTAAAATAGCAGAATTTTCAAGTAGATGTAAACCTTTATTCACCAAAGACGAGACTTGTGTCTTTTGCCACACTTCAATTGCATCCCTTATTGCTATTTCCCATTTAAAATCCTTTGGAAGGGAGAGAAATCTGTTGGAAATTAAGACTTCCAGGTCCAGAGGGGAAGGGAATATGCATCATTGAGAAGAACTCTATTATAATTACGATTCTGGTCTAGTTTTCTTCTTTTGTGTTGCAAGATGTATTTCTGGTTAAAAAAGTAGTATGAAGTCAAGATATTTCTGGCCTTACAGCTGGAGTGCTGTAATTCCCTGGACACATTACCCTTTTAGGAATAGATCTTCATAACTCTTCCTACATGGTTTGATGTTTATCATCAGAAAAACATGACTAAACTGTAGACCTGTACCTAAAAATTGTTGGTTCTGTAGGCAACAGCAGACACTATTTTCCCTTAATGTTTTCTTACACTAATTGTAAGTGATATGAAGTGCACATCATGTAGTTACAGGACTAAATCTCTCAGCAAAAGCCTGTGTGGTAAAGCCAACTTTTTCTTCTGATAAATATGAAGTCCGATAGCAGGCTGTAAGAAAGTCAGCTGCACAATAATACATCACTGGATACTGCATTCTTAGCACTTCAATACAGGAGAAAATGCCAAAGAAAATCATCAGCAAAAAATTCTCAGTTCCTGATTCTCCTTTACAACAAAAGCACCTTTAAACTTCCAATACTGTAAAAGAATATTAAGTTGGGCATAGAGATAATGGAATACAGTATTCCTCCAAGGCCCCATCCCTGCCAGCACAGTATAAAGGTGACTGGGCAGGCAAATCTGTTTCCTTATAACATTATGTCATGTTATATTCCATTTCAAAGTCATGTTTAAACATAACATAACTGATTTGCCCTGAACTTCTAATTTGCAGCCCATTGTCCTTGTCCTCCACCAGCAAGAAAGAAAAATCGCTGTCAGCATCCCACTCCTGGGTACAATCTAATCCTGTTAGGCAAGGGAAGGAGTCAATGACAGTCTGACCCCCAACCTCTACTCGCTTGAGAGTTGACTTCTGCTGCCTCCACCTATGAATAGGGATCACTCTCGCGAGGAATGTGAGCTCATCAGCACCTACTGCCTGCACGGCCTTAGTTCAGTGAGAAACATTCATTTCTTTTTGAGCTACGGCCAAGTCAATCCACACTAAAAATTGCATTTCCAGCTGGTGCGCATCCATGTAGTTACACGGATCCTCTCAGCCCAGCCTCCCACCCTTCGTGCCGCAATTTCAGCTCTCGGAGACTCCTCCAGGCACTGCTCTGTTAGTGGTGTCTGGGGGACCTCGCACAGAGTGCCAGAAAGAAAATGAAAAAGCTTGAGAAAGCATGGATCTTTCTAATAAATGGTTCCTTCTCACTGCAAATTCCACAAAGGCTTGTTTATCTTTATAGTTTGTCATCACAGAACTATACATCTCCCTGGCTCCTGTGTCAATTTGCCGAATGCTCTACATTTCATGAATGAAACCAGTACTTATGGGCAGGCCACCATCCTATTTATGGTTTTCAGAAGGGAGTCGGCATCTTTCTGAAAACAACGCTTAACACTCCAGGCTTTTCTACATTAAATCAGATCAACGGGACCAAGCACTTTTCCCTTTTAAGATTAAGCCTTTCACCAAGACACAATACATAAATACAAGTACCCATGAATGAAAATTCAACTATTTACATATATTTTAAAGCTTATGGGAGGATGTGGTGTGTAATGTCAACATTTCAGTTTCCCAGCTAGCACTATTTCTCAGTCTTGCCTTCTTGCCTGATGATCATACAGCCAAGTGTTCTCATACTCATAGATGATGTGAGGACTTTCTTCAACATCAGCAGCAGCAAGAACTCAAGTGCTACCTACATATACTCCCTAACAACTGAAGAATCAGGTGCCTGACAGAACTAGCAAGAAGTGGTCCATCCTAAAGGGATGTGAGAATTTCTAAAATCACAGACTCACAGAACAATATGGGGTTGGAAGGAACCTCTGGAGATCTTCTATTCCAACTCCCTGCCAAAGCAGGTCCACTCTGGGCAGCCTCTTCCAGGGCTCTGCCACCCTCAAAGTGAAGAAGTTCCTCCTCATGTTTTGGTGGAACTTCTTACATTCAAGCTTGTGCCCACTACCTGTTGTTCTCTCACTGGGCACCACTGAAAAAAGACTGGCCTCTTCCTCTTAACACCCACCCTTTAAGTATTTATAGGCATTAATCAGATCCCTCCTCAGTCTTCTCCAGACTAAAAAGACCCAAGTCCCTCAGCCTTTCCTCATAAGAGAGGTGCCCCCAGGCATAATCTTTGTGGTCCTATGTTGTACCCTCTCCAGCAGTTCCCTCTCATTCTTGAAATTCTTGAACTTTCCACAAACTACCTCCCCAGAGGCTACTGCCTATGCATCCACATAGCAACTAATTACCAAAATTAGTAACTTACTGTTCTGGTCTTAACCAAAGTCAGCAGTAGATAAGTTAAATTTTAGTCATTCTTACTAGCACAGTTAGACACAGCTTCTCGGGAGCATTTTTGGGTCAGCAGAATTAATTTACCTCAACCAAAATTGCACATCACTCCCAGCTCCATGAAGAGAACCACTAAATCTTCAACTGCAGTGAACAAGTGTCTTTTTTTTTGTGTTTCAGAGAAAAGGCAGCCAGCTGTGACAGCCCGTCCTGTCCCTTTCAGTGTCCATCTCCCCGCTCCACAGGCTGGGCCATGACTGGAAGAACAAATACCACAAGGAACATGAGCATCAACTCCTGTGAGACATGGGCCTTCCCAGCAGGTCTTGTTCAAGTCTCCACCACACAACCATACTTTTAGTACAGACAGAGATTCTCAATCACGTTCACTCTGATTTCTTACTGCTTCAGATGCTGAAGCAAAGCTAAATAATATTAGTTCTGTTTATGCCGCCTCTGCTGCAATTCAGTTTCCCAGTACATCGTGTGCCATTTGATCCTGTAATTTTGCAGCCTCTCCAGACTAAATCTGACCTTCACTGGTTTAACGCAAACGGTTCTGAACCAAACCAAAATATTGACTCTGAGGCTGAATATGTGGTTGAAGGATCTTTTTCTTTTTTTTTTTTCCCTAACTGAGGGAAAACCAGTGGTATTCAGTTATGAGGTTACCCTAAATGCTAGAACCAAGATAGAGATTTGCTTCTTTCATTTTGATATATTAAATGGAGAGGGGAAAAATTCCTGGAATGTTTTGGCTTTGGCAGTATATCTAATTTGTCCTCAGATGAGCCTGCATGCATAATTGAATCTATAGCAGCAATATCGAGGCTAATATCATACTCGCCTTCAAGATGGTCTGCAATAACAGGAGTGAGGGTATGAATTTAGCAGAGTGAATTATACAAACTGAATTATGTACATGCAAACTATCACAGGGTGAGAATTTTCACTGACTGTGATGCTTGGTATTGCAAACATCAGTATTTCTGAAGTAATCTATCCAAACCCACATGCTTCTGGAGGTTAAAGGAACAAATGTGTCACGGTTTTTCTCCGTGCCTCTCTCTCTGGACAACATGTCCAAACACCACAGAAGTCCCATCAACTTTGATTACATCAATACATCACCCTTGACTCATGTATTCAGTGCGATGTTCATTAAAGTTCATTCCAATTTATTAAAAGGGACTCTAAAGAAAAGAATGTACAGTTGACTTCAGCCAGGCCTGAATCAGACCCTACAATTTCTGAATTACTTTATTAACCTAACCACAGTCTACTAAATCAATAATATCTGGATCAAAACCATCTCTCTTTCAGCCTCGTAATTACAGAATAAGATTCTTCATTGTACTCTTATTGTGGATTAAATTGATTCCACATACTTCTAGAGAATGGTATTTTCAAGGCCCCCATCTGTTCCGTTTTCCTCGTCATGTTCTCCTGTCAGCTCAGTTGTCAACCTTTCACTCCTTACTTGGGCAACTTCTGAAAACGTGGGCTCATCAGTTCAAGTGCATAAACCAAGGCAGACATTTCCTATTGTCACTTAAATGACCGTGACGCATCAGTAGTGCAACTATGTCGAGAAGAGACTTCTGGAAAGGAAGAAGTCAGATGAGAAAGTGAAATACCTTTTCTGACCCACAATCAAATATATTTGTTCATATTCAGAAAATAAAAAAAACCCTCTGAAAGTTAAAAAAAAAAAAAAAACAAGGAAACTAAAACTGATGACTGGGACATTTTAACTTGCTTGCCAAGATATGCTGGGTTTTGTGAAGCTATTGTGATTATTCTTGTTGTTCAATAAAAAATAATCAGTTGCCATGGTAACTGCCACATCATGTCATGCTTATGTTGCTTCTGGGATAAAGAGCACCTCCTTCAAAAATAAAAAAGTCATCACTTGGTGGTGAAATGATTTTGCTTTTTGTCATATCTATGAGAAACAGTTTCACTCTATTTTAAACTTCCTGTATGGAGATGACACCATATGGTCAGATAATGTTCTTTTCCCTCGCCGTAGAGGAATACGTCGTTTCTATCTTCATTAAGGAATTAAACAATGGTCATGATAACAGAGGATGCAGAATATTTGCAGTATCTTTTGGGATATTCCAGGTGCAGCTTTTTAATACAATCAAAATAACAAAACAATTGCCTCACCACATTTCACAGAACACGACGTACTGATTAAACTTGTATTCAGTGATATGAAAAGGGAAGTATTAGGTTTTGAAGAATCACAGAATGCTATGGGGTTGGAAGGAACCTCTGGAGATCATCTAGTCCAACGCCCTGCCAAAGCAGGTCCACCCAGAGCAAGTTGCACAGGAACGTGTCCAGGCAGGTTTTGAATGTCTCCAGAGACACAGACTCCACCACCTCTCTGGGCAGCCTCTGCCAGGGCTCTGCCACCCTCAAAGGGAAGAAGTTCCTCCTCATGTTTAGATGGAGCTTCTTATGTTCAAGTTTGTACCCGATTCCTCTTGTCCTGTCACTGGGCAACACTGAAAAAAGACTGACCCCTTCCTCCTGACACCCACCCTTTAAGTATTTATAGGCATTGATCAGATCCCCCCTCAGTCTTCTCTTCTTAAGAAAGATGCTCCATATCCCTAATCACCTTTGTAGCCCTCTGCTGTACCCTCTCCAGCAATTCCCTGTCCTTCTTGAACTGGGAAGCCCAGAACTGGATACAGTGCTCCAGATGGGGCCTCCCCAGGGCAGAGTAGCTCCCCTCCCTTGACCTGCTGGTCGCACTCTTCCTGAGGCACCCCAGGATGTCATTGGCCTTCTTGGCCACAAGGACACATTGCTTTGAAGAAACCAGTAACAGATTGTACACAGATTTATGAGTGCTCTAGAGAATCCCAAAGCCTTGTTAGTGGTACAGGTGAACACAAGCAAGAAGACCTGTGAGGTCTGACTGTGGCTGGTCCAGCACCACTGGAAAAGGTGCCATTCCCACATCTCCTGCTTCCCACCTTTCACCATTCCAGGACAGGCCGATGTCTTCCAAGCTCATGTGGGACCGTGCAAATCCACCCTGAGGGCTAGTGGCCCAGCAGCCACTACATTCCATGTCACCTTCTCTTCCCGTTAGGTCAGTGGCATTCATTTAAGCATAGGTAGCAGAGATAAAAAATGTCATTTTCCATTCCCAGAAGCCTACCTCTTTGTGCAACTACCCCACAAGCCCACTGTTCTATATGTAAAGTTACCTCAGCAGGTTCTACACAAGGTAAGGTCTTGAATTTACTTTTCACAATGTCTTTAAAAAAAAAAAAAAAAGAACTTCCTAAGTAATAATTAAGAAATGCCTTCTTTCAAAGAGACATTATGGTCCATTCCAATTTTGCATTTTATTACCAACAAACAGGCTAATAATTATTTATTACTTTATTATTCAAAGCTCAGTTTTCAAAATAAGTGCTGTATATGTATCCCCTCAGCCCAAGCCTGGTCTGTGCACTCAAGCCTGGGATTCTCAGTAACTCAGACATGCACACATAGAGTAGCTGGATGCCACAACATCTAAGTCCTTCTGGTCATCTTTCAAGACACTCTTACAATGTGAGCTCACACAGTATGAGCTTTAGAAACTCTATTTTCATCATTTGACTAGTTAAGGCTTATAAAAAATATTTCTTCTTCTATGAAAAGAAAATCTGGTATTCACTGCACAACTTACCAATTTTTTTCAAACAGCTGGACCCACAGCAATGCTGCCCAAAAGTGCTGTTCAACAGACGGGTCACTACAGATGGGGACAAGGAAGAGAAAACCAGGAAAAATTCTTACTAAGGCGGAACAGAATCAATAGCACGTGTCTCTCCAGACTTGTAATGAATGAAGGTATCTTTAACATCAACAGTAATGTGATGCGAGGTGCAGTAAAACGCACCTTAAGTACAAGAACCCAAGGAACTGAATCTTCATTCCACCACCGCAGACTGGCTTGATACCCCTTTCGAGAAGTGACAAGGACAGAGCCACCAAATGCAACAAATACCAAAGCCTCGGCACCTCAGAGGTGAACGAGAGCCACAGGCTTATTTGTATGCATGCAAAAAGCTACATTAAAATAATGCTATTTCTGTTTCAGACTTTCCAAATGTCACATTTCCAGCTGCACATGCAATCTTAATTTGTCTCCCGTGTGCATCCAGGCTGCACGTTGTGGCAGGCAGGCTGGCAGGGACAAAATGTGGCCACCCCATCCACAACCACAACCCTTACACGCATGGAAATGAACAGAGCTGGCACAATCACTGAAATTCTTCTAACTTCTGTGTAGATTTTTACCATCTCCCATGTATTAACTACTAGGCTGAAATTTTAAACACTCAGATGAAAGAAAACGTTTGTGGTGGTTACAACTTCTCAGATGAATGTTGTGAATGAATACCGGGAGGAGGATCGGTTCCCACCACTGGAGAACAGGGCAAAATATTTATCAGCTCACACCAAGAAGAGGTTATCTTCTTCCAAAGATGGTACTGCATTTTTAGCACCATGTTCTGGGTTCGTGTGGTGCTCCAAAAGTGGGATTACAACTCAACAAGACCAGATCTGAAGGAAGATGGGATGGGAGGTGAGGAGGACAGTGCCACCTTGCTCTCCCCAGACCTCCCAGGCATCTTCAGGACACCGCTCAGGCTCTGCTCCCATACTGGGCTCAGCAGAAGGCAGTGATTTTAGCAGATTGACTGCATTTCCCCGAGGATCTACTGCGAGAGAAGGGAAACGGTGATTTTTAACATCTCGCAGCTCCGTTAAATCCGAGAGGGCTGGCAACAGACCAGTAAAGGCCAGTTTGTAACCTTGGCAGCTTGGCTTTCTGCTTTACTCTGGGCTTAGTTTTCCTTCTAAATATATACAGATTGCTATAAACTGCAGGGATGATAATGCTTCTTGAAGAAACATTCAGATTTTTTATACCGGATACTATTGGGCAACCTGAGAGGTTGGTTCCATTTCTTTTAAATCACAGCTGGTTGATATATTAATACACAAAGTAAGACCTTCATATTTCTGGGGTATTTTTCTTGCAGCAAGAAACTTGATCAAAAAATCTAACAAAGAAAGAAAACAACACTCAAAAAGAAAAAAAAAAGTTCTCACTATTATAATTTTGGGGAAGGATTTTTGTAAATGTTCCTTTGTTAGTTTTAAAATGTATTTACAGAATTTAGGCATGTTTTTTTCTGAGATCATTACTTAAACATCAAATTGAATTTAAGTACCTTATCGTTTTGATGATGCTTATGAAAAGATTTGGAAATTGTTACTAACCAGGAATAACTCCCAAAACAAACCAAAAATTTTAAATAAGAACAGAGTTATTCTAAACACCTGGGGATGAAAATAATCTGGAAATTATATTTCCACGTGGCTGCACTTTTTCACTCATCAGACTAGAAGGGTGGGGTTTAATAGCCCTTTATTGATTTAAAAAAAATAATATTTTAGGACTTCTTTATGAACAGATGAATTTCACTTACACTGTGACTTTATAATCCATACTTTTTACCCATTTGCCATGAATTGTGTTTGCACCATAAAGCAAACAAGGGCTGCACTTTGCTGTCCGTGCCGCCCAGCGGCTGTGTCACAGGGTGCGTGGCCCTGGCAGGATGCTGCTCCCTTTCCCCTGACCAGAAAACATGAGTCAGAGGATTTAGCGAGAAGCAAGAGTTTTGCTGGAGAAGCGTTTTATTGTAGCATGTAACACGCTGGCAGGCGGGAGGGGGCAGAGTTTCAGCCTGATTTTTATTTATAGATTCGTCTAAAGGGTATGACTAACGGTCAACAGAAATCTGAAATGAAGTCCAAAGTAAAAGTGAAACCTTATTGTTTCATGGGAGGGGGGAAATAAAAAAACAAACAGAGAGCCAGAAAGAGCAGAGCAGAATTTAGAGTTTGTGGCAAGCTCTGATCACTGCCCCACAGCTTGGTCTTTAAGGCAGAAACCAGTGGCTGCCTCTGCAGTGTCCTCAGCAGCTGCGTAAGGACACATATGCCCCATGGCAAGCTCTGTTTATGTCTACATTTTAGAGGCTTATATCCTCTTTGAAACTTATCCTTAACCTAATTAAACTCTTTATGGGTTTGCCTGCTCATGCTGTCCCTACACAAAGACACAGAATGTTTTTTTCTGGAGGGGAGGCAGCAGACCTGCCCCAACGACCTGGGCACACGTCACCGCGAGGGCAGAAGCGTGGCTGCGACGACAGCACTAAACCAGGACACACGAAGGAAGATTAGAAGTCTAATCAGAAAACAATCGGGATATGTGATTTAATATAAAGCCTCAATAATAGTCTTGTCATAGAGACAGCCCTGCAGTACAAGGGGTACCCACACAGCACAAACCCAGTGCAGCACAAACCTGCCCTGAGCTGCAGGCAAGGTCCATGGCACGTCGTGAGGACTCAGTTTACGGCTCTTCCAGGTTTCTTTCCATCAGGCAGGTCTCCCCTGCAAGAAGTGTTGTGTGAGTGTGGTACTGTCGGCATAACCCTTGTCTTGAACACAGTCTATACTCAAATTGTTTACCCGTTGAAAGTCACACAAAACTTACCTCCTCCTTAGCTCATCAATTAATTAGTGGGAACAGACAGTCTTGCAGAAAGAGCTTGCAAAGAAGAATTGCCCATTTCTGACTTTAAAGAGTCTTCTAGGTTCCCCCATCCTGCAAAAAGGCCTGGCCACCTACAAGCTACCATATCATTTCAACTGATACCACCGTTATCTCCTAGTCTGGGTCTGAGCTGTTTGCACCACAAAAAGCCCTGAATTCAACTGCATCTCCGTTCGGTACAGCCCTAGGGATGCTGAGCAATAAACTCATGGCTCATAAGCCACGGGTTCTGGCAACGCTCACCTGGTGGTGGTTGTTTGGACACAGTCCATAGCTGAATCACCACCTCCACCTCTTCTCAGGGAAGGCAAAGACAGTGACAGTCAAAAACACAGTCCCCTCACTTCTGCCTGGAAAGCAAATAATTTTCTCCTTCCACTTCCATTTTTCATATTACATTCATCTAGTTCTTGTGCTGTCTTATTAAATCATACATGAATAAGTGTTGCCTAAGAATTAAATATTCTTCTGAGAGACCCAATTTAGCTGTTAGCCACTGTGCAGTGTTCGGAGATAATTTCACAGTGGGCACAAACAATGAAAATCAGATGGAAGCCATCAAAAATTAAAATCTCTTTTTGCCCAAAGCTGTATTTATAGAACAATGTTTAAGTCTCAAAAAGTGAGATCAGATTACCGGGTCAGTGTACTAAAAAGAAGCAATAACAAAAGCCTTACTTATAAAGGTGCGATGAAAAAGATTAATACAAAACCCGAAATCAGTAATCTGAAAGACTACTTTATCAGACTGTGTCTGAAAGACATTGGGGAAATATTGATTCATTGGTCGTTCAGCGTTTGAAAACATCACAGTTTTCATTACACACATACCAAATGAAAGGTCTTTCCGTTTTAGCTCTGCAGGGAAACTGTTATCGCTGTAAATTATCTCAGAACTGTCTCAAAACCCAGAGAACGCAACAAGTTCCCTTCTTCACTAATGGTGTAAAAAAGGAAAGCACAGACCTCCAAAGGCCTCAGAAGTAGAGATGGCTTAAACACCTCAACGCTTAAGTAAACTCTGAATTAAATTCCCAATTCTGCCTGGTGGCTTCGAAACTCTGAAAATAAATTTTCCACCCAAAACACTTCTGGGCATTGTCATTCCCCTGTTTTAACTCCATAATCCACATGTTATTTATGCAGTATGGACTACATTGCACTTAATGCATTAGCATTCGATTAGGATTCAGCTTCTGATTATTCACATTAGAGATGTCCTTATCAAAACCACACAGATGGGAGAAGATTTAATAATTATTCTTTTTATATAAACTCATAGAAAGAAGTCAGGCAAATATTTCCTTATAAAAATTAATGGAGGACTGCTGAGCTGCTCAATGGTTGAAACTAATTTCTCCTAATCACCAAGCAAATTAAATATTAAGAAGCTATATTTCCCATTTATTTCCTAAATTTCTGTGCAAGTAGGAATAAAGATTTCCCACATGGGCAAAATCCGAAGAGAGAATGAATTAAAAAGCCAGATTTTCAGACTTAACTGAACCCCGCGGTCTCCACTGGAGAGAGACCTTTGCTTCTCAGCCCTTTTCCTTTCCCTTTCCCCTTTCATGCTGGTACAGAGCAGCTCTGGAGGCAAGAGCTTGGGCTTGGCCACCAACACCAAATGACTCCGACTGTCTTAATATTTCCTTAACTTCCCTCCCTGCCTTCGCTTTAAAAGATTCATTCCTCTTCCCACATTTACTGTTTCTGTCAAGTTTCTCCTGTACAAGCACACATGTCAATGGCTGAAGAAGCCTTCTGGGATGAAAATATACACATTTAAAGCACATTTATGCCAATTACTGTTCATAGAAACATATTTTGCTTAAATGTATGTCTACACCAAAATGTCATTTTACACTTCAACAGTGATGGTTTGTGTTCTGACAAAGCCAAGTAACAGCGTAGACTGTGTGTGTGAGCCTGTAGCTGGTAGGAGACAGCAGGCCAGCAAGGTCTATGAGAAGTGTAGCAGACATCATCATGGACAATATGCTTCTTATTTCTCAACAACATGAACAAATGCTGGCACTGCTGCTCCTTCCGAACAGCGCTTGACCCCCAGGTGGACCCTTCCTATCATCTGGAGAGAAGCTTGAGGAGCACGGCCCCTGGTGAGCCCGGGAGGAGCCAAGGACTGAAACACCTGAGAGCAGCAGCTCAGGTCAACACTGCTCCACAGAGAACTCTCATTTCCACCACAGCAACAATTCTGCCATTTTTGCAAAAGAAAATCTGCTCTTCCCAGAATCATGCAATGCTTCAGGCAAGAGCTCTCCCCAGTCACGTCGGGGAACTCATATGGCTGAGAACCTGATTAATGGAGATTGCAGGAGAGTTACTGGCAATTCTGGGGCATGTGATTATCTGGGGGTTTTGCCCCCATTTTATCTCATTGCTGCCTCCTAACCTTTGCTGGTGGTGAACGTGCTTCTGGCTACAAGCTGTACTTCTACTGGGATCTACCGTTGCCTACAGGGCACCAGGTAACTGTACTCCTTCAGGCTTAAATCACTGCTCACAACTGCTGCGCTCCCTCATTCCAGAGGTTCAGATACAGAGATTCACAGGTTTGTGGGTTCAAGGGCCAATCAACTACAAATAATGAACGAGGCAAGGAATAACATCCTCCTAACACAGCTAGGTGCCTGAGCCCGCTGTCCTTGCAGACACTGGGTGGCTATGATCAGACACCCTTGGGGTGCCACCATGCCAAAAGGCAGCTGGGTGCTGCACCAAGTGTCCTGCCCTGGTGGCCTCCTCCGCGCTATTTCTGTGGTCCCCAGATCCTGCTGGGGATCTGAATGGGAAGATTCATCACTTTGTAGAAGTCCTGGGGAGATTCAGCTCTGTAAGATACGACGCAGGCGGCTCTGAGTGTGTGTAGGACACCCAGACAAAAACCCAAAGCTTTTAGATGATTGCAAAAATTACATTATTTTTCCTCTAGATCTGTTTCTCAGCCCAGATCACAATTCAGCCCCACAAACATCTGTCCCAGTGCAGAACTGGAGCCAGTGAACCACGTGGCCCCACCACTGCTGAAAAACTCCTGGATGAACCCCAGCCTTTGGGATGCTTTTCCTCCTTATTTATCCAACACAAGAGGCTCTGGGACAAGACTTTCTCACCACCACCATCCATTCACTGCTATGAAGTATCTCAGAAGCAACATAGGTTACTTGGCTCCCAAGGTAGGACCCCCAAGACATCACTGCCATCTTTTAAAACCCAGTGAGGCTGCAGCTAAAAGGAGCCTGGGCACAAGTATGTTCTCTGGGGTGCTCTGAACAAGTCCTCCTTGAACTGTGATTTCTCCAGGATTTGCAGCATGGCTGGGGAGGCAGGGGGGAAACCTGCTCTTCCTATGCTATGGAAAATAGGTGTGGTCTTGTAAAACCAGTGATGCCATTTGTCATGGGGGGCTGGGGGGTAGGGGAGGGGTGTGAGTGTTCAAAGCTATTTATATTGATTAAAAAAAGAATTTGTGCACATTTTTCCTCCGCAGTTGTGTCTGCAAAGCCTGAAAACTGCCTTCCCATCTTGTTCTGCACACTGAGCTTCTGTCTGCCTGTTTTGTTTTGGCTGTTCTAATTTACATAGTATTTCCTCTCCCTGTGTAGATTTCAAGGTTACAGTAGGGTCAAGCTGTATCTTTTGCAAATCAGGATGTAAACAAGCCCGGATAACTCATGTGATACTGCTCTGCCCACCCCCTTTTCTGCTTGGGGTTGGGTTTTTTTTTAGATTTATATTAGCATCAAAAATGATCCGGGATCCTTTTAAAGATCCAATTTCATAGTTTCCAGCATCCAGCAAATTGGCTACATAGCAGGGAAATGCCAAGTGCTCTGAAATAACCATGGCAAAGGCAGCTATGATAAGAAGCCCAGTGCACCAAAAACTCACCGAAAGAGCAAAATCCTGTCGAGTAGAATTTGTTCATGTAGTAAAAAGAGGTGGAATTTTATGTTCAAACAGAAACATCTCCATAAAGCACCTTCGAAGAAGGTTTGATTAGGGATGATTAGGGATGGAATAGGCTTAGAATAATTCAGGCTGGTGAATCCTTGCCAGCTCCACTCCTCCACACATTCCTGCCTGCATTCTCATCTCATTATGCGCCGGGCGAGAGCGCGAGCTTCACTGGAACAGCTCTCGCCCATCTGCATCCTCTTCTTCCTTCTCCAACTGAAGGAGGATGGATATTTATAACCCCCTTCGAGACACCGGGCGGTTCCAAGGAGTAAAGGCAGCACGTGGCGGTTGTGTGTCGGGCAGTTCCAACTCACAGGACAACTTGAGCAAAAGCCACACGTGTGTATTTTCCCGTTCATCCCTGTTTATGAGGCTGAGGCTTCACTTCCAATGGCTTCATGAACTGCCCTAATGCCTTGCTGTTTCCAAATTGAGCCCAAAGGTTATGCTCAGACACCAGTTTCTCCTCCCCCAGGTATTGAGCATTAACTGGATGTGTCAAGCGAGGTCCCCTAAGGATCTGTCCTGAAATCACGTCGATTCAGCATTCTCACTAATGACTCGGCTGGTAGAAAGGAGAGTGCAGAAGGTGCAGGTGCTGGGGAAGGCTGCGAACGCTTTAAAAGACTCTTTTAGAATTCAGAACCGTCTTGATGAATGGAGGAAACAACCTTCAATCAAGCCAAGGCAGTCCGTAAAGGCAAGTGTGAAGTACTGAGTAAAAGAGAAGTCAGATGAACAAATACAAAATATGAAATAACTGGTTAAACCAGAGTACTGCAAAACGAGTGCTGGGAGCTACGGAGGACCCCACGTGGAATATGACTCAACACCATGACACACTGCAACAAGAAAAGTAAAGCTCAGTCAGTGGTGTATTAATAAGACTGATGCATGTCAGGCAGGGGAAGTAATTATTCCCTTTCATTAAGCACCAGTGAAACTTCTGTTAGGGTGCAATTTGGAACACCAAGTTCTACCGAAAATGCAGACAAATCTGAGGGGAAAACACCCTCCTATACAGAAGGGCTGAATTTCTTCTCTATTTGTTTGGTCTGGAAAAGAGGAGACTCGGGAGAGTATGATAGAAGCTTCCAACGTAGTAAACAAGAATATGTGGCAGATAACATAAGAACTCATTTAATTCAGAGCAAGCAATATATATGTTTTATATATATATTGGGAAAAGTTTTCTAAGAATTGTTAAGAACTGCAGAAGGATATCTGCAGGGTATCTCTGGGTCTGCCTAATTATCCTTGCCTCTCAAGACGGCTGATTATCCCATGCTGGCTACACTGTGCCTGGCTGACTGTCTGTCCAACGTCGAAACCAGCTGCTCTGAGCTTGTGGTGTTCTCCCTGCTCTGGGTGAGGTTCCGCAGCGTCCGGTTCCCCACAGGACTGCAGCGCTGAGATTCAGTGCTCAAGGAAAACAAGTGTGGCCCGTCTGAGATTTCCTGCCTCACCTGTCCACGCCAGAAGAGCAGAGGCAAGTGCTCCTCAGTCCAGGCTTCTGCCAAGGACACAGAAACACAAAGGGAAGGCGAGGAGCACATTAGCTCAGCATGCAAGGGAAAAATAAGGGACCTGTTTCCAAATCCCGGGAAGGCAGGTCACCCTGCTTGATGAGAGCCAAGGTATCGCCAGGCAGGTCTCCAGCAACACCTTCTCTTCTTAGGGAGGTGCATCTCCCAACCCCTTCTCAGGGCTGAAGTTTACAGGCAGCCCTTGTCTCACAGAGAAGCCAGATCCATTGAGGTTATCATTACAGAAAAGGACAGCAATTCTTCAGATAATTATGACAACAACAAACATTTTTGCTTGTCTGGGCAGCACCGAGGACTCCACTGCTCTGTGCTCAGGCTCTGCCCATATACTCTGTCTGTTTTAGCTGGCACAGCAAGGGCATTGGACGGGTTCTTCCCAGTTCTCTCAGTCTCAGTAGGAGGGAGCCTTGCTGAAATGTCCCAGGCATAGCAGCCACTCTGGTGTAAAGCAACGTGGGCAAGCTGAGGATCGTGTCCAAAATGGAAGTCTTCACAGCAGAAGTATCACCAGGCCTCCTGACTGGGAGCCTGTCAATGACTCCTTCACAGATTACTGCCATGGGCATGTTTTCAGGGCTGTGACAGCCTTTTCTCAGAAGCCCAAAGGACTTCTGTTCCGGAGAGGAACAAAAAATAAAACCTTGTCTCGCAGCTGGAATGCGACCCAATGCGTACATATGGGAAAAAATAATTGGAATAGACAAAGCCATGGGCAATTGGGCAGATGATGTGCCTGAGAACTATGAACATCTGCTGTGTGGTAAATATGCAACCATCAGCTTTTCTCCACAGTCAATAAATAAATTCAAATAAAAGAACAGGATGATAGCTTTTATTTATATGTAACTGTCCATCACAGAAGTGCAGGAGTTAAGATGCCCTTGTAAAACACTAACCAACAGATCAGCGCATTTGCAGGCCACTGTTAACACTCTACAGAGTGAGTTTTCCCCAGAACAACCTGGCTAAAATAGTGGATTCATGGGATGAGCTCTCCTCTGCCCTCTTTTTCTCTCTGAATCCCTTTGCCACTTCCCCTTTCCCTACCACAACACCTCTCATTCCTGCCTTCATCAGCTTCCACCTTGAATGCGCGGGTGTTGCCAGGTCCCACCGCTCGCCAGAGCTTCAAACAAGCAAATTCAGGCTTTCTCCCACTTTGCAGGAGCTCCATAACTCCATACTTCTCATTCAGCTTCCTCATAGCTCTCCTCTGCCACGGTGCCCATAAAGACAACTGTTGGGTTGTTGCTTTGTGTGTTGAACAATATTTTTTTGGAGTTTCCTTGCAGCTTCTACCCGTTCTCCTCTGTCATCCCCCTCCGGTATTTAGAGGACAAGCTTTGTGGAAGGACAACCTTTTCATTCTGTGTATTTATAATGCCTACCACAGCCCAGTCTCTTCCAAAGCTGAGGCTTGCGGGTGCTGCCGTAATAAAAATAAATAAAGGCATCACCGTTAATTCACCTTCTCTTTCTATACAGGAAATTGTGATTGGCAGGAAGAATTTGGGTCAGACATGCATTTTGTGCTATCTCATTGAAAGCAGCAGAACATTAGGAGATGTTACTGGCAATGTTTAAAGCTAGAAAGGACCCAGAAAAACACCCTAAAAACACCCCCTATTACAGGAGCGGCGAATTACCATCACTGAAGCAAAACTTCCACAGTGTTAGAACAAGGTAAGCACACTTCATTTAATCCAGTGTAGTGGCATACTGTCAACCCCAGAGATATTTTATTACTATTAAATTGTTGCTTTTTATGAATAGCTTCGTGGCCAATGGCTAAAGCAAAGGAGCCTGCGGAGAGCTTAGCTGATAAGAGAATGAGTTAAAGAGAAACTATTCTTATTTGTGTGACAAACATCTTGTGAGAATATTTTCCGTCTGTGCTATTTTTGGTTCCCAGTGAGATCGTTCTTACGAGAATATGGAATTAGAATTTGAATACAGGCATACTAAGAGCACTTTGCATGTGTGCCCACACAGCCCTCCTCCTCCCACACACCTCCATCAGGGAGCTCCGCTGCTGAGCAAGGTCAAATTATATCAATAAGGCACCGCAGGAAAATCTTTTACATTCCCAGATTGGTTAGAGAAATTAAAATTTATCTCCTGGGATTTTCCAATCCGGGAATGTTGTTTATTTTAAGGATCACTGTAGCATTATATTTATGACTCATTAATCACCTTGGCTTGAAAATCTATGCCAAGTGAGCAAATTATTACACTTAGAAGATTTGCACAGAATGGCCAGATTCTGTCTGTCTTTAACCGCTTGGTCTAATGGAATCTAATAAACCTTCCTTTTCTGCACAGAGAATTTGAAATTATGGACAAGTCCCTGCAATTACGGACTGAGTTACTTAACCTTTCTGACACCGATTCTCTCCCACGGGCCTCTTTTGGGCAGGAGCAACTCTCAGTGTATGTTTGTGGCAGAAAGAGATTTACCGTTGCGGCGAAGGGAATTAATAGCTTTTGGTGCAGGAGGCGCGTTCCTGGTATGGTTTTAGCCGTGCCTGCACCCGGCTGCATTTGGCTCCAGCTTTTATAGCACCTGGAACAGCTTTACAATAGCATAAAGGCAGTGTAGGGTGGCTCATTTGCAACAGCCCAAAAGCAGACCTTGGTAACAGACCCTGGCGATGCTGGGCTGTGGGCAGAAGTGAAGTCCCTGCTGCGTGGATGTCCCTTGCTTGAGACAAGAATCTTAGAATCAAAGAATGGTTAGAGTTGGAAGAGACCTTAAAGATCATCCAGTTCCAACCCCACCCCACCATGGGACACCTCCCACCAGACCAGGTTGCTCAAAGCCCCATCCACCCTGGCCTTGAACCCCTCCAGGGATGGGGCAGCCACAGCTTCTCTGGGCAACCTGTTCCATGACATGAGCCAAGGCAAGATTGTGCAAGCAGAGCACGGACAATTTTAGGCAGCAATTATAGTAATTTTAGGCAGATTTGTAAGAGGACAGGTCAGCAGCCTGGTGCTGGTTACACAGACACTCATTCTGCAGCAGGATGGGAGCCTGTGTTTCATTCAAGACTTTAAAAAGGCACTTGACTAACTCAGCTTTGTTCTCCATTGATGTAAGTTTTAAAAATTAACCTCCCAAGGGAACTAGAGGATACACTTGAAAGTCTATTCATGTAAACAGCTAGAAAGGTCTGTTTGTTCCACTTCTTCTGGAAGTGATACTCCTGCTGAAAAATGTAATGTACTTCTTTATCTTCATGGTATTGAAAATACAAGGCATTGATTGTGCTTTCAGCAGATGTAAAACCACCACAATCAAGTCAAACCTCTAAAGTTGGGAAAGAACTGGGCTGTAAGCTTTGCTTATTGAGAAGTTATTAAAGCACTGCATCTCTCCAGTACACATCCATAAAAGACAGGGTAGAACATTGCTATTACAGAACTATAAACCACATACTGATGAACAAAGCCTTTAAATTTACTGATTTTTCTAAGGGACTTTTAAAATGTATCCTTAATTTGCCAATGAGCATTCATATAATAACATTAACATTGAATGCACAGTACTGAGTAAGCATAATTGTGAAATTATTGTTTTAGGGTTTCAAAATCGCTTTCCAGATGTTAAGGAACTGAACCTTCTGCTAGTCAGGGAGGAATAGGGCACAGCACAGTGAACGGAAGGAGGCATATCGAGCGCCTTCCCTAAGGTTTTGCAGGGTGTATCTGCACCCTGTAGAGCAGTACAGACCTGGCAGCAGATCATTGAGAGCAGAGACCTGCTTGAGTCGGCTGCATCAGCCTGAAAACTCCTTCTCAGCTATGAGTTTCCACAGATGTCAAGATAGGAAAGGGAGAGATGTAGGCTCCCAGATCTCATCTCAACGTGGAGAGTCTGGACACAAGCTCAGACACCACCAAATGGAGAGGAATGAAAGCTAGGACTAGAATTTGTAACACTCAGTTTGTGGCACTGTAGTGTGTAAGAGTTCCTTAAATATCAAAAGCTTAACAGGAAATTAAGGTAAATTAAAGAGACATATTAAGCAATAGCACAGATGAAAGAAATGGCAGGTGTAGAGAACCAGGCTATTTTGGTGCGATTTTCTCTGAACCATAAAACTCACTCAACCCACCTACAATTCCATCCTCTCTTTCCTTCCAGTGCCTAAACTTTGACTTTGCCTAATTCCTAGCAGACGTCAACAGGAAAGTCACCTCACAAAAAGAGTTGTAGCTTAAGACGTTGCCTGATTGAAATAATATGACACAGCCATTCCACCAAACGACTATCAAATAATAAACACTGGATTTTTCAAATGCTACAATAATTAATAGCAGTTCTTGCCATCTATGAGCTCTCCATTGGCTTTCATGGCTCAGAGGTGGAGGAACTTCTGGATGACGTGTGTGTGACACACTTCACAAGGCAGCAAGGTTCAGCACCACAAGAGACTCATCCAAAACCAAACCCATGAGCCTCAGGCTTGCAAACACCAAGCCACACGCCAAGGAACACACCCACAAAGCTTCCTGCCCCAGTGGCCTACATGGCTTATTGGAGAGCAAATTCAGGTAGCCAAGAAACATTTCTCAATTGGCAATGACAGCAGAGAAATCTTAATGGGGTGGAGAAGAGAACCTCTGCCTCAGAAACACAGATTCAGCAGAATGGCAGATGGCAAGCTTTCCCCCACTGCCACGTTCTGAAGAAACAGCAGAACCCACTGTATGGAGGGAATTTTAAAATACTCAAATCTCTGCAGGGAAGAAGTTCAGTAGAAGTTCAGTGTAATAACTGCACTCGGTGCTCTGGGCTGGCTTTATCCACAGCCCACCCGACGAGTGCCCGTTTTAAGCTACTCTGAAAGCAGATTAAGGCAGCTCATTAAAAGGTGGTCTTGACTGTGGGATGCGAGTGCCGGAGAGTGAGGCCGGGCAGAGCAGTCGGTGCACTCCATGTTCACACACCGCCCCACCGCGCTGTGATTTCCCCCAAGGGTTCCAGCAATAGGGTACCAGAAAGTCCCAGTAACACTTCACCTTGCAGTAAGTAGTCTCTACTAGACCTCATTTAGGTCTGTTTAAAGGCTCTGATTTGACTCATTGTTTGGCTTGTTCTACTAAACTGAGGTCAACTCCCTTTCTTTAGGACCCAAATAAATAAATGGATCTCAAGGCATCTTACCAGTGTCTTAGCACAAATACCCTCGCTAGAGGAGATGAAAAGGAAGGATTTGTAAACAGAAATCTCCAGAATGGTGCAAAAGAAATGCCATGGTTTTGAAATAAAAGTTTTGGGGTCCTTCTCCTTCTCTGATTCAACAGGGTTCTTGTAAAGGCTAAAACTAGTCATCAAAAGGATGTTTTGGTGAAGAGACGCATTACTGCAGTTTTCTGCAACAAGCTGCTAAGAATAAAACTCTAGTCATTTCCATTAAAGGACAAGAGGTTTTCAGGGGCAAAGGAGTAGTATTTGCTGTGTAAAATACAGATCAGTTTCTGTGAAAACATTGCTTGAAATGCTAAAAACTGGTGCTTATTGATACAACACACTTTTATACTTTCCTTTCTCAAGAGGTAGCAGTACCTCCTGCCACTATAGGGAGGAATTATGGAATTATGGATGTGCAGGACATCCAAAAATTATGTCCTTTAAAAATAAATGATAGCAAGTAAAACCAAAAGGCAAAGGATCGTAAGTTGAACCTCAGGATCCAATGATTCCCAAACAGCATAGATAACGAGTTTACCCCTGCATGGATATGTAGATACAATAAAGGTTTCCATTCCCTGGTCTGCATGCTCTGCACAAAATTTCTCCTTTCTGCATGAGATATGGAGAGCTCTACAGTTACTCTAATTTGCACGGTCTTCAAATAATCTCTAAGGGCTAAAAGGGAGTCAAAGATAGGCATGACAAATGGGCATCCCTGCATTTCTCAGAGGCACACCCCTTCTCTCTTGTTTTCCTGATTTTCCTGGCAGGAGAAAGAAAATGCTGATAACAGCAGCAAATTCAGCTCTTTGACCGTGTTGCCCGTGCAGATAAGGAGACCCTCCCTGGCCCAACACCACCTGCTTTAGCCTTAAAGGTACCTAAGGGATTAGACACAACGTGGCCTCATTATGCGAGCGTCATCTACTTTACACCTGGTAGGGAGGAGGAGGCACGAGACTCCCTCTGGAAAAGGGTAGCTTGCTCCATCCCGGTCCTGCAGCGCCTAAAGTCATGTCAAAGCCAGAAAGGCCTTTTGTCCTCTCTGGAGCCAGTCTCTAAGGCCACGGCTTCTGCTGGGTTTGCTTTAGCTTGGATCTGTCGTGTCAACACAACAGCGGCTGCGGCTGCAGGCAGATTGGCGGGGAAAGTAGGTCAACATGAGACAAGCTGTTCTCAGAGTAGCGTGTTCTCTCTCCTCTCCCTCTCCTCTCTCCCCGTAAATGAGGACCACTAAACTACTCGCTTGTGAAAAAGCACCCAGGCGCTCGCCCTGTCGAACACAGGGCCCTGAGCGCATCGCCCTTCCAGGCCATTATTTTATTACACAATTTAAAACACTATGTATTGGGTTTCATAGGAGACGCCACTGGTCAGTGCTAAAATTCAAATTCATTACCAAAAAGCTGGTTTTGGGGTATTTGCAAGCAAGGGGAGTATGTAAGCAAGACTAAAATAATTATAAATATTGAATGAAAACTATTCATGAAAAACAGCTCATATTTTTGTATCCCAGGAAATGAGTTTCACAGTTGTATGTCAAAAGAACAGTCAGGAACTGTGTTTTCGCTTGGAACACGGTGTATTCGCTGAAAAGGTCTGACACAATTCATCAAAAAAACTGTAACAGGACCATAATCCATGCGACCTGCCTCAACCAGCAGCGCTGCTCCACGGACGCGGAGCTGCAGCGTGCAGAGATGCCGTCTTGTTCTTCCAATCTGTTTTCCCCTTTCGCAAATCACTGCCCAATTATGCTCAGGTGAGAAATACGAAGAAGGAAGTAAGGAACGCCCATGGATGGATTAGGCGTCAAGTACCAAAAGGAGCAAATTAATCCAATATATGATTTCTCTCCTGTGCACGCTCTGAATCATACTGGGAACCTTTACAGCATGGATCAGTGACTCCTTAAACTTCTCTAGATAGTTTAACTATCTCCCAATATATTTCCTAAGACTCCCATCCTTAGAAAATGGAACAAAACATCACTATATATTCATGCATGTCAATAACAGGCATTGCCTTGAAAGGGCTCTCTCTCAAATCACATATATGATGAAGTACAAGGGGCGAGAGTTGTACTACCAAAAATCTGTCTTCCTTTCCTAATTCAAGAAATACTATTAATTTCAAGAGGATTATTCATGAGTTAAGAAAGCCAGATTTGGAGCTGGATCCCATTCAAGTCCCCTGGAAATCAGTGGAGCCACTCTCAATGATTATAAAATGAGAAGGATTGGGCTTGTGTCCATCTTTAATA
Organism: Nycticryphes semicollaris; assembly: GCA_013400055.1. Lineage (NCBI taxonomy): Eukaryota > Metazoa > Chordata > Aves > Charadriiformes > Rostratulidae > Nycticryphes > Nycticryphes semicollaris. Next base: position 1,197,351 of record VXBJ01004841.1, on the reverse strand, counting down.
TTATATATGTATTTTTTCCACAGTACATATTTTTCCTATATATAATGCAAATTTTTCTCCTAATTTCTTTTTCCTCTGCTTAGAGTATTACTTCTTCTTAATGAGCATTAAATCCATCTTGCTATTATCATACCCTTTGAATCTCTGCATAAGTACTTCAGCAAATTTTCCCCGTAATTTCCACCCAGTGTTTGAGGAAAAAGTAGCCATCATTTGTTCCACCTCTGGCCACAAGCTTCATTTCAGGGAAAGCTTCAGAAGAAGAAAGCATTTTCACTTTTGTTCTGAAACATTACTGGACCCATTACAGGTACTGGGGTCAATGACAAATCCTTCACTGTCAGTCAGGTCAATGGGACCAGACATGGACGCAGAAGACATGGGCACACAGAGGAACTTCTTTTTCATGCAACACTTCTGGTGCAAAGACCTGTAGGGGAAAGTGCTGAACAGCAAGTAAATGGAATTTTATCTTCAGAATAGATATGCATTTATTTACAGTGAGGTCATGATTGTACGGTTCAAGCATGGACTGGGACCCAATAATGCCAGGTCTTGTACAAACACAGACCAGAAAGAGAAGGCCTTGCCCTAGAGAATACTCTCTCATAGATATAATTTACACACACAAGGAGAAAGAAACTCATATTTATGATCATATTTGTATAGACAAGGTTTCAAGTAAACAAGGGGAGAGTTGACGATTGCAGCAATAATATTTCCAAAGAAATTTCAGACTAGCAATTAAAAAGGGCTTTTTTGAGCAACATGGAATATGCTTCAGCCAGATCTGGTCAGTAAGCATCTTATTTAATCGCTGATATGTTACTCAGATTACTGCCTTGAGGCTTCAGCCAAGATCAAGCCCAGTTTCTGGTAAACAGGCACTATGCCTTACATCAAGTAAGACACAGGCTCCATCTTGACACTGAAGTGCTGGAGCACATCCAAAGAGGAGCATCAAAGCTGGTGAAGGGTCTAGAGAATAAAGCTTATGAGGAGCAGCTGAGGGAACTGGGGTTGTTCTGCCTGGAGAAAAGGAGGCTGAGGGGAGACCTTCTCATCCTCTACAACTAACCAAAAGGCAGCTGTAGTGATGTGGGGGTCAGTCTTTTTTCCCAAGGAACGAGAGATAGAACAAGAGGAGACGGCCTCAAGTTGCATCAGGCGGGGTTTAGATTGGATAGCAGGAAAAAATTCTTCACCAAGAGGGTTGTCAAGCATTGGAAGAGGCTGCCCAGGGAAGCGGTTGAGTCACCATCCCTTGGAGGCATTTCACAGATCTGTAGATGTGGCACTTAAGGACATGGGTTAGTGGTGGACTTGGCAGTGCCAGGTTAACGGTTGGACTCACTGACCTTAAAGGTCTTTTCCAACCTAAATGACTCTGTGAAATAAGTACATGACAGGTACAAAATTATTGCCCTGCTTCAGCAGTGACAAATGTATCTGATAATTCCCTCAGTTGACGAGATCCAGGCAGGCTCTGCTGGAAGGAAACAGTGAAAAGGGTCACACAAACTGACCTGGCCATACCCTGGGGCTCCTGGAGCTGAGCTCAGAAAGGGTGGAAACGAGAATACCTCCAGTCAGATTCTTTCCTTTACTGTTGTCAACGTCAATTAAACTTTACAGTAATCTTACACATATTTTTTTCTTTGCTCCATCTCCCCTTTACTTTAACAATTGTGGTTGTGTCTTCCTCTACAATGTGTTTAATATCAGAGGGGAGGAAAGAGACAAAGAGAGAGAGTCCATCTGATGTGGGAACACTTTCTCCTTTGTATCAAAGAACCATCTGCTAATTTACAAAATACAAACAAAGTTACTGGATGTGCAAGAACCCCTGTTGGGAAGCCAGGCACAAACAGTGCCTGCACCACCTCAAGGAGTGCTGTGTTTACTCTGGAATGCACAGCTTTCTGGTCTTCTTTTATCTTTGGGTATTTTTCCTCCTTTTTCTCATTTTGTTGAGCTAAGTTCAGCATAGCAAATAAGCTCTAGCAAAATGTTAAATACAGAATATTTATAGAATGCGTTTGCCAATGCAAGAAGCACTTTTCTAGACAGAAATGGAAATAATATGGAGCAGCAACTATTCTGCAGGGAAGGTTGACAGCCCTGCCTTCTTCAGCCTCACTGTTGTGAAGCCTGGGGTTGTGTCAACCCTCAGTTTTCTCAGCAGTTGGGTGACACGAGAGTCAAGGTAGTCCAACAGCTTTCCGTCCTCTCTCCCCTCCTCTCTGAGCACCACGCACGGCAAGGCACAACGCAACGTTCAGGAAATACCTCAACCTTGTCTGGTTTTTTTTTTGGTTCTTCTCCAAGTGAGAAATAGGAAAGATGAAGAAAGGGGGAAAAAATGAGAAGGAAAAAACAAAAACAAAAGGAAAAGGAAAAAAGAGAAGCAAGAGATACCTCCCATGCTCCTAATCTGCAGCGAGCAGCGCGACGTGCAGCAGTTGCTGTGGTCAGCCAGCTCACTGTGGTCTCACCACAGGTTGTGAGAACAAATGTCACCCTCCAGAAGACAGAGAAAAGAAATCATCCAGGGGGAATTTATTTCAAGTGTTTAAGTTAGCAGCAGTGTATGGTTAGTGTTCAGACCTTTGTTCTTAATTTCAGCTGGTACTGAGGTTCTAAACCAGCCAGAAATATTTAAATACCCGTAGACAGACCTGCAAACCTGTTTCCTAAAAACTGGAAGTCTGTATGGCAAAGATAAGGCTGTGGACAAAATACAACTAACACAATACTCAGAAAGCAGTCTATTGAATGACCCATTTCTTATAAGCTGGAGTAAAATGCATTTAAGCTGGGAGGGTTTGGGGTCTCTGTTTTCATATGAATTTAGCGTTTGAGAATCTTACACACCTGACAGGCCTGAAAGAAATAAGGAGTAGAGACAGCAGCAAGGATAAACTAAACACAGTTTCTCTTCCTCATGCCTTAGCTCAGGTGGAAAAAAAACCAACCCCAAACCCAAAACATTTCAAATAAGTCAGTCAGAGTCCCCAGGGGAGTCTGGCACACGGGGACAGCCTGGCCTACAGCATCTCCACAGCGCAGCTACAGCAGCAGAGACAGAGCTCCACGTGGAAGCAGTGATCTAACTTTCCCATTTCTGAATCCCAACCGCCTCCCAGAAGGACAGGAGGGTGTCCTCTGGACCACCTTTCCCAAGCCTGATGGATCTGGGAATAGGTGGCAAAGTGGCAGCAGTGTCTGCTCCAAACACAGGCAGGAGGGACGGGCTCTTCAGCTACGGACACGTGCCTATCAGAAGGTGGACTGAGGTCACCACCCTCACTGTACAGAGCATCCACGGAGAGTTCCTGTCGGTAACAACTTATGGGCACTGGCACAGAAACCCTGACAGCTGTGTCACCCCTGACCCAGGCAATCCTGTGGGTTTGAAAAAGAAATTTTAATTTAATCTCACAACTAAAGTCCGATGCACTGCAGATGTGCAAACGCAAAAATAAAATCAGGACACAAATCCGTTGTGCTGTAAAATCCCAAGAAGCACATGAAAACAAATGAACTGCCCAGTGTCTCAAAAAAGCGGGTCTAAAATTAAAAAGCCTTTTAAATATTGCAAGAGTCTCAGACATCACTAATGAGCCCACGCATGTAGGTGTGTGTACCCTTACACAAGCATCCGGCTGGTATGAATAAGAACTAAGTATGAGTTATAGGTTGTCACATAAGCTGACAGCCCAAGGACTCCTGCACAAATTGCCATAGTTAAACTGGACTTGTATTTCCTGCAAAATAGATACTCGCTGGATTAAGAGTGGGCTCTTCAATATGGAACTTAGAACTAATAAACCCCAAACCTCTATTTTCTATGATATTCGAGATAACTGAGCTATACCTATGCTAATACTTGCTATGTATGCCATAATGAAATTCCTGCATACCCCAAAAACCCCTGGTTTCACTGAAAAATGATACAAGTGAACCTGGATCCAGTAGAATCAAAAGGAGTTCTGATAATTTAGAGGTGACAAGACCTTACCCCCTATATTTTAACAAACATTCTGGACTGTACAGCAATCCACTGACCTTTCAGCTGCCTCTTGGTGGAAGGGATGGTGGGGAGCCAGGAGTATCACTGTGCAATGTATTAGATCAATTTTGTTACCTCAATTCTCATCTGCATCAAAGTGCAGATTGCGTGCTCTGCCAACAGTAGCTCTGATAACATTAAATGGTGACACAGAGGTGCCAGCTGTACGTCACCTCCCTGGGCAGGCTGTCACTATTCTCCATGCATGTGGGGTGAATGGGCTCACACCCGAGTCCCATGCCACCATGGGAACCCGGCACAGGCACCCAGCAGTGCCTCCTATGAAGGGAAAATATTTACATCCAGCCCACTTTTAGAAAGCTACAAATGTTTAATGCGTGCAAACTAGCATAACTTTTCAGAATTAAAAAGTTAATTTCAGATAAAGCCCTGTCATCAACTTCTTTTTCTGTTTTTACAAGGAAAACCTCCATTTCCAAGAAATGCTCCAGTATTCTGAGGTATCTCAGTACCCTGTGGTATTGCTACGACTGCCAGGACAACCTTGATATAAAGCTTATCTGACAAAGAGTCCTTGCAGGTGCCGTTATCAAAACTCTGAGCTTGGTATGGGAAAAGGCTGGCTCTGATTCCTACAGACCCGAATGAGAAAGTATTAAAGATGAATTAACATTAACCAACATCCCTTCCCAAGTTTGTTTTCAGCATTCCTGCAAACAGACTGTGTCATCCATCACTCAGAAGCATGCAGTGTTTTCTATTTTATTTCTATAATGTGGAGTCTATTCGCTTAAATATCCAGGCTATTGTGTAACATCTTCCTCCTGCGAAGGGACTACACAGAATATCCGAGGCTGGAGCTGCTTTAAATAGTTTCCATTGCTCTGTGTACACAGCACATGAGTTTTCCCTGTCATCCTCCAGCACTTTTCCATTGCAGCCTTCAAACGTCACCCAGTGCCTTACGTCCCCGTCAACTCTCGTGTACCATGGGGTAAATTCTAGTTTCACTTCTGTTGGCATAATCCCACTAAAGCCAGAAGGATCGCCCGGGTTTATCTGAGATCAGAAGAGGGCCTCAAGCGAGGCTGAGCTACATAAGTGTTTGGAAAGAGCAATTATGTTCTGCAGCGAAAGACAAAGGTTTCAGAATTTAGACTGACACAGGAGTTAATATTCCCCACACACAGACAAACTAATTGCTGTCACTGCTTGGCCTTGGGAGATATTTTTGTTGAGAATGTCTTTTCTTTTTTTTTTTTTGCAAAGGATAAAGCCAAATTGCTGATCATTTGGGGTTTTTAATAAACAAAATCAACATTGCATCTGATACCATTAACAGTTGGGAGAGCGATCTTTCTGGATAATAGTGATGTCTGATGGCAGAATATCCAGATACTAACGGTGGTGATAGATTAAATAGATTAGAGGAGAGGAAAGAAATAAAATTCAACCCAAGCTCTTGCTGCAGCAGCAGTGAACCGAAATTCTTATTCTCTTCTTGTCCCAAACGACTTGGCATTGCTTGGGCTCTCAAACAACTGTCATATTTCACACCAGAAACGCCGCATTCCGGTTTAACTTCATGTTTTAAATTCAGTTTTGTAAAGCATAGTGGGATTTTCCAGACTGAAAGGCATCATATATAAATTTAAAATATTATTATTATTTCAGCATTATTTATGGATACCATCTGTTAGTAGCTCTGTTACTGTCTCTTCTTTTTAATGTTCTTATCACAGACTGCCTTGCTTATTACTTGCTAAATTGGTCAGAATTCAGTTCAAGCTATCTTTGAGTTATATGTTTACCTCAATGAGTGCCTGCCAAGAATGATGTTTATGGCATAACTTGCATTGATTTTAGAATTTCTGAAAGTAATAAAGCACTGAATGAGGTTCATTTCTTCTCACAAATTAGAATCTGTCATATTAATAGAGTCATATAATCCTGTCATTGCTTCCATTTGTTTCTTTCATCAGACTGATGGGAAAGAAAGGTTAACTTCACATTCGTTTAGGTTGTTTGTTTAAAAGGCCTAAAGGAAGCTGTTGGTTTATCTTCAAAATCTCCAGGAATAATCATTCCAAACCAGATTCTGCTACCCCTTGGTGTAAAACACCCTTATTCTCTAAGTCCCCAGGCTGGCATCTCTGAGGCTCCTCTGTGGCAGGGCAAGAGGACAGGACTAAGCTCTTCATCACTCGCAGTGACGACGTTGGGAACAAAAGCTGTGCATGGGAAGAGCCCCGTCCCCACTGCCACCTCCTCTGACCCTGCTCTGCGGTGGCAGGGTGGGCTACACCCCATTTCTTCCCGCTTATGACGTCTGGCGTGTGGGTAGAGACCGTGCACATCCCCACCTTCGCTCTTCCACACCACTCCCCACGGCTGAGCTCGATGGGGTCGGGATCGCAGCTCGGTGCTGGTCAGTGAGATGCAAAGCAGATGGTGTTTCTCTCATTCCTGGGACGGTGACAGTTGCACACCATGTCCCCATTACGGTTCTGCCTACACTCGCTATTTAGTCCATATCTACTCCTTTAGAACCTGTCCAAAGTATAAATCTTTACATCGGGTATTGTCATGTCATCCTTCACGAGCCTTATGCAAACAATAACATAAAATTCAGGGGCAAGAAAAATCTCTGAACGTGATTCACGAGGTTTGATTAGAAACCAGGCAGCAGACTCACAGAATGAACTATTTACCCCACCAGCAGCCATTGCCACACTACAGCTGCCTGGAATTTTGATTTTCTTGGGTTTAACCTCCTAACTCCACTTTCCTTTTCCTTCTTGCTTCCTTTTGGCTGACATATTATACGGCTGCTGAAATGATCCCCTAGCCAGGAATGCTGGATGAGCGGCTGCCCATGGATTGGTGCCAACACTGCACTGGAAACTGGAAAGCAGCACAGACTGGCTTGTACCCGTGTCTCCTTCCAGGCACGGCTGAAAAAACCAGAGCTCTTTCTCACAGACTGCCCACCTCTGAACTCAGGGTTTTCTCCTCCCTGCCCCTGTGGACACCTGGGCATTTTCGGGGGCTGTCACCAACCAGACACGATGCCAACTGGAGTTTCTCACTTCCCTTCGCTGGGTTTGGAGAACACCAGGCTGAGATCTGTGGGGCATCGACGGGGATCCTGAAAACTTCTCTCCAAATAAAGGTTTCGTGCATTTTTGTAGCAGATCACCCAATAACAGCACATAGCTCAAGCAACTAACAGAGCACAAGTCTGCTTCCAATGTGGCAGATAATAATTGTGCTGTAACACCACGGTGCATACATGAATAAATACAATTCTAAATTCAATGAGATATTTTCCTTCTGCTGCTCCTCCTGCTGCAAATGAATACACCAGCAATTAATTACTGTGTTCAGCAACTCCCTGCAGCAATTGTGTAATAGATTCGTTTTCAGTCCCTTGTCTTGTAACCTTTCAGATAAGTTTCATGGGTCTGGAATGGCAAACATAAAAATATATGGGTTTGTTCATCTAATGTTTGTAAAAGTTACAGCTCTGAGATACCAGCCGTAACTTTCTCAACGTTCTGCTCCACTGCTGACAAACACTGCGGTATATTGGAATATTAGGATAATTTGAGCACACAACTAAGAGTAAGGGATCTTTCTCAATCAGAGCTATTTGCATGTTGCATTTTATGGTAAAATTTACTTATATTTAAATTACTAAAGTTTGAGAAATAGTAGGCTATTAGCTCTAAGTAGCTGCCAACTATTTAGGTGTTTAGGACCAGTACATCCTGGCCTCAGTATAGTCACTGGAAGTCCTGCCACTGACTTCGGTGAAGCCAGGATTTCACCTAAGTCACTGTTTGTGCATCACTAAAAAAAATTAAGAATTGGAACTAGTAGGTTATCATTCCACCTCTGCTTTTTTTCAATAATTAGTCTTAGGATGCCCCGTTAAAAGTTGCTGAGCAGTTCAGGCGTTATGAAGTGACTCCCACATCAAGAAACCCACAGAGCTATTTCCTGGTGGCATTTTGCAAGCCTTTAAAGTCCACTGAGGTCACGTGCCGAGAGCTGACAACACTGCACAGGATGAACATTGAGCAGACACTGCCTGGGTGATGAAATGCACTGCAATACTACTAGTGTCTTGATGACAATATTATCTACTGTCGCACAGATGTCTCGGAAAAAGTCAACTTTCTCCCGCTCTCCCGGGCAAATGCAAGTCCCCAAGGGGGAGGAGGCACAGGAACTGGGCAAAAATAGGTAGGGGGAGCAATCTGAAATCCAAGCTTTCTGAACCTGAAAGGAGTCCAAAGATCCTTGAGGAAATGAGTTTCCAGGCTGAATGCAGAGCAAGAGTAGACTGGCAAAGCTCAAAAAGAAAACTTCTGAATCTTACAGACCAGGTTTCAACCCTGCATGCGTGGTACTATTCAATATACCGAGAATAATTAACATGAAAAAAATAAGTCTGAGCTTTCCTACTGGAAACACAGCCCAGCCCTGTGCTTAAAGCAATGGACTGGGACTCAGTTCTGTTTCTGCTGCTACTGGGCTGTACAATCAGCGCCAGAGAGTGACTCCTTCTCCCAGCCAGATGTTCATGTCCAGCAAATAAAGGCTTTGCAAACAAATTATGAAAATTAAATAATTAATGCCAAAAGTTCTAAGGGGGCTCCTAGGCCAAGACATCAAGATTGAGTTAAAACTAATCATAAAGTGTTTGAAAGAATCAAACACTAATGAAAAAGAGAGGAAAATTATTAATGTGTTTCCCAAGTTCCATCTAGCTTTGCTCCTCACATCTCTGCACAATGAATACTCACGCAGCTCTGACTGATTGATTCCAGCTGAGCTCAAAACTACCCAGGACACACACTAAACTCTGGTGTCCCTTCTCTAAGAAGTCTTTCACTTGGCTATTTCAATCTGTTGGATAGTGCATCCCCAAAATGGAAGGAAACCTGAATTTCCCTCCTGCTGAATATCCTTTGGCTTAATCTTTTGGAATACAGGAGCTGGCAATGAACGGGGTTTAGATCCAACCATACCCTTTAACCGCACTGCACAGTGACTAGAGATGCTTCTGGACCTGGCATTTGCTTCTGTGAGCTGAGGAATGGCCACAGTCCCTTAATAATACTGGGGCGATTTCTCGTCAAGAGTTAGCAACAGCAGCTCGAGGTGACATTTCACAATTTCACAGCAGGATTCCTCCCACTATCTCCATCCATGTAGGTGCCTACAGAGACTGCAGTCTGCCTTCGAGGCACCCCTGGGGACTGGCGAGTCCTGACTCCCCATTTTGCAGGGCTCAGCCAGACACTTGGCATATTCCACCGAGGACGAGAGCCATCGCTCACAGACTGGTGCCTTGGCACATCAGGGATGATAAGCAATGCCACATGGTACTGAGTGACTTCACTACTGGTGTCTGGAGACCATCCACAGGGGAAGGTGCAGCCCTTTATCTCCGCAGTTATTCATTGATCTTCGTTTACTACCTTTGCAGAGACGCCTCATCATCCACTCTCAATGCCCCCTGCTCCCACGGGCCAGTGCAGCCAGACACTGGAGCACTCAGACAAAGTCATGGTTATTGCCTATTTTCAATCTTTCTCCAAAAAAGCAGACTACAGTAGACTGGGGCTACGCTGCAGATCCGAAATACAGAGAGATTAAAACTTGTTTCCAGCTGGCTTCTGTCTAATCACTTCTCCACTTTAAAAAAACCTGGCACGTCTCTGCTGCTCTTCTCTTTGTACCTAACTCCTCAAACTTACTTACATTCTTATTGTAGAGGTTTAATCAATGGAGTCAGGCAGATTTAAAAAAAAAAAAAAAAGGGAAAAAAGAAAAAGATTTTGCACATCACATCAAAAAGCAATCTTTCAAAGATGCGTGGTTTGTGAGAGATTTTGTCCGGTGTTAGTGCATTACTAACCACTTTTCCATGCTGCCTGGGCCTCTGGAAACAATTGAAACCTGAGAAAACACAAGGGATATGTCCTCATTTTCTATTATATTTTCTTAATAGGATGGCAGGTGAGTCAGAGTTGAGACTTCATTTGTGCAGGAAGTCTATGGATCCAACTTTAATCCTCTACAAATAACAGTAAGGCAGAATAACAGGAAGGAAATAACCATAGGGTTGATTAGCAAGAGATCCTGTATTTCTGTACATCTTCTAACCTCAGTTCCTTCATTTCAGTCTCCTCTTCCATATAGATGATAACACATCACAGAAACATTGTGGGGATTAATTACTTAATGTCCTTACTTTGCCTTTGAAAATGTAAAGCTCTCTGTTGCCTAACAGTTTAGGTGGATGTCCAAAGGGATTTACAAAAGTACTTAAGCAGGTTAAATGCCTACATCCACTGACTCTCAAAGACTTTCCATAAACCTGACACTATAAATGGAGTAGCAGTAAGGGAGAACGCTGCCGCCCCATCTCTACACTGGCCAGGACACTGGAACAGTTTTTCAGACTCTCTTCTAATGACTACACCTTCATCACTGACAGCCTGTTTGCTGCTGGCTGACACCCTGACTTGAAGTAGGTACCTACCTGGCTCAATGTCTTCCATGTCTCAAGCCTAGACCTAAAAACAACAACGAGCTTAAACCCTGACAGTGCTACTGCCCAGATGGGGTTAGTTAGCTGAGACCAGCAGCTGACCTGAACACTGGGCACCAACAACATGTACACATACAATGATGCTATTGCGGTGCAGAGGTACAACATGCCAGGGGCTACCCAAATTGCTTGAATTCATCTTGGATTGCTTTGTATCCCCCTGGCACAGCTGGCAGGTACAGCCTCCAATAAGCAGGAGTCCTCCCAAACCAGAGACAGCAATAAAACAGCCATAAAGGCTCCCTAACTGTTATTAAGCTGCTTTTGTAACCAGTTGCATTTCTTCTCCCTCTTAAATGCTAGTTAAGTTCTGAGCTGCTTTCACCATCAGCTCAGAGAGCTTGCAAGGAAGGTTCAGAGGTGACAAAACTAGCTGGGCTTTGCCCATAAATACAGCTGTTCAGCCCAGTGACCCAGTCTAAGGTGTGTGTGGAGGCTGAACTGACCCAGCTATCAGCCGCCTGCCCCAAGTACAAACAGAGCTGCTGAGCAGGTCAAGGTCACGGGCCCGCAAGGACCCACTCTGTCCCGCAGGCAGGTTTTGCAGTCTGCACTGACCTGTCCACAATGCGGTCAATTTTGGGCTACCTGCAACCCAAGGGAACTGGTTTCAAGTGTCTAACGTAAGCCTTATCCCTGGATCAAACAGGGGGATGTACCCAACCAGCAGCTGGGAGTTAGGAAACTGGTTTTGTCATCAGAGAGGCACGGTGAAGGATAAAAAAGAAAAAGGCTTAAATTACACTTTAAAATGAGCTCGAGAAATTTTCTAGTGCGGAATGCAGCAAATGCTTTGCTCTCTGGTAGGCAGTGCATCTTACCAGGAGCATAAAATGGTAGAGATCAGGGTTTTGTCCCTTGACGATTCCATGTATCCAGGTGGAATTGGAATTCCATAAGGCTTCAAGCCCAAACTGTCTCAGGAGCTGTTGGTTTAAAAGAACACACTTCTCTTTGCACATTTTGGTCAGCGCTGTAATCAAGGGAGCCACATATGCTGGATCCTATTCAACTTAATAGATAGAAATTTGGCAGTAGAGTGTTCTCCATATGGGGTTTTCAGCTGTAGAAAAGCTTCTGCCTTTGCTATAAAATAGATTGGGATTGTTCCTTTCCAGAGTAGGCTGCCTCTTCGTCTAGATGGTTGAGGAGGACAAGATTCAAACAGAGCTGGCTCTTTATGTGGAATTATTAGTTTTTTTTTTAAAAACCCCAACATGCTTGCTTTCAAAGGGTGTTCGTGATGTTCCCCCGAAATTCTGAGGGAGTTATTACCCATTTTGTCTTGATTGTATTTTTGGTTTAAGTTTTATCAAGAGCACCCAGGGAAATAGACTGGCACAGCCATCACATATACCCTGTAGTGAAGAAATGTGTCTTTCTGGTCACTGACCTGACTGTGCAGGTGCAGGGGAGAGCTGGATGGTTCGGTGGTCTAATAAAAAAAATAGCCCATAGAACAAGAACATGACACTGAACTTATTTCACCAAATAAAATTATACGGGGATGAAGGTACAAATACATTTTCTCAACATACTGCAGGTCTAATGGCTTCATTGCACAAGCACAACTTTCTTTCCCATCAAAAGAAAAAAAGTTTAGCCTGAAATAATTAATTTGTGGAGGCAAAGCCTAATATTTCCATAGTTGCCAAAGGGAAAGCAAAGAACAATTGCAAGGACGGGGGGGGGGGGGGGGGGAAATCCCAATGAGATCGCTAGGAATAATTCCAGTAGCATAAAATTAATGTAAATCACAAATAGCTCCTGCAAAGCTACTGTAAGAATCTGTGAGAAACCAGAATCAAGTCCAATAACCTCAATATGGACAAAAGAACAAGAGAAGCATGACTACAACAGAGAGATTTAATGATATAGTAAATTAATATTTACACTGAATGATTACTAAAGGAATAAATACTTCCCTAATAATATTCAAGCCATATGACAGTAGTTTCTTGCAGGAATAGTATATGTCTTAATTATTATCTTGTCTCAGCAAATCTTACAGAAGCTACACAATCCAAATGGATCCCATTATAGCTTTCAGAAGATGCATCTTTCTTCGGTGGGTAACAATTACCCAGCGTAATGGATGGCAACAGGAAGGTTATCAGGTAAAGCAGACATACAGAACCCGACCTAGAATCTGTTTAACGCTCCTACTCCATCACTCTAAAGGTTTGCAAGTCTCTCCTCTTTAAGTGGTTGTTTTGTGGCAGCTCCTGAAGGAAGAATAGCTGGGAGCCCAGTGTGCCTTGCACAACGCAAGCAATTGCAATTCTTTCACTGCTGCTTTTATGCAATTGCAACAATTAATGTTTTTAAGTTCAACGTCAATAAAAAACATACAACTCATTGGCAGATTTGTTCTTCAAGAATACATTAAAATTATATTTGTGCTCACTAAAAGAAAATATTACCCTTAACTAGTTTATTTCAGGCACTGGTTCGTTCTTTGAAGGTGCTTGTGTCTTTGTAGCAGAGGTTGGGATGAATTCGAATATATAGTGTATTCTGAGGCGGTGTCTGTGTTTCCTCAATACTGCCCTGCTTTGGTGAGACATTGGCTTTTGTTGTCTAAATGGGCTCAAATATGTCATTCTTATTACCAAGGCTTATTTAATTCATTTACTAGGTCATTGCTTGGGATAATATATGCAAATTGTACATATTAAGAGTGATATGAATTACATCAAGCATTGCCATTTATGTGGAAAATTCATCAAATGTTAATGTAAAATCTATAAATAGAAAGAATAAAATAATAATAAAACATGAATGTGCAGCAAGCATAAAAAATGAAGATCCTTAACTGCCCATTTATTAAGCAAATAAGGACAGCGTATCCTTCGCCAGGGAGCAAAAAAAAGGCAACAGAAAATGAGTGTGTGTTACAGTGACACTGATAACCATTTAAATCAGGCCCCCAGTATTCTGACAGGGTATGTGCTTGTGAATGGGGAAAATGGAAATTCATGTCATAAAGGAATTCCAACAACTGTGCTGGTTAGAAAGTGGTAGGAGAGATTTAAAAAATAAGCCCTCGGATTTAGTCTTTATGACAAAGCTAACCACAGATTGCTTGGGCACTACACCAAACAGTTGGAAAACAACCCTATAAACCCAGGAATAATGTTTTATACCATTTTGAGTCTGTATTTCATAATTCTGTGGTTCAAATGTTCTTGCTTGCAGGTACAGCCTGGGATGTTTTTGGCTAGTCATAAAGTCTTCTGAATCTGTAACATTTCATTTTTCTCATATTGTAAGAACAAATAGTCACTTATCATTCTTGTATCTGGCGAAGAAACACCCATAGAATCTCATCTATCCCTACATAATTTGGCATAACTGGCAGGCTTTTCAAAAATGGAATAACTGAATAATAATGAAGGCCATTAATGATGATTAGAAACATTACAAAGAGTGAAAAAATTGGCAATAGAGTTTCTTATATTCATAGACTGCTTACGAGAAGAGCATTTTTGTAGAAATAATGCATAATTATTACTCATGGAATGGATATCAAAGGTAAGTTACTTGAATTTTCACTCTTCTACAAAAAGTTCTCATTAGTGTAGCCTGAATTGCTACACTTCAGAGGTCTAGTTAACTTCTCCCTTTTTTCCTAGTGATTCATATAATGTTTCCCTCTCCAATTGTTTTAAATCCAGTTCTCTGCTTCCCATACGTTGATAGCCATTTACAACACCACACAGACATCCTTTCAGGAATCAGACATCGACGTTCTGCGTGTTAATTTTGCTCCTAGTCCTGCTGCTTTAAACGAAGCCATTTTTACTTTTCTTTACATTTCCAGATGTCCTTGATTTCTTTTATCAGTCTCTAACACAAAACATACCTCAAGACCTTTCGATACATATTGCTGGCCTTTCTAAATCTCAATCATAAAACAGCAAAGCGTTGCTTCACATCTGCTCATCCTTGTAGCAGAGAGGGAAAACAAGGCCCCACTCCTCCAACGGCAGCTTTCGCAAACAGGCTTGTGTGTTTCTGGGCTATACGTTGCACAAGCAGAATAATAAATCACTGAAAGTTAATTCCCTTCACAAACAAGTTTATATCAGCACGAGCCTCCCAAATATGATCTGCCTTTCCTGGTTTACATTTGCCCATTTTGAAATGCACCATTTGTGTCACCACAGAAGGCCAAATCCTGCAGTGCTGGTTTATTCCTAATAAATACCACTTACCTCTTAAAAAATTGAACTTAAACCTATGTTAGCGAATTAGCAGCATTTCATTGGGATTGATATTATCTGGATAAGGTAATTAAACAGAAGATAGGTAGGTTGCCTCCTTCTCAAACAGAGTTACAGGATACTCACCCAAGTCACGACTGCAGAATGTTAAACATAATACATTTAGTATATTTATAGGTCAAGAAAGATCACATTCTTTTAGTTAGGTTGATTATATTTGGCAGATACAATAGGAAAGAGGAACTATTTTACTGAAGCTTGGACAAACCCTAAAGCACAGAACAAAAATCCTATTTCTGCACTCAATTGCCACAGGATATATGATCATCTTCATATGGAGATTCCATTTGTAAATACTTTATGAAGAGGAATCATTATTAAGATGTACATTAAAACATTAATAAAGTGTTACAAACTGTTTGAGAGCAACTGTTTAATAGTCTGTTAATAAGGGTGATTTCCACTGCCTCTTCTCCTATACTGTGCTCACTTCTCTACAATTCCTATTACTGCTGCTCAGTTTATTAACCCCATGTAAACATAACATTAATGCAAAATGTTACCAGATGTTTTTTAAAAAAATCTATGAAAACCCTCTCTTAGGTTCTGTAGGCTCAACTCATTAATCTATAAATTCCCTGGTTTCTTTTCTACTTAAACATTATACAATTTTTCCGAAAGCATTTGGTGCTCTCAAAGGTAAAATCTTGCTTGCCTATTAATGCATGAAATCTCACTAAAGTCACTGAAACTACTCATGTGAAAAGACATACTCAAGTTCATTATGGAAAGATTAGCCATTTGGGCTTAAGGAAACTATATACAAAGTGTCCCGATGAAGAGAAGCCGTTTCAGTCTTTCTCATTGACATGCAAAGCAAATCCTTCCACCATTTGCTTCCAATTTGATAACTGAGAAAAGCACAATAATTAATAACTCAAAAAAAAAAAAAAGTCATTTACTTTAATAAACCACAGCTTCAGACTACGGGGACTCGAGGATCTATTCCTTCTGTCACCCAGCAGGGAAGGGAGACCTCCCTCTCACTCCGGTCACTACACAGACACTTTTTCCACCTGTGGATGCCCCAGCAGCAGTCACATGCACAGACTGTGCAGGATCAGCTGCAGAATTTGGGGAAAATTTAATCAAGGGCAAAAGAATATCTCAAAATAGAAGCCCACACACATCCCAGTATAGATATTCTAATTGGGGCCCAACACAGTTTCGTGCAGCTCCTGGCCGTGTTTCCCAAGGAGGATAATCCAGACCAAGGTCTGCAGGTCCTCTCCTCCTGAGACTGCCTGAAAGCGGCACGGTGCTTCCCAGAAAGATGGCTGGAATGGCTGGGAACTGCTGAGCCTTCCCCAGAAATTACAGCTACTTCCTCTTGGCAGCCTCCCAGGAGAAGATGCTGGCAGTCCTGTTCCCTTCCTGTCCCCAAAGGTTCAGGAAGCAGAGTGGCTCCAACCGCAGGACGAGACTCAGCCTATTTAGCCGTCCAGAGGTCACCAGAGATAGCACCTTTCTAAAACTCTTCCTACAAATTATAACACAAAAAACTCCCTGGGTGTGTGAAGCAACACCTGCTCCTTAATCTCTCAGTGCCCCTGCCAGGTGACACCAGGATCACCTTTCCTTCAGCAAAGCAGCCCCTGGTGTGACACCCAGCTGGTGGCTCAGGTGGCACCACAGAATAGACCTGTGAAACCTGGCTGTGGATACCACAGCTGGGATACCCTCACCCACTCAGGAAACCTGCCATGGTGCTATGACTTGGCCAGTTTGGGGCTGGAAAGCTTCCTCCAGCAGTGAGGGTGAGGGATTGCTGAAGGAAAGGAGCACCCATCCCTCCGGAGCTCTGAAGTTGAGACCACAACCCAAGAAACAAGCTCTGCAAGAGAAGGCTCCGCAATAGAAACAAGCTGATTGCTCAGATAAAAAAATTGCTCACAGAAAAGGTCTATAGAAATTTCCAGGCAGGATACCAAGAAGCATTGGACACTTTAGAGAAAGCACTCTAAAAATCAGGTATCTTAATAGAAAATTGACTCCTTTTTATGGATTAGTGGGGCTTTTAACACTTCATAGCAAATGTGACTTGGGCAGATGTTTGGTAAAATCCCAGAAGAAGGTTAAATAAATGCTAAAAAAAGTCATCACTTTTTTTTTTTTTTTTTTTTTTTTTTTTTTAAAAAAAAAAATCACTATTTCTTTTCCTTAAAATACATCTCTCCTGAAATCAAAACATCTACTGTATTTCTCAGTATTTAATTTCCTCACTTGTTGTTCAGCATCTTGGGTAAAACCTTGGTCTCTCCAAAATCGATAGAAATTTTGCAAGGCTTCATGTTCACAGAAATATAGACTCATAGAATGGTTAGAGTTGGAAGGGACCTTATAGACGACCTAGTTCCAACCCCCCTGCCATGGACAGGGACACCTCCCACTAGAGCAGGTTGCTCAAAGCCCCAAACATCCAGCCTGGCCTTGAACACTATTCATCCACGCAGAGCCTCTCACAGACTATTCCCACCTCATTTCTAAGAAATGTTTGTGCCCTCATCAAGGAAACCCCCAAACATCCACGTGTAAAAAGTTATGATCTACTCAACTATGGTGGGGTTTGAATTTCGATACGCATGACAAGCCCAATAAAAACACTGAAAAGAAAAAAGAAGAGTCAGAGAATGATTAGAGTTGGAAGGGATCGTTAAAGACCATCAAGTTCCAAGAAATAGCCTATGATTATCTAAGTAACAGTAGAGCACAAATCAGTGATATGAAAATACAAATATCACCTATTAAATTAATTCTTTATTACCCATTACTGGTCTCATACTAACTACCAAGTCAAGGAAATTCAGGGTGAGGTTAAGAAATCAGTAGCTGACTTCACGCAACACAAGAGAGTTTGACCATGTAAAGCGTCTCCGTTCCTGTGGCAGAATTTCAGCCCGTATTTTAAAACTAAACCCCCCTCCTGACTTGGACACAGCAGCGCTATTATCCGTTACAAGCAAGAAGCAATGAAACCACATGAAATCTGGCGCAGGGCCCAGACCTGAATAAGGCTATTGCAGACTCGCCTGACACTGATAGATTCTCTGGTTTCCACAGAAGTACTGGAAGTTTTCATGGTTGCAGCAAAACCCCACAAGTCTCTGCTCCCTGCTCTCAAAAATTAAAAAAAAAAAAAAAAGGCTGATTCCCAGCAAAACGAGGTGGTGCAGCCAAGAGCTGAGCATGACCTAGAAGTGGCAGAAAGGACTCAGGATCACGTTACTACTGATAGGGAGATTATTGGTGGAGTGTTTGACCACGCAGAGCAAGAGGAGCCTCTGGGCACTCTTTGGAGATAAATCAGTTTCCTGTTCAATGGTACAAAGGTACGTTCAGAGGATGGACATCAATGTGTCTTTAGAATATGAAAAACTATGGTTGAATAATGCACCACTGTGCTTTTTATAATATTTCTTCTTTCAAATAAAGGAACGCAGGAGAGCAATTATAAGCTATTTTGATGGGCTCATAATCATCATTTTCCATAGTAACTTCAGAGACTGTCAATGGCAAATACAGAAATATCTGAAACGCTAATTGTCACTGCATAATTGCTACAAGGCTGAAACGTGTTAACTAGGAACTACCCGGGCACTTTAACAACTACATCTTTGAAAATAAGATGAGGAAAGCACTTCAATCCCCTTCTGCAAACCTAATGAAGTACTGTGCAAAGAAAAACATTCCACAGAAGTCAGATGAACACACCAGCTCCGGTAGAGACACAGCTGAGAACAGAATTTATCTAGGCAATGCTACAATCCTATTACCTGTTTTAAAGAAAAGGAAATTATTTCACAGCAGTAAACAGGAAAAGTGCTCAGGTGAATTGGGAAGCAAATTATCTGTCTTAAGAATTTTTAAAAGTATTTTTAAAGACTGGGATTCCTTTGACCCAAGTGAAACAGAGGGTGAGAAGATGCAGCTACTGTTTCTGGATACACACGTGAGAAATGGGAAGAGACGCCTGAGCAAATAGACAACGTCAGCATTAATCATAAATATGTTGTGTGGATCTGAAGGACGTTTCTAATAATCAGTGAGGTTCTGAAACAAATGTCTAGTAGGACTAACAGAAAAAGGAAAAATCTAACTAGCTTTTAAATGGAGCTTAAGCAGTCAAAAGGTTCACAAAATACTACTCTTACACATAAGAATAGTAATTAATTTATCTAAATGAACATCAATATATTACTAAATTTATGATATTAAATGTAAAAGATGTGCAGCAATTTTAAAAAGAAAGAAAGAAAACTACCAAAAGACACTACCTCCCTCAAGCTTCATAGTTATTTTTTCTAAAATGGTAAAAGTTACTCCTACAGCAAATGTGTTTCCAGTTCCATTTCTTTCAAATACAAAAGCTCTCAGCTTGAAATATCAGCATCACGTACATTTGGACTGAAATGGTACTAACAAATAACATCCTTTCTTTTTTCCAACTATCTACATATAGAGATGTCTTCTAAAAATAACAGTTTGCTGGATAACCTGAGCTGGTGGGATCTTTTCAACTAATTATATCACTCCTTACCAACACTCTATATGGCTCTCAGATGTTAAAAGCAACATATTACCATGGGAAGAATAGCATTTGCTATTTAACATTCAAATGTTTTTTTAAAGTGAACATCTTAAGGATAATGTAGTATCACCTAGGTATCAACCTACAGTTCTAACAACAGAAAACTGTAAACTCTTCTTTTAATAAGAAATAATCAACTTTCTACATCAATTAAGAGTCTGTCTTTACTGTTACTAAAAATCTCTGCTCTTTTGCTTGCTATTTGTAGTTATTCTTAAGAGCTCTGTAATATGCTATGGAGTGTCTAAATGTCAGAGTGTTCTGAAATTTCTCTTCTGGGCTTAGATTTCCTCAGCTGCTCCTCCCTGGACACAGCCATGGGCAGATTGGCTGAGGAAAGTCAGGGATTCCATTAGTGCGGCAGCAAAATAAGATGCGCAAAGAGTGGCCCAGCCATTGATTTCCCATTACGTCTCCATCTGATGGAAAGATTACACTTGTCTATTACCACCAAAGAGAACTTGTTTTATTTTGGATAACTCATATTTAGATTGATTCTCCCTAAAAGAGGGTTTTTATAATTGCTCTTTCCTGTTCTAAGCCTGCCTTTAAGGAATAATTCCCAACATGGGAGGAGAAACACCCATCATACCTGTTATGAGAAACTGCAGCTGAAGAGTTCAAAACCCCGACCAGAAAAGGACACAGACACCAAACCCCCATAAAGGTGCTGAATTCCCAGGGGATGGGCATCTGCAGTGTTTTAAAATAGCCACTGGGTTAAAATACTAAAAGTGAACCAAAATTAACTACTGACATTTCAAATATAGCCGTTGGTAGAAGACCAATCCAGAACTCAGCATGAATAGAAATGTCCTCATTATTTTCTTTTGTTCCATGTATTTTTGGTAGTTTCTTGTCTCTTATTTGGCAATGCTGTCCAGGAATGTCAGATATCTCCACTCTGTATCATTTTGGTAGCACTGGAGAACTAGAAAAATGAACACACTGTAATTGAAAAGGAACTGAGCGCTCTTGTTTCATCAGCAAAACCGAGTGAAACTCATGAAACAGACAAACTGCAGGAACGAAGAAAATTAAATTCGGTTCTTCTTTCAGTTTTAATATCCTAAGACACAGATTCCAAAGCACGGTACGTCGCCAGCTGCATGCAACAACCACAGCAAAACCTAACCCACTGCTTGCTCCCTGTTCCCCAGAGAGCAGTGGCCAGTAACAGATGCAAAAAGAAAGACTCTCGGCGCGTTCCCCCAGTAACTTTCACGGCTCCTGGCAATCTGCAGTCTGGGGACTTCCTGAGCTGGAGGTTACCTCAGCATCTTCCTGTTTAGTAGCCCTCAGTGGACCTTTCTTTCATCGATTGTCTAATCTTTTTGGTTTTTTAAACCTATATATATTTTGGCATCCGAAACATCCTGTAGCGATGGATCCCATGACTTAACGGTGTGTTGTGCAAAGTGAGCACTTCCTTTTTGTTTGCTCTCCAGCCGCAGCACAACCGTCTCCTCTGACACCTTGGAGGTGCTGGTTCAGAGAAATCAATCATATTCCCTGCTTTGCCTTGCCATTCCAAACCTCTGTCCCAGGATTTCTGAGCACCCGCTTTCCCCGCTGAAGAGTCTTAGACTCTTCATGTCTCTTCCCTGCCCATTCACACCCCGCGATATCCTCTCTGCCTTTCCTCATTCCGTATTGCCTTCTCAGGAGCAGGCTGACAGAACTGCACATCATACTCAAAATCTAGACGTGCCACTGAGAACACAGGTCTACAGCAATTTTTTATTTCATTTTCCATTTCCATCCCAGTAATTCCCAATATTTCAGTAGCCTTTTTCACTGGGTCAAAGTCTCAAGGCGACATTTTCAGGCAACTAATCATAAGTGATTCTCAAAACACTTTTCTCAGCTTTCATTTTGACTAACATCTTCAAAAATAATTAATCACCAGAAAACCTGATCACTCACTACTCCGGGTCATTTCTTTAGTTCAGCTACAAATATGTTAAACAGCAGAGATTCCCAGCCCAGATGTCTGAAGGACAGCACTTGTTCTCTTTCTAATGAAAAATGAGCAAATTTATTTCAGCTCTGTTTTATCTGCTTCTCGTTTTTATTTATTCTAATATCTCTCCTACCAGCACCTGAACACAAGATAGGTCTTGGCACCGTAAAGGAAAAATCAAACTTTCCTCTAGAGTGAATATCAATGCAAATAATTCATTCAGCCTTTTTTGCCATGTCATTCTTCTTGCATGTGTATTTTACACATCTATTGGCCACGCAGCTTCTCTGGCAGAATCTCCTCTCTGGAGAAAAAGCATTTTTATTTCAAGGATTTTATGCCTTCAGCAAGTCGTTCCTCAAAATCTTCTTAGGTCTGCCTCATGGTTTTATATTTATATATGGTCTGGTTTTATATTTAACCAGCCAAGGTTATGCTCTTTTTCCACATTCCATTTCGAGCCAGATGCTTTTTTATTTATAAAATCCTCCTTTTGCTCTAGTGTTTTAGCATGCTGCTCCTTTTTGATAGTAGTATATATTTACTCAAAGCCTCTAAAATAGCTTAACAGCCCTAAGAAATATTTACAAGCAGTACTACCAACTCCTTCTATAATACAGTTATATGTCCATTAGTTTGAAACACTGTTTTTAACTGCAATGAAACTATAAATAAGGCATTCGGTTGCTTATACTAGAAAAATACCAGAGTTATTAATTTCAGGGAGGGGTTTTAATGTTGACATTGAAACACTTGCAAGCGCCCAACGAGAGAATTAGAGACTCGAGGCATATATCACACAGAATGGAATCTCTCTCACATCCAGCATATTGATTCCCTGCGACTCTGCAAATGAAAAAAGGTACCTTCCCTCACCTTCTTTGGTGAATTATTGATTAGCTCAGCCTTAAAAGCGCCCATTTCTCTCCACTGGTTGCAGGAGGAGTTTGGATAATGAGCTCTTACATTGACATCTATGCTGTAGGTATTTAAAATTAGGTGACATAAATCCTGCCAAGAGGAAACTCAGTTGTGACACTTTTCTACTCGCTATACGCTGGCAATGAGGATGACACGGTTACAGGAGATGTGACATTCTGTCACAGCTATTAGAAGATCCTTCAAGTAGTGGAGTGATGGTCCTTAGCTTTTTACAAACTTAACA
The DNA here is from genome assembly GCA_013400055.1 of Nycticryphes semicollaris. NCBI lineage: Eukaryota > Metazoa > Chordata > Aves > Charadriiformes > Rostratulidae > Nycticryphes > Nycticryphes semicollaris. The sequence continues at coordinate 1,174,691 of VXBJ01004841.1, read as the reverse complement.
AACACCGAGCATTCACATCACACCTGTATTTAAGGAGGTGATACAAAACCACTGTGACCAGATTTAATTCCGTTGACTGCTGGACAACCACCTGAAAGGAAGGTCTGTTGTTGCAGCACACCCAGAACAACCTTCTGACAGTGACTTTCACTTACGGATGGGCTTTCAACCTGCCTTAGGTGGAAACATGGCAGTGCTTATTTCTTTTTGAATTGTAGAGCCTTGACTGCTTGATCCTCATGATTTTCAGGTATGCAGCCAGGGCAGAAGACTTAATTTACTGTCACTGATGTGGAATTTATATTCTCACCTGTGGCCACGGCATTTATTCTTGCGATTGTGTTGGGAAGTGATCCTCAATCACTCCCAGTTTCTTAGCTAAGCAGCATAAAACAACATTCAGCATATTCCCTGCCAGTTTTTTCCAGCTGGAACTCGACTCGAGCCACTTTTGGCACTGACCTTTTCCACTACTTGCAAACAAGGTCAGCATTCTTTGTAGGCCTTTTACTCTACTCTCCTATAGATCAGTTAGGCCTGTGGGTTTGCCTCCTAATATCTGTCGTGTTGGCAATAAGTATGCTATTGGAGTCTAAGAATGGAAGTTTGGCAAGTGGTGAAATTGAGGAATAGATCTTTTTTACTGTCACTTTCCAGAAACACTTCAATGCCAGGTCTCCCTAGGCTTCTACCATTAGAGACTTTGTGCACCCACAGAGACTAATAGAAGCTGAATGTCGTTACAGAAATTGCTATATTAACTACTGTCCCATGGATTGCACCCTCTGTTGGATCCCAATTCTTCTCAAATTGAAAGCAGTGGCAGAACTCCAGCATTATTTCTTTGTGGGGAAGGGGAAGATTCATAGGAAACCCTGGACAAGCTTGTAAATAACCTGTCTGAGGTAAATGAAAAATGCCATTTGTCCCTAATGATTTCTCTCTGCCAACAAAGAAAGACAGCAAAAAAAAAAAACAACCACTTTGCAACATACCGGTAGAAGTGAAGAAATTTTCTTGCCATGCTCAAGAACATCCACAACATACAACAGAACTGCTCCAGGTGTTCACAGATTCCAGCTGCCATCATAAGTCCAAGGAGTTTCTCATGATCTATAAGGCTTGGGAAGCATATGTATCTGCAGGATTGGAGACATTTGACACCTGTAAGTATTTGAATCCTTTTACTTCCGCAGGTCAAATCTTTAATTTTCAGTCTAGATGATTCCATGGAAACATCACCATTTTTGTCTTGTGCATTTTCTCATTGTTCTGCTTTTTTCAGTGTACCTGGTACCTGGCTCCCTTAGTAGCCTGCTCTCTATTATACAAACACCCATTATACCATTAAGCCCAGTATTCAGCGTGTGTGGCTCATGCTTCTCTCTCACAGTATTGCGCACATCAAACACCGGCAGCAAAGCGGGAGGCACAGGCACACCAAACAGAATGCAGAAGACCTTAGAAGACTATAAAATGCCTAATGGCACTGCTGATTCAAAAGCTAAAAGTTGCCCCAGATCCACACACACAACATTAACATCAAATAAACCTCCTAAAGGTGATATTAATTGCAATAGTTTTATGTGCTTGAACAATAACTTGGGTGTGAATGGTTACTGCAAGTAGATTCCACTTTGGATTTTGTTTTTCTGTATGCATTGTTTGTAAGTAGTTAACATCATCTAACAAACTGTTACTGCAATGGCAATGGGGACACGGAGCCAGTATTTCTGTATTTCACAGATCAAATCCAAACTCTCGATAAGAGCATTTTCCTCACCATTTCAGATCATTTCAAGATTTCCACATCATTCCTTCAACACACGCACGTACGTCACTGGTATCTCACAGCCTTCACAGAAGTAGTCCATGAACTCCAAGTTATTATCGTTTGTTAATACTATTTTTAAAATACATGAGGCATTAAAAGAAATAAAGGACAATGAGCCAATGTTTGTCAAACCTTACAGCATCATCAGTCACACAACAGATGCAGTTAAGTCACAGTATTTTACCCTGAAGCATATTATTGCTGATCCTCTCTCTAAGCAAGCAAGCTAAGCTCAGAAGTTGGATGCAGTCCAAATCTTTCCAGTTTTAAATAAACTTCTTGTCTGTTTTGCCCTATTATTCAATAAAATGTTCCCAAAACAATGGGTTTGTAAGCTGTAAACAAGTTAGGCATTTAAATAATTAAGTTTGAATGGAGGAACACAGAATATGTTAAAGGCTTGTGTCTTAAGTCAATAAAACTAACAATAACTCTAAGCTTTAGCACCCAGAGGAACTCAAGGTCCACTGATGCTAAATAATCTGCAGGCACAGTCCTGCGGGGCCCCTGCCCTTCACACCCTCCAGTTCTGCAATGGGCAGAAGAGAAATTGGGGGGAAAACAAACTAAAATCTTCCGCACTTGCTGTTCTTTTAGACCAAAAGATTTAAGTCATTTATTAACGAGTTTTTCTTTCATTACTTTCCCATCCTCCTCTTCGTTCCAATATCCACTTGCCCCTTTTATCCACACAGAGCAGACGTGTGCTTCCACTGGACTTTGACCAGTGTCAGAGAAGCCACGGGGCTCTTTACACATTTTCTGAGTAATAACCCGTTCGTTTGGAGCCTGTATCGTAGAAAGAAGACTCTCCCAAGAGCCTCGTATCTCCAGTCCATCAGACTGCCAGTCATCAAAACCGGGGAGACTGGCAGTGCCAAGCCACAGCCATACGTTCAATTCAAGGTGGATATAATAGAAGTGAAGATAAGATGACACAAGCATTTTATGAACTATAAAAGGAGTATGTGATGGGAGCGTTTCTCAAGCATGGCTCGCAATTGCGTTGGGAATGGAATCAGAACCTTTTCTGTTTGCAAATAAAGAAAAATTACCCCAGTGGAACGATCTCCATAAATTCTTCTGTACAACAGAAGAACCACATTAAGGACCTAAAATTGGCCTTACACAACATAAGGTGCTGTGCTGGCAGTTTGCACAGAGGTGAGCATCCCTGCAGGGCAAATTTCAGCTATGGTATGTATTTGCCTATCTAGCATCTAAAGATCTGGGCAAAGCATTCTGCTCACAAATATATACCTGAGGGAAAAAAGAAGAGGGAGAAAAGCACTAGTTCCTCTTAATGCATGTAGTAGTCATTTGGGAAATCCCCCCAAGGACTTTGCTCTTGAAACTATTGGGCAAACGTGTCTGAGAATGCGAATTTCAAGAGTGCCGTTAGAAGTGAAACTGCATCCATCAAAAGAAACTGGTTTCCTGTTTCTATTCTTCCTGCCTTTCATTTTTCAGATGTATAAGCTAGATAATGAAAAGCCATTCCAGACCATTTTCGGTATTGCTGGGATGAGGTAAGGTTGTTATCTATTTGAAGGAGAATCATTTTTCATTGTCTGCTGGTATAAACGGGTAGAGACTTTTTTGCTTTCTCCTCACATCCAACTGACATAAAAATCTTAACATTCTCCAAAGAGCAGTATGGAATTTATCCGTTCCATTTGCTTCAGCCCACAATGAAAGCAATAGGGATTGCTGACTATAACTATGCTTTTCCTTGGAAATTTAGAGTGTGCAAATTTCATGTTAAGTTGTTTTTATGTGGTTTCATATTTTTACTCTTTATCCTTTATTATTTCCTTCTCTCCTCATCAGCTTTGCAGTACACACAGAAAGAAAACTAAAGCAAGCAACTACCTCATCTCGAACTTTGACTTTCCTTTACAACAGCAGATTGATATAATTGAGACCAGGATCTCAACGTCATGTCATATTTAAAGATGGGTTTAGGAGCCCATGTCCCACCCACTACATTGTAAGACCGGATCTGCTCCTCTCAGTGTCTCACCAACACCTTTTAAAGTATCACCCCTACAACTGTTGAGCCAACTGAACACTAGTTAACAGTGTGTGTAACGGCATCATTTCTCAGGGGGGCTTGGCTAAAGACACCGACAGCTAAAGGCAATCCAATTCTGAATTATGTAAAACTACTCCAAAGAGAACTCAATGAAAAGCGGTGTGTTTCATGGTCATTAGCATTTTTTAATTCTCCAGACCTTCCTCTAATCAATCTTTGTAACCCACACGTCTTTCAGAACCCAAACAAAACTCAGCAAACCAGCCCACTGCTTTTGGGTCCAGTGAATGCTCTTACAGGCAACGGAACCAATTCCATCATGTCAGGTGTAAAGAATCCTCTTCTGGAATATCAAGAACCATTGTGCAAGCTAAATTCACACTCATTCCACAGCACCAACTTTGCTGATAAAGTTTCTTGCATATGAAACAACATGACTGCTGTTTTTTATGAAAAATCAAACCACTACTGCAATTTATTAGTACAGAAAACCCCTCTTCTCTGAGGAATGACAACTCACCTCATTCCTCAAACTACTCCTGTGAATCTCTCAAACTGTTTTCAGAGCTGAACTGTACTTTTGAGTTCTAAAATTTACATAGACTCATTTTTCAGGAGAAGTGTATTTGTGGGTTGAAGGGCCCATGGCTGGCTGTGTCAGGCTTTGAGTGAAATGGATATACCATGTGCAATCTACTGTTTCCCATTCCAGGCCGAGGCCACTGGATTTAACCACACTCCCACCATGCAGCTTTATGGGAAGAGGAGTTTTTGTCAAATCAGCAGTTTTTAACTGATCTCAACAGCTTTGGGGTTTTGGCAGTTAATACAGAAGTTGTTGCAAGAACAAAGATGAAGATTACTAAAAATAGAAACCTGTGTAAATATTTCAAAACCCAAACTTAAATTGGGCAGATTGCCAAACAGCACTCACTGACTGCGACAGGAAAGACAAATGCTTGGCTTTCCGGAAAAAATTGCCTTTTATTAAGTAGCCTAATTCTGTGTTTCTCTTTGGACTTCTGAAAGAGCCTTGCCTCCTTCCACACATCAAGACCAGAAGGGAAAGTTTTGATTAGCTCCTAACACAGTCAACATCAATTCACCCAGCAAGTCCTCCACGTAACATAAAAAGTCATCAGTGATCTGGGGAACTGCTCAAGTACAGCCCAGAAACCAGACACTGATTTACGACATGAAAAGCTGTGGGGATTTTCAGTCCCTCACCTCAGGACATGGCCTTCGTGACCTGTTGTGTGGCTTCAGTCCTGCCCTTCCCCTTTCAATGTTCAACATCACACAGTGCTCTTCAGTCCAAGTCCCACATCTTGCAACTGGTTATCTTCCAGTATAGATTGCCTGGAAAACAGCGCGACAGCGATAAGTTACAGAGCTGTCCTTTAGCAAGTGCAAAATTAATAAATATTATACTTGGCAAGATTTTTACTAAACTCTCGCTGGTCTCAGCACTGCCTTAGGACTGGCAGAGATTTTTCCACCTGCATCAAGTCAACTTAGGGCAGCACAGACCTGGCACAACACGGTTTTGCTAAGTCAAGTACTGTTTAATGACACAACATTCATTTATTTGGTCCCGTTTGTCATTAGTCAAACGGCCGCCTTTTGGAACAGCACTTGCAGCACGACTCCATCATCTCACAGATTTTCTCAAGACAAAACCAGTAAAAAAATAATACGTCCTCTGCAGCTTTTGCACAGGGATTTGCTTTGGCACAGCACTTCCTTCCTCAGTCCCTGCCAAATGTCGGACCGTTTGGAGAGAGAACATTTAATTCTTCGCCACAAAAAACAAAGCAACGCAGAAATGACGGAGCAGTTAAGGGAGAGCGACTGCCATCTTCTCACCTAGAGCACACTGGGATGAGCAGCACTGGACTGCAACACAGGCTTCCAAACGTGGCACAGCTTTCCCAACACAAACACGTAACCCTAAAAGAGACTGTCACAGGAGTAAGCCATGGCAATTTCATTATTTTTTATTTTCTATTTTACTAAGATGCTGTGGTCTTTTTGAGTTCATGTGGCAACACGTGGGGAAAAAAAAATCTTTAAAACAATCACCAGGTTTATATTTCCTTTTCTTTTCAAAGAAACTAATGTGAAGAACAGCATCCCTCTGGCCTGCAGGCACCTCTCCAGCCAGCAATTACAATTGAAAAGAATTACAGCTGCAATCTAGCTGAAGAAATTGTCTTATCTGCTCCATGAATGTACCCTTGGGAGGATTCTTAAATGCTATTTTATATCCCCTGAGAAGAGTAACGCAGAGACAGTGATGAAAAAGGCATCTGTTTCAGATGTGTGTAGTTCTAACCACTAACGTGGGCCGTGTGATCTATGCCTGTGGATAGCATGACTACTGCTCATTAAAATTTTATCATAGGTTGCTCCATATCTTATTCACTGTGCAGAAGCTCGAATGAGACCCAAACACAGCCAGTCTGGAACCTGCAGAATAGGTGTTTGAAAACAGTGGAGAGATAGGCCATAACGTTTGCCCCAGTTCTGAAAAAAAGAATAAAGTCTTTAAATTTATCTGGCTGCTGCCAGCTACGTCTTCCTGTACTGAAGTAGCACAGGTTGTATTTCATCCATATGGACTCTCCCAATGACAGGTAAGTCAGGAGATACGTTCTGAAAATAAGTTTCAAATAAATCCATCTAGAAAATGTTCAAGAGAATTTTTCACTAACAGCTCTCTTTTCAAAAAATATCTCTATTTTTTGAAGAGCAGCACACCACAGACTCAGTCTGGAAAGAATGGAAGTTTTCAGCCTTCTCTCCTGAACGGCACAGGTTAAATGAAGTTTTCTGACAGGGCCAGCTTTCAGCAGCTCTGCCCCCTTCCGCTTGGTTCATCATCTTTGTGCTTTTCCAGAAGCGTAAGGTACTTGGGAACCCATTGTCCTTAAAGAAATTACCCTCATCATGATTCAGCCCCATCTGAAGTATCAACTCCAGATCATTTCCAAATTAACATTCTTGCTAATTTTAATAAATCTGCCCACCCAATTTTAATAAATTTGAAGGCAGATTTAGGTGGCTTAATCTCAAAACCAGAGAGAAAACTGTTAGATAGATATGCTTTAAATGCATATTTACTTAAATTAGTTAAAAAATACGATAAATAGTGAGGTCCCAAGGTACTAGCTGACATACATTTAGTCAGCTCTTAGTCAGCCAAAACACATTAAAGCACGGTGGCACTTTCTGCTTAGTTTGTCATATCCTTGGGCACAGAGATGGAAGTCATTTGTTCTTCAAACAACCCCCCGATGTATGCAGAGAGACCGGTTTTACATGTATCACCTTCCAAAATACAACTTTCTAAGTCATGTTTCATCCCAGCCCCCAAAAGGCATGGAGAAACAACAGCAAGCTCATTAAATACCCACCTCTAATCCCACACGTCTAGTCAGTAGAGTTAATGATCTTCAAAGGCGTGGATGCCGCATGAGTCTAGACATGCTGGGAGGGCAGGCCTGGGAAGCTGAGCACTAAAAATTGGCAAGAACTGATTAAATGAATAAAATGTTTTGAGGTGCATCGCTATTGTCTTCAGCTGAAGACAAAAGTACCCAGCACCTCTTGGAAACTAGGAGATACACAATAATAGACCAAGTAGACCAAGCCTCTCAGAAGAGAGTGGCCTCTCTGTCACCCAGCCAGGGCCTGGGCTGAGAAGGAGCCATAACCCATAACTGTGTCTGCCCTATGACATAATTCAGGACAACTCACTCTGTTTCCAAACTCCACAAGGTATTTCTTTTCTGACCCAGAAGACCCCACAATCTCTTTGTGCCAGTGCTCCCATCCATACAATAATGACAAGAACATTCCTTTGTCTTTTCTGTGTTGCCTTTTTTGAGTGATTATACAGCACCTATTTAAGAGGTCTCAGGGGCAGTAGTTAGTGGGTAACAGCAGCAGAAAACACAAGCAAAATCCTTACGAAGAGACTTTTGTAGATGTCTTTCACTATGATATTAGGAAGAAATAGAGAGTAAGTCAATGCGTTTCATTTTCTTAAACTAAACTGACAACCCTAGAACTCACTCATTAAAATGACATGCAGTTATTATTGAACACTCATCCAAAACTATATTGTTAAAAAATTCTGCGTTGTAAATACTGGCCAGGGCTGAATTTGTTGTCCAGCTCCACAAAGACAATAGATAAGATACAGCAGATAAGAAAACCGACACTGTGGAAAGAATATTGATTTTGAAACATAGGAAGAAACAAAAGAAAATATGATATACTACCCTAGCAAGAAAGCAAAGACACAGGTATCTCTACGCCTTCCAACAGAAGAGAGCAAAAGTTTGTTTGTATAGATTCATTTAGACTCCCCAATGTCCTGTCCAGAAGTGTTTCCCAACGCCTACGTGTTTCAGCACCCGATCTTTGTGCTTGGCATATAGCATGTAGTCCTCAAGGTGACATCCTATTGTATACACACAAACAAATGCATTAAATTATTATATTTGCACTTAAAATAGTCCCTTTTCAATGTTTTCTGGACACAGACAGTCAAATTACACACTTTTACAAACAACTACAGTTCTACAGATCATTTGCACAAAATACCTAGGTCATCTTCATCTTCAATTTACAGTGACAGCTTACAGGGATGCACCTTTACCTGCTACATACAGCCACAGAGACCCGCTACTTAGGATGTTTACCAAACTGTTCACCCAACTCTCTTGCCTTTCTCTCATACAGAAATAATTTAAATATAACAAAACCCAGCTATGCCATCAGCTAAAAGTCTTCAGACTGAACTAGTTCAAATGATACGGTACCTCCACCTAATTTAGCTCGCGTTCTATTTTTAGGTAAAGCACCTCATGCAATATTCAAAACATAAAAATATGATCATATTAGGAAGTTAAGCACATGCCGTGGGAAGGCAGAAAACATGGGTTACTCTACCAGGGGAAGTTTATTCCTTTTTCTTTTCCTCCTCTGCCATTTTGCTGTCTCATGCCGTGCTACATCCTGCAGAAGACCCACTTACCAACCAACAAACATGAAGCAGAAAGCGGCAATAAGGCCAACTGAATAAAAGAAAGGAAGGAAATTACTGTCAAATTAACTAAGTATAGAGTTGAACAAAGGGATCTAATCACAACACATATTTCCACCAAACTGAAGCAAATTGAAAAGTTAGGCTGATTTTATTATTTATTTTTTTTTGAAACACCTACATTTGGAATGGTCTTGTGTTACAGAACCCAGTAGTACAATTCTGCACACTTCGCAGGATCTTTTCCCCCTTTTACTTCTCCCTTGATCAATACTAACTCAGAGCCCATCTTAGGCTTGTAAAGGTAGAAATCCTGGCTCTTGTCTTGAGCCAGGGTTCTCTTATTTTTCACCCCAGTAAACAGAGTCCTGCTGGCCAGTGTGAACCTGAATCCAAAAGAAATAGCAGATTTTTCCCACTCCCTCTTTGTACAGTTGGCTACTCTGCAGCTCTATTCCTGTTTTCTTAAGCCTTCCTTTTGTCTGCCTGCCACACTTCTCCATACCTCCTGGGACAAGCAGCGTATCAGCTCCACCCCATTCTTGGTCAACAACCAAAAGCAGTAGGGAAAGCTCTTTATTCCTAAGCTCTTTTAGGTACAGCCAGAAAAAGGCAGGGGAAAAAGGACTCCTTCTGTAGCTGACCTTGCTAAGTCTGGAGACAAAACCCAAAGATGGTCAAGAGCATGAAGGACAGAACCGATGGATGGTTGGAGTCTCTGGGGAAGGCTTTAGGTGAAAAGCCACCGTGACCTGCAGAGAGAGAGCGGAGCGTGGTTTGAGGAGGTGGGGGTTAGAACAGAGACCCTAGAACAGGCTGAAGGGCAGAGCTGAGGAAGGGGATGGATCAGACTCAATAGGGCAAAAGCTGTCCCAGAGTCCTGGGGCTGTGCACATGGAATATAACACACATGGAATATAAGGGGAACAGAGCTGATTTGGACTCTGGAAAGCAGCATCATTCAGATCAGCAGATGTAAGAGATGAGACCAGCTGCAGCACCCCAGGACCACCCCTCAAAGGATCTGAAAATATTAACGGTATTTCCCTCATACACGAAAAGGAACAGCAGAAATCTGAAACTTTAAAAAACAAGAACTCAGTGTCTTTTCAGAAAACCAGATTGTTTTGGAACATTTGACTCAAGATGTTTAACCTCTTGAGGCTGCTAATACCAAAAATATACCCTTTTTACTTTTGCATCAAGTACCTACTGCCTGGTATTTTCCCAGCTTTGTAGTCTCTGCTTTACTACTTCTCTACTGGACTTTCCTAATTGCATCAATATTGGCATTTTTAAGCCCAGCTGGGGAGCTCTGATCCTCCGCTATGTCCCTGAAAATGATCTCTCACGCCATGAAGATGATCAAGCTTCTTTTTTTCCCCCAAAGAAAATGGAAAATATTTTTCTTCCTGAAGAAGCCCCAGTCAAAGGGGGAGAGGAGAGAGAGAGAGAGGATTTACCTCAATGGACAACTAAGTCAAATTTTAAACCTCAAAGCTGGAATTTCCCATTATCACACAAGTCTACGATCACACCACACCAGACCTGAAATGCCCTAAGAAGGAAAGACAGGAAGATGCAACCAGAAGCAAACGGGCCTTTTGGCTGGTGATACAAAGCACGAGAAGACAAACACTCAGTCGTGATCCGGAGCTTGCTGAAATCACAGTCTTCCCAACCACTGCCAACTCTGGACTCAGCACACCCAGGCGGTCTTTGCCAAAGCGAATAACGCTGCAATGTTTTACAAAATCATGAAAAACCAGCTAGACGTTGCTGATTGTAAGAGATAAAGAAAAGATAATGGCAATTAACCACACAGAAGAGATCATCTTCTGTGGACAAAACAGAAACTGTATTGGCAGCAGCTTGCTCAGAAATGTGCTACAGATGTACTTCAGCATTGGGCTACTGGGATTCTGTCACAATTGGCTTTTTGGAAATAAAACAAATCAGTAAGTAAGAAATTACACTCCACATCAGGTTTAGGGGAATTCCTCTCCCTGCGTGGAGGAAGGATATGCAATCATCTCATGCTGGTTTGGGATTTCTAAACAGCGAATGAAATGGCACTCATACCATAATACTCACATAGTGGAATTACTGTTTAGTGTCATTTTGGAGCGCGTGACGACAGCATTAGCAAGACAGTCATTACAACTGGCTAAGCTCCATCTGAAGTTTTTCTTTTTAGCTGTCTATCAGTGGCACGTTATTTCATATTGATTAGCAGCATTAAGCAAATGACAAACCACGGAACAGGTTCGGGATAGGTGCGTGCGGGTCTGAAAATAAACAACTCCGCGTGCAACCAGCAATCACTGCTTACATCAAATCTCCCCCCAAACCACACCAACACACCAAATTTTCTGAAGAAAAAATAAATGGAGATGTAATTGTCACTTATGGATAAATGTGTTTTGGTTTTAAAAGAGCCTGAATGATTGTAAGGGATGATGTCAAATCACTTTGCAGCTGTAATGTTTAAAAAGCTCTAGCTGCAATGTTCTAGATTATAAATTACTTTTGATTTCATTTTTATCATTCTGAATGGTTTATGATTGAAATGAGTATGTGAAGTAATTGCCTATGCATGCCATGTGCCACCCTCCCCCGCCCCCAGAAGCTCTTGTAAACAAAACAAGGTAACTCAAGGGAATATTCAGGGAAGAAAAGTTACTAAATGAAAAATACACCCTTTTGTCAGCGTCTGTAATTTTTCCGTATTCTTTTGCAGCCCATATCTGCAGTATCATTCATTAGGAGAACAGTCAGTGTCTGCAGCTACGGGTTGTGGAAACTAATTATTACGTTTCTCCAATAAAAACTTCTGTTCTAAAGAAATGCATTCAATTGCCACCTATTTTCTACTGATTTACTCCCATCATTTTTAGAAAATCCTCCCGTGCCCAGTAAATACACACATATATATTCATGAAATCCACCTGCGCTCTTTACTTCACAATAGAACTGATTTGGCGTGTGTTTCCTCTTCTATTTGACAGTGTCACTGTGCTCCATCCATTTCATGATAAACACCTTCAAAACCTGTGTGGCTTTCTGTTTGCTTTGTTTGAGGAGGAAGGGGGGAGAGGGCTCAGTACTCAGCTACCGGCTGACTGACAGTGTAATAAAATATCCCAATCTTCCTTTGTAATCTCACACAAAATAATGTAAGTTATCATTACTTCAGCCAAATGAAATCTGCGACTCTTGACACCGCAGTCATGGCATGCAGACAGCATATTTTGGGTCTGCGAGGTCCAGCACTCACCAGCATACCTCTGGCGTGTGAAAATAGGACTTATATAGGAACAAATATTAATATGATTACAAATATTTAATAATCAAAGGAAAAAAAGAACAGCAGAGAGAGAATGCTTAGTCATGAGGCTATAGAGTGATTACTAACAGCAAGGGCAGCCTTCTGGAAGAAAGCTCCTGTACCTGTGAGAAAGCATTAGTGAGATATTTATCTTTCCTTGAGCTACACCGTGCAACACGCACGGGAGCATCCCAGGGAGTACAGAAGGTGAGCGCTGGGTTTTAGCTGCAATTAGATCAAGTTTGTTTCAAGAGCTGACAACAAGCTTCTCAGCAGATGCTCAGCTTGTTCTTCTGAGGGATTGTCTCCACCTTCTTCAGCCCCTTCTGTTCAACTTCTAGGTGCCCTTCACCACCACCCAACTCAAACCAGGAGCTTACTGGTGCATACAGCTGTATCTTCTTTGTCTGGATGCGTTCTTGTGCGACCTGATGTAGGTGTTCCTGCTCTGGAAGGGGGATTGGACTAGATGATCTTTCAAGGTCCCTTCCAATCCCTGATACTCTGTGATTCTCCACATCAGCAAGGCCAAGGAAATGTGCTTGGTGGATGAAGGCACTGGAATTTTCCCCTGCAAGTCAGAGAGCAAATGGGATATCTCTGCGCCTGCGAATGTCAGAGGTGGGGGTCACAACAGCAAGCACAAAAGGGAGTTGGCTCAAAATATAAAAAAAATGGGCTGCATGACACAGGATCCAACTTCCTCGATAAAGAAATAAATATATTAAGGTGCCTCAAGGTATTCAAAGGAAAGAATAAGCTTTTCCCACTTGCCTTCGCTGCATCAATCGTGGGAATCCAACGCATGAGCAACAACCTCATGGGAAATACCCATATTGCACACACACACACACTGCAAACCAAGAAGCTCTTACATTCTCAAGAAGACTTTCTCAGCTCTCTACAGGTTACTGATCTGTAATAGCAACATACATGGATATTACGCTCATTTCTGTTAAAGCAAGCAACAAAAATTAAAAATTAACCCAAGAGTTAAAAGTTTGGGGTTTTTTTCCAAGTAAACTTGCTGTTCTATACATTTGTTACCTGCGGTATGGGTTTGTTTCCATGACTCATGTTTGTTTTGATGCCACAGTTCAACATATCGTTTTGATCATATCTCAGCCCATGCAATCCCACACATGTGTAGTGATGAATGACAAGAGCCTTGAGATGGAACAAGTATGAACATGTCAACAGAGTAGATGGAGTGATCTATGGCTATGTGAGAAAAGCATGATTTATATGACATAAGAGACATTTTCTTGGCCTCAAGAATTTTCAGAAGGAAAAAGTAACTAAGATTTTTGTGGTACTTTTTATTTTTTAATTGCTGGAACTCTTTATTTTGAGAGCTTGCCCACTTTATCAGCTCTATCAGTTGGTTTAAGAGATAATCATAACTCTCCCGATAAGACCTCCTTCTATATAAAATATGATCTAAACCATGGAAAACAGATATTATTTTTCCACTAATACTGCAGATAGCAAACCTAAGGTCAGCTATATATACTGATGCAACACATACAAGCAGGCTATCAAACATCACATCATGCACTATCTGCCCAAATTTCATTTAAACTATACCAACTTTTTCAAATGCTCAAAAAACCCTTTCAAGAGCTTGAAATACTCCACCTAATTAACGTGATGGCCAAATTTGCATTCAAAGAGTGGCTTCAAAGAGTTGGGATGGATGTTCTTGTTCAAAGAGCAGGCTGCTGGGTGAGATAAGGTCAATTCTGCATTCAAACTCCCTGTGCAGCAGCAAACAAGGGCCACAATCCAAATGGGAAGCCATCCTTCCATGGACCTCAAGCACATTTTGGACCACTCACTAAATCTCTCCAAGCTTCAATTCGCCTCCTATGAAATGCATATACAAGAAATTCCCACCATATGTGTTAAGATTGTGTAAGAATCAGACCTATAGAAGGACACCTTCTAGGGCAACTTTGACCAAACGTAAGGCCCCGCTTTTCACAAGGCACTGAATAACAAGTGGAAAACTACACACATTTTTTAGGTCATCTGTATTAACAACAGTTTAAGCTGGTATTAGCAAGACTTAGAATGCTTCCCTACTTTTTTTCTTGCCCATGTATTTCTTGCTGTGATGTTCATCTAAATCCCAAATCAATGCACGTTTTCACTTCTCAGTTACGGCTGTTCTCTCACCAAGAATGGTCTTAATGTCAAGTGGCTTATGCTGCAAAACTAACACTTCTCCAGTGACGTTTGCCCATCAGGGAAAAGCAGCGGCGCAAGGTAGCCCAAGGAGACAGAGGCACTGATCCATGGCCCTGTAAAATTAAGAGTGCAACGGTGTGAGAAATACCCTGATTGGGAGGCAGAATCGCCATGCAAGTTGCTTGGGTAAAACAAGTAGTTATCTATCCTACACAAAGTGAAAACCATCCTTTTTTTGTGTAAAATTATCCCCTTCCTTGATGGTTAAAATTGACTGGTAAGGCTTAGCTATCATTGAATTATTTTCCTTAGCAATAGGCTTAATTTTTGGTTATTCTGTTCCCTGCTGTGCTCAGTTTGGATGCCCTGTGACTGCTGATTTATCTCTTAATATGTCTCTAACAGTGCTTCTCATCAACAGATTTTGATGCTAGGAGGCCACCAGAGAAGACAATTGGGAGTGAGGTGAGGGAGAATGTGAGGTGTACCCACTTCTGTCAAAATTCAAATTAAAGAAAACCTTGCTCTCTTATACCCATATGTAGCTTTATCCTTCAAGCTGCAACCACTTGCCAGATACAGACCAATAAAGATACAGGTTCAGTACAGCTAAATAAACTAATGAAAGGAAGGAGGAGACAGAAAATACGTTCACTTCAGAGTTCTGTGGAAAGCCTGAACATGGTGGTCTCTGCTGAACCTGCTGCTGAGGAGCAGTAACACATCTGGCTACTTTACACACTCCTGTAGCCCCACCACCACCACAGGACCTGGGTATGTGACACACTTACAGTATGGCTGTGAGGCAGGAACATCCTGCGCTCGCCACTTTCCAGATACAATCAAAAGAGTAAGTGATTTGCTCAGTCACCTGGGAAATCTGTGAGAAATAAGGAATTAAACCCAAAGCTCTCCAATCTGACTTCGTCTCAGCCCCCATGCTTGTACAGCAGAGAGTTAAGCACAAATGGGCTAATAGCACATTGACTTACTCTGTCTTGGGTCTTCAATGAAAAGTGTTTTAGCAGCGCTATTTCCTACAGGTTCCGAATAAAAGGACACCAGACTTATCTGGTTCTCTAGCAATCTATTAAAAGAAATCTTATTAGTTGCTGATGCTTAGTTTTATGTCATTGACAGAGTAAACTGAGCACTGAAAATGATGTGGAGTTTCACCAGTATCCCAATCAAAAACTTCAACTTTGCTTTGCCTTTCAACCAAAAAGCAAAACCAAGTTCAAATGTAACAGAGATGTGAGTTTAAACATCCCTGGAACGTCACTAACACATGTCAGCATTTCTGCTTCCACTGCAACAGCTCTGTTAGGGAAGACGCCTGCCTTCTGTTGCCACTGATGTTGCCTGAATACTAAAAATGCAGAACTAGAAGATGGTCTGATACAGCCCATTCTTGTGACATTTACATTTCATCCAGATAATATTGCTCCTTCCATTGATGTGGCAGCTTCTAACAGTGCTGGCAAGGAAAGGTACATAATATCAGCTCCAGAGGTGAGTCTGATAAGTGCCGTTTCAGTCCTACAAAGGGCTATCTCCAACATGAAGGTAAGAAGCACAAAAGCAGCACATCACAGGCTCGACTTCCAAAAGCTGGGTGAAGCCAGGATAGAAGGCCAGCAGCAGCAGCAGCACTCAAATCCACTGTGAAACCAAAATCTCTAAAGATTTTCTCAGTTTGTTTTAAAGGCCTCTTTTATCCTCCACTAAATTAAGTACAATGTCTTGTAAGAAGGATGTACATGAATTATTATAGCTAAGTCAGAGACAAAGGGATAGGATCATAGGAATTGCAGTAATTTACAACTGCAAATAGAAATTTGGCTGTCCTGGTTGTTGTAGCATCAGCGAAGAACCAGCTGAGCATCAGAGGGATGGGTCTGACACTAACACTGGCAGATTTCCAGCGGCCTCGTATTCTGGAACATCTCTGGATCTGCCAACCGACTCCATCTCCAGTGCGAGCGCTCACAGGACAGGGATGGGACAGGGACACCCCACTCCTCTAGAAAGAGGGAATGGTAAATCAACAGATACAAATGTTTGCCTCCTGTTTCATTGTGGGAATAAAAGCCAACAACAACAGGCTACAGCAGCTACTCCTGGCCAGCCTGGGAATGACTCGTACCCACAGATGAGCACTCAGGCAAGAAAGTCTATCTTCTTGGAAAGAACTGTCAGTGTAAATAAGGACTCTGAAAAAAAAAATCTCCTCTGGATAAAAATCTCACTAGCTGGCTAAAATAAATCATTATCTTTAAAAAAGTATTAAAAACATGCCAGTATTTTAGAAAGTCCTTGTGTGCATGCATAAATTCTTGTTCTGATTTTTTAGAGTAAGGCTCTCCCTATTTACAATTTTACTGAGTTTTCCTGCAGTTTTCAGCAAGTTTGCTCAGAGGCTGTGCCGAGTCATCCACCTTGAAATGTTTCACAGCCATAAACTCAACTCAGCTCTGGTAACAGCCAAGAAGGTTTGGAATCCTGTCAGAAGCCTGTCCAGCCCCCTGCCCGTTTCCATGTTCAGCCCCCAGGTGAGCGGACCTCGGGACATCCCAGAATACTCCCTCCTCCTGAGCCGCTCCAGCATCCCCAAAGCAAGTGGATGCCTCTCGGTGACAGCAGCAGCTGGAAACCCAGGACCAGAACGACAGAATCTAAGGTACAAAAAGCAATGAGATGTGGTGATGATTCAAGCTTCTCTTCAATGAAGTGGAAGTGGCCAAAGGTGGCAAAAAGAAGCAAGGAGGGAAGGCAGTAATTTATCGAAATCAGTAATAAAGTGCCTTCTCAGAATTTTCAGTAGAAAACAAACTCCACATCACTATCTGAGAAAATACTGCAAATATTTAAGAACAGCTGTAATTTATAATGTCCATAGAACAGAGATTTTATCTGCCCACAGACTTTTACTTAGTTAAGCATCTTTTAATACCTATCAACAGGTGAAAATATGTTTTACACTGAAAGCAAAATCAGAGTGAACACTTGATAGATAACAGGCCATCACTAAACCTTCAAAGAGCCTTGATGAAAACAGTTAAATTGGGTTATTTAAAAAAAAAAATCATAGTCTTTGTCAAACAACATAGAGATATCCTTGCAGTACAAGCTAAAATTAGCCATAGTGACATTACAGTTAATAAAGAGAAGGTATTATCCATTGGTATTGATTAAATGCAAAAATGTATCTATTAGAGCTCTATTAGGTAGGCCGTGACCACCATAAATGCACTGTTATCTGCCAAATATAAACCTCATTAGGAGAGTTTCCTAAAACTAAGGGTAAATTTAATTTTCCTTTGGTTATCTTAGGGATGAAGTTGAGAGTTCAGGGACATTTCCAATAGGAAACATTGCCTAAAATTCTCCAGCAGTTCTAGACAGGTATTCATTTTAAAACTGCCATTTTCCCTGTGCTTGCCTTCAAAACTATTTTATCCTTTTTTGCCTAACTAAGAGACTTTTCATGAGAGTTTTTGTTAATTTAGAGCTCTGTTCCTAGAGGTATTTTTTTAATGGAAAAGTGGTTTTATGGAGCTGATTGTCCTCTATTTAGAAAGACTCTATTTGTTGTAGTATGCTTACATATTATTACCACTAAAACCACTGTTTTACACACACCCTCCTGATTCGTCATGTAATTAAGTATAAGCATAAATATAAAAACTTACATTCAGTAATAGGAATGTGTATGTCTGTATGTTTCCTTCAGACAAGGTTTGTTGTAGGTTTGTTTCTCCATGTTTTCAGTGTGATTACTATGTCTTCAAGATATCAAAGGCAAGTCAAAGAAGGCTTTCCCGTCCGGCCACCTCTCCACTCCTCAGAGTTTACAAGAATGAGGCCTTTATAGCTCCCCCCATGATGATCCTACAGTACAGCCCTGCTTTCCCTGAATAATTATTTCAAGTATGATCTGTTCCAAAAAATCAAACTGGTTTTTAATCTGGTTTTACTATAAATGGCTATTTTACCATATATATGCATGCAAAAGTGTGCATGTCTAATACACATGCATGTGTATATAATACATACACAGATATATATAAAAACCACATACATATGAGTGACACATCCCACCTGCACATGTATACGTACATATTACAGCAGCTACACGGAAGCTCAAAGGCTGAGCCAGAGGTAGGCTCGTGCCCATACCATCCATTGTTGCCTCTCTGTGAGGCTGCTTTGGGGATGATGGTGGCCTCAGACCAAACAAGGAGGGATGGATGGATCTGGTACCGTTTTCCACCCCTCTGAGCTGAGACACCCATGCCAAGGGACCTCGTGGCACCCGGATGGCTGAAGGCACCAAGAGTGCACAAGTTCGAGCCCTCAGAGAGGAGGAGCTGCAATTCCATCCTGCCAGAACCATCAGCTCCAAGCACAACGAGAGGTAACAGCTCAGAAGATCCAGCCATTGTAACCAAATGGAAAATGTTAAAATGTTCTGGGGGGTGGCTCCTCGGGCTGACTCATAAACCTCCAGTCAGTAACAAAGTGATTTCCAGCTGTCCAAGGAAGGCTTCTGTCAAGGGCTTTATGTTAAGAAGAGGAGGAAAAGAAAGAACCAATTGTTAAAGCTGAGACTATAAAAATTCAGATTAGAAATAAGGCACATGCTATTAAGAGTGAGGTTAATTAATCATGGGAGAAACTTACCCGTGTTGTGGTGCATTTCTCAATATCAGAAAAGTTAAAAAATAACACACACTGTTTTTCTAAAGCATATGGTTTTGTTCCAACAATAAGCAAAGTTAGTGGATACGAAGCAAAATAGAAGGGAGTTGTATGACCTGTGTTATGCAGGCAATTAAACTTGCTGATCCAAGCAGCCATTCTTAATTTAAACTTTGTGGCAAGAGGGATGGTTTCACAATGTGCAATTAGTCAACATCTATTTACTGAATTGACACGAAACCTCTCCATACAAGATGCTATAAAATAATATAACTGAATTTGGCACACTGTTTTCCATAAAAGAAGGGGGTTATTTTATCGAAATGTGCTGGATTTTTTTTCATGAAACTTTAAAGAAACTGCAGAAAGTTCACAAAAAGAAAATTCTCCATCAAGTACGAAGTGAATTTTCAGCAGAATAATACAAGACATTTTTAAAAAAACAAGATAATTTCCTTTACAAAGGAAGTTATATTTTAGCAGAGCAAAATAGGAATGAACAATGGAGCAATACTTGATTAAATCCAGTAGAATAAAGAAGCAGTAGAACGGGCAGAATAATATATGCAGGCCCAGAGCATCTCTACGCCACCTTGTAATAAATATGGCAAGAATAAAACATTAGAGGGGCAATGGAAGTGGGTGAAGAAGTGGGAAAGACAATCAGGGATGAACTTCTCTTTTCTTTTTTTTAAATGAGTTATAGTATGTATAAAACATCAGCTCTACTGGAGGACAGAAGAGATTCAGACTGAAGTTATGTGCAGAGGAAAATTAGGAAAAGCAGGAGGCACAACTGGCAGGAAAGGCTGCAGCCTAAGTGCTTGAGACAGGTGAGATGTTATCGAGAAGATAAAGTAAAAGAGAGGGTGAAAGGCATGACAAGACATCTGAGAGGGTGACAGCATCGTTTGCAGCAGGGGCTGCTGACAGATGAAAGGAGGCAGCAATCCTGGCACTGTATTACTATGTACTAATTTTCAGTATGTTTGTTGGGTTCGGGAGAGAAAGAAAACAGGTTTTTAACAATTAACGTTACATTGCATCAATCAAACGACAAAGTCCATGGAGAGGTAATTTGATCGATCTTTCAGTAACACTCGATGGCCCTGACTCAGGTTGAGTCTGTATCTCCCCACAGGAGCATCCCCACTGGTTTTCACGCAACGCCAGAGAAGAAGGACCAAACCAGTCACCAGTTTGGTTGCCTCTGCTCAGCTGGTTAAGCATGGCTGTGGAGGGAGGGCGCGGGGCAGGCACCCAAAAACCTCCTGCTGTAACGTGCTCTGCAACGTGGAAACCACCACCTCCATTCGTTATCTAAGCTGCCTGCCCAGGAGAAAATGTGTTGCTGCATAAAGAAGGGGCGAAGTATTTCAGTTCTTCCCTGGGAAAAGGGGAGGAATGGGGATTCAATCCTGTGCCTGGAGCAGCACTTGCACGGAGACAGGCTGTAAAGTTACACCCTCAGCCTACCCTGTAGCAAATGAAATTGTTTTTTCATGAAAAAAAGAGATTGAATTGAAAATTGAAAATTGATAGCTTCTTATTAAATACAATCCACTGGTCAGAACAATAAAATTCAGCAATCTAAACTACCCGTGTTATCTGAAACAGCTTAATTTTATGCCACAAGAAACACTTGCGTCCGCTGATTAAGATCTGCTATTTCCACTTGGCACCTCACGACACAAGTTACTTGGAGCTAGAAGAGAGGCAGAAAATTTCTTATAATAAAATATTAATATGAATGAATTCAGTGATAGTAGTGATTGTTACTGAGTTCATTCTTCAAAATTCCAATTTTAATTCAGCATCCTGGTACTTTAATACTGACTTTTTGCAGACCTCGTGAAATGAATTGCAGCAAAATCTCTGCAGGACAAAAAGATGTGCTGTGTGAACTGTCTTAATTATCACAAAACTCTGAACTGCTCTGTTTACAAAATTGTACCTGACGCTTCAGTATGTCATCTAAAAGCTGAGTAAATCTGTACTGCAGTTTGAAATCAGATTTCCTGTTTTAATGTAAGTAAGAGCAATGATCAGTAAACACTGCAGGGTTTTTTTTTTATAATTAACAGAACTACAGAAATTATATAGTAGTTTAGGATTTTTTAAGTATGTTGCACATGGTTCTGACCTCCTTCAGACAGCAACCCACTTGTCCTTGACACTCCTTCCCTCCTCCACCTCTCCCCTGCTCCCATCGCCCGGCTGTGCAGGCACAACAAGGGTAGCACGGGCACGGGTTGTCCCCAGAGAGGTGACACAGTGACTCAGGGACACCAATTCCAAACCCACCACAGAGGCCGATGGCTACCAGCAGCAATCAGATGTGGCTAGTGAGAGTGCCTGCTACATTAGTGTGTCCCAGCTAAAGGAGCTGGAGAAGGGGTGGGCAGACTGGCCTGTTTAAGTGATCTGCATCTGCGCTGTGCGCGGTGTTGTGTCTGGGAAAGGCTGCCTCACCGGGACGGGTGGTTTCTTTTATCAGCTGTCACTGACTCATTGTCTCCTTGTGGGACAATCAGTTAGTTTTGTCTGTGCTTCAGTTTTCTCAGTTGCAAAACAGCAATAAACTCCTTGATATACGTGCATATACACAAACACGTGCAGGCTCTCTGACCACTTGAAGAGGGGTTTTCAGCCTGTCTTGCACGTTGTGCTCCGAACGGCAGCATCGTACAGGGAAGGCAATATTTTAAACTTCTTGGCACACAATTCCATATGTTGTAAAGTTGTCCAATAGCTGCAGTCTGACCTTTCAAAAGAATCATCAGATTCCAAGCTAAAAGAAAGGTTATTTAAACATTAGTTTAAATCTAAAAGTGACCAGGATATGATTTATTTTCAGATCTAACTAATCATACATGTACCATTTTTGTTAAATATAACATCATGCTATATATATGTGTGTGCATCTCCAGGCACTCTGAAGACATAGTACCACATTTAGTCTTTCGGCTTCATATAAATAGAAATTTTATGCAAAATAATCAGTAGGAGAATTATGGTTACCACTGGCTATTTCTTTTTTTAAAGAAGTAATTAACCCTTTTTTCAAACTAAATGTTTTCTTCTTGGGCGACACTGATTTCCAGCTTATAGAAGGCGTTAGAGAACGGATGCTGCACTAAACTCCTACTTTTTCTTAAAGAAAATATATGGGAATAATCTAAAGGCAATGTGTCTAAACCACCTGATCTAATCACAACTTCTAAATTTTTACTTTGTATTTCTTCCATGTCAGATCTGAGGGTGATTATTCTGTGTTACATATGCATTTGGTGGAAAGAAACTTGTTAAGAGATACAAAAAAATTCTAGACATTCCTTGCAACTTCAATTGTTGTGTGATACTGTGAATTTAAAGTCAATTAGAAACAAGTTTTGAAAAGTCAGTAATTAATGATCCTGAGAAAGCCAGATAGCTGGGCAAATACTCAGATAATACTTGCCTGACCTATTTTATTTACCTGGGTATTTACATGGCAGTGATTAACCCTGACATCATTAATGTTGAATGAGGAAGGAAATGTTTAATTTTCATTATTCTGCTTTCAGTATTTGCTTCTGCTTCTACAAACACCTCAAGACGTTTAGCATCTTGCAAGCGCTTTGGCAAATAATTTGTTGCTAATGACTCAGCCAGATTTTTTTGGTTTGTCTCCATCAATGAACACTGAAGCTAGGAAACAAGGGCACCTTTTCGATGTCACCGACAGTGGTACGTCACCATAAGCACCTTCTGTTTGAGTTCACATTTGGAGAACTCATCACACCCAGGCACCCTCGAGGAAACACTGCAGTCCCACGAGTACTGCGTGAAATGCCCCCATCCCAGCTAAACAGGTTGTGTCTTACGTGGAAACTCTACCACCAGGTACCTTTACCAGTTACCCAGTACCTGAAAAAGAAGCGAGCCTTCCATGACTGCTGATTGCTGTTGGCCTTTGGCTTCAGCCCAGTAATTTTCTTCTGATGATTATTACTTCACTTTACATCCAGCGTACTACAAAGCTTGCTGCTCTCTGAAGTGGGGGTTTCGTACAGCGTTCTCAACAGACTAGATGAAAATCCCACTGAAGCCAATCAAGAAATTCCCATTGACTCTATACTGGATGAAGGCCAGGAAAACTGCTCTGTGCTGTTATTTTGAGGTACTATGTTGCTTCACCTTTTATTAAATTGAATATTATTCATTCACCCAGGAACTTTAACTACAGAATTCAGTCTCACAAACAGCTCCAGGTGTCCGTGGAACTCAAAGACTGACACCTTGACTTTTCACAGGAATTTGTACAAGATACTAAACTGCTTAAAATAAAATAAAACACAGATGCAGCAAACTTTCAGCTCTGCAATTTTCATGAGAGCCAGCTGTTGACATGTGTATCCCTAATTGCACTGGGACTCACCTTCCTAGGATGGTGGTAAGAAGGAAAAAATAATCTTGTTAAGTACGGAATGGAGCTTGCAGAACTGCTGCCTCATGGGACAGGAGTAGAAAGAAGAGGCTGAAGTCTACATACACACACGAGGAAAGAGAAACCAGAAAGAAAGAAGAAAGAGCAAAGCTGGAGTAGGAGGGCTGGAAGTGATGAATAGACAAATTTAAGAGAGAAGGTAGGGACTGAATATGAATGAGTAAAAGGCACCTGTAAGAATAAACAGTATTACTCAAGCTGACTTTAATCCAAACGCGTTTTTCTTCCTCCCCCCAAAGCTGGGTTTTGTGAACCCGATCTTGTTACTGTGTGCAGGTTGAAAACTCTGGGAATAGTTCAATTGTTGTATCTTCCCAGCAGAGCTCACACACAGCTGTGCTCGGGTCCCAACTGCATCAGATTCAGGCGCGTTGAGCAGACCTGCCAGCTCTCCCAGCGTGGAGACTCGGCTGCTGCTCACCACAGGAAATCTCTCTCTCTCTCGGCTGCTTTGAGCGGTGACTGAATAGATTTTGTCCAAATGCTGCATCTCCTGAACAAATGGCCGTTCCACAAGAATGCTGCATCACATACACAGAGATACCACTGCACTGACTTCATTGCCCATACGTTACAGAGCCTGTGTGCAAATGTGCAGCGTGTCTGCCCCAGCTGGGATGTGTCAGATCTGCTCCGGGTTCATACATCAGCTGTGCAGCAACCGGCACTGAACCTAATGCTTCTGGACCTGCCAGTGTTGGTAGGTACTTCTAAGCTTCCCTTGGCCTAAGGGGCTCCAGCTTTGCTTTTACCTTGGCCCTTCTGCCACACGTGACTCTCCTCTCCTCTATACGCTTCCTCTCTGAATCACAAACCCTCCCTTTCTTTGGCTGTTCTGTCTAGGCAAGCATTTTCCTCCTTTTTCAGTTGAAACACCCCTCCTATCAACCGGGTAATGCCCTCTGTGTCTGTAAAGCCCTCTGAGCCTGCTTCCTTTCTCAGAGACTATTTGCATTCCTACCTAGAAGACATCAGCAGTACTAAAGACCAAATCTTAACACACGGTCTTGTAATCCAGTTTCCAGGGAAATTACCACCTTCTAAATAGCTGAGGACAAACCTGACAGTCGTGTTTATTTAGCAATCAGCTATCACACTGTCCACTGCTCAGGCTGGAATAGGTTCTAATGTTTGCTGACCCTCCAATATCTCCAGCCCGTAAAATGTGTAGCCTGTGGATGATTACGCATCCAGGGAGGGGAAATATTATCAGACAGCAGCTTCATAACCTCAAGACAGAACTCACAGGTAAATACAATCCTGAAAATACCATGCTGCCATTAAATAAAACACCAAATGCCTGATTACCATTACCCTATTATGGTAAATCCTCATGGCATGGGACCTGATCTTGTCCCACTTAAGCCAGTCTGAGTTTTGCTATTGAACACAACAAGTGGAAGATAAAATCCAGAGAGGGAACACATTAAAGGAAGGAAAAGGAAGATGATTTACTATTGAATGCACAGTAAACCCTTAGTTTTTCCTCTGTTCATGTGCAAATGTTCAGGGTGGATATTCAGAAAACCTGTATGACCTCAATGAACTTCCAGACACCCCGGGTGCCAGAAGGATGCTGGTGACCAACTGGAACATCCCGGCCGCTCTGTGGGCGTTTGCAGTGGTTCTGTTCCAGCCTTCCCTTCGAGACTCATCTGTCTCTGCCATCAGCAATGAGGGAGACAGAGCAGCTGGGGAATCAATAGGGACAAGCTGAAAGTTATTTACAGATGTTAGCTGAGAAAATAGGAAACCAACAGAGCAGGGTAGCGAACGCAACTCTGTCTCAGAGTAAGTGTTCTCCTGTAATTAAAACCGGAAACGTTCTCTGCTCATTTTCAGTTCTTGCTGTGAGCAACAGCAACTAATCTCAACAACTTCTGCCCAAGCATTCTAATGTTCCTGACACAGAGATTCTCAGCTCTCTAAAAAGATAGGGAAAAGCATTATGGCACAGTTCCAATTGTGCGCAGCAACAATATCTCCAGCATTTTCCGCACGTCGGTTTGTCATAGCGCCACAACAACGGTGTCAGACAAACACAGGATGTTTATGAAGACTGGGAGAGGGCAACTGAGTTGTATCAGCCTTAACGCCGTCTTCACTAAGCTCGACTCAATCCTAAATGTCAGTTTTCTGATGAGTCTGTTCCACATCTGCCCTTGCTTCGCGTATTTCACTGGGTTCCAGCCAGCCTGTGATCATTTAACCTCCTCACAAATAAACAAGAACTGAATCACAGTTATACCAACCATGGTGACCACCAGCCCATCCTGGATGTCAGGTTTGGGAGTGCGACACACCAGCACCGACCACAGATGTCTATTTCTTCCTGATCTTCCAATTTAAATTGATCACCTGAGTAAAACTACCCCAGAACATACTGTACTTGCAGGATGGAAGAAGCATTCAGCAAATCTAGGAATACTACTTCCTCAACAAATTGCCTATCAATTAGATTTGTAACATCACACTTCTTACTACAGCCCATAATTGAATTCACACTTTGGAAAAAACACTCCCCGTTACCCAGTTCACAAAACCTTGTGTGCCTTCTGTTTTAATAGTTCTTCTCCTGCTCATAGAAAATAATTAACTCAAAAAAACATATGCCTCCTTCCTCCAGACAGGTTGAAACAGATCAGCTTTTAAATCTATCCCCCAACAATTTGGTAGTATATTCCAAATGCAGTCTCTTCATATATATCATAAATCCACACTAGTTTCATACTGACCAATCTGAAGAACAATTTTGACTAAAGGAGACAGTAGAAATATGAAAACATGTCAGAGAAACAAACCTGAACTTAATCTTTCCATAGAAATAGGCCTGATTTTTAAGATAGTTGTACATAAAACCGGTGTGATTAACCAATCTTAACACAGAAAGTAAGATTCAAGTCAGAAATCTGCCTGGCCTCTGGCACACACCTTTCCTGTGTGGATATGGTTGCGTAACTCCATACTAGGTCTCTTCACCAGTGTTTTCATTTGTGATTCAACAAAAGAATTCTTTTTTTGTTAAGTGATCTGTTTCCAAGACTGGCCTTAATCAGGCCTGCAATGCCTTCACAGCAGGCTCTCATCCCCCAGCCTTCTATTAAGGCCATAATTAATTCTGCAGTTCTAAATGTTCCATAGCTATAATTTATTTATGGGTCCAACATTTTCCTCACATCTAAAAATTAGATTTTCAGCGCTTTAGTTTTTCCTAAACCTCCCCTTGATCCTTCTCAGTATAAATGGCTGCCACACTTAGTATTTTTCTCTCTCTGACATCTTCAGGAAAGGCCTCTGGTAGAGCACTTTTCTAGTCGAGTGCATTGTGACAGTGTCACCCAGAGCAAAGGTCTGGACTAGTTCCTTGCTCTGAAAGGATGACTCACTGCTGTCACTTGCCTTTTCCTGTTTTAACTTGTCTTGAACAACACTCTACTATTTCTATTATCACCAGACACCACCCATTTTCATTAGTCCCTTTTCTAAAAACTAGAAAACACTCTCAGAAGTGCACATTATGACCTCTTGAGCTGTCGAAGCAAGGAATACCAGGACCCCAGTATGAAAAAAAGTAGGAAATAATCCCTGTAGTGTTATTGATTTATTTATTTTAGACACTACGTAAACAAACAAAACATGGTGAGGGGTTTAGGACTTTCATATACACTTAGAAAAAGCCAAATCCTGACCAAGCTGTCCAACTGGTGCAGACACACGTCCCCACACGCCTCACAGGCCTTGCTGCAGCCTCACTGCTAATCAGGGTGCTCGCAGGGAAATAAACCCTTTGCATAATCTACCAACAAAATGAGCCTTGACCGTTTCTTTTTTTAAGATTAGGAGTATGCATGTCTACTAGCATCTCAAAAATACTTATTTTGGAAACAGTCCACACATTTATTTTTCTGATGTTCACTTCTGCAGCCACTGTTTACATGCAAAGATAGCGTGGTCCGAGGGAGACACGAGCTGAAAACTCTGCTTTCTCTTTTCTCTTTTCAGTTCTGTCCCCGCATGTTGGGTGAAACCCCGCGTTTTATTTCAGCTTGGCCACTTGCACAGTCCCTGGCACATGAATGGCTGGAGACTCTGGTAACTGTTGTCACATTATTACCTGGACAAAGCGTTACAGGCTGAATGCTGTGTGTACCCTGCATCCCTACGACAGGTACACTAATGCTGATCTGTTACTGTGAGGTCAGTGGAAAGCTAAAACCATCCCAAATGGAGTGAAAGAGCAAGAAAACATTAGGACTTCTGGTTTTTTTTTGTTTTTTCCCCCCACCCCCACCCAAAACCCCATCTGAAGCATTTCCTTGAAGTCTGCCTGTTGCCTCCATAAACGCTTCCTCTGCTCCAAGATGGAGAACAGCATCTCCTCTGGTGTTCTACCCTACACAAAACCTCCCCATCCCGAGCACCCGTCCAAGGGCGGCTGCTTCTGTTTGAAGGGTGGGGAGGAGAGATGTGATGTGCCAGCGCCTGGCTGTCAGAACACCTCTCCTCCCCACCAGCTTACAGCTACCCAAGAAACGATCCTCTGTGTCTTTACACATTATGTCAGGGCACAACTGACAATATTATGGGAATTACGTATGTAGTGTAACAAGAGTTATGTTTGCTGATCATGTGTGAAGAAAACAGGAAAGTCACTTGGTTCAGTTTCAAGTGTGTAGGCAAACCAAAACCCTGTTCCCGACTGTCAGGCAACCATCTCAGGAGCAGTCTGCCACGCTAACGAAACCAGGCGACGCCACAATGATGGGGAGTCTCCTTTCCAGGTTTATGTCACATTTGTTCTCTCAGCTCAGAAACACAGTTGGTTCACAGAAAGAATTAAAAAAAATTAAAAAAAAAACCAAATCCCACCACCAAGGAATGGCTTCAAATGACTCATTTATACCTCATCCAAATTGCACTGCTCTGCAATGCTGCTCTTCCCTAAAAGCAGGCACTCCGTTCAGCTCCCAGCCTGTTTTATTCACGACCCCAGTACAGCTATTTTTCTCCAGGAGAGCAGAGCTCCCGGAGCACGTTTGTGTATTCAGTCCAAGGAGATGTTTCTCTGATGAGGGAACCACAGTGAAGGAGTAGGAGTAGTCGGTGGGTGTCAGAGAAAACCAAAGAGCTCTCTCGAAGGCAGGCTGAGGGCAGGAAACGGAATTTGGCTGTTCCTCAGCTGTGAGACCCCGTTCCTGACACAGTGGTGAGAAGGAAATAAAAAAAAAACCAAATAGGGAAAGGAACACGGCCCTGGACACAAAATTAAATTGCATTATTGTACGTTCCACTAAGTGAACGGGATCAAGAAATCAACCCGATTAAGGCACAATAGTCTCTGAGGAATGGGGGACAGCGTTGATTTAGCCACCAAGCCAGGAAAAAAAGGCTCCAAGACAAATTCAAAAGAGAACAGGCAGAGCGCCGAGTTTCTAGATGCCTGTGTGTGGTTTCAATTAAAACACTGAGTGCTTTGAAACGCTGGTGATGGTCAAGGTGAGAGTCCCAGTCTGCTTATTTCAAAATGACACAGCAGAGGAGCAACCAATAAAATGAATTAAAAAAAAACAGAACTAGAATGTGGGTAAATACTGGCTTCAAGCAAGTCTTAAGCCCATTCATAGTTTTAGAGAGGAAAGCGTATCTAGAGATAAAAAAGCCATCCAGTTTAGCCTTAGAAGTTCTAGGCAACCACACTGTGATTTCTAGGTAGTTCTCAGGTCTGTACCTGAATTGGTGCCAGGTTCTTCCAGCCAAATCTCTCTGTAACTCCAGCACTTGAGGCAGGTGAGTTCCTACAAGAAGGGAAAACAGAATAAATCTTTCATTTTTATTCATTTATTTCAGTCTTACTCAGTTCTTTAAACACCTGTGATTGAAACTCCTCACAATCACTTCAATTCAAGTAGCATGAAAATGATACTTCTGATTAGAAAAATGAATTGAAATACAATTAAAATAATTAAATGTGAAAACACGTATTAACTATCGTTATCTTTTACACAGGAAAAATCAGTGCCACCTGAGAACGAGTGTATCCAGCCATCCAAAATGCGTCATTTCTCCAAGCCAGGAATGTCAAAAATAATTTCCCCACGTATTCAGCTACACAGACTTTTACATAAATCACTGAAGATATCACCCTGAGGGAACTGGGGATGAGTTGCCAATTCTGTTCTGTAGGCTCGCAACAAAACTCTCTCAAAACTAATTTTGTCAAATCCTAAGATCAAGGGAAGTTTTGAACAAGCAGAGTATTTTGCCGCATTCTTCTCTTTCCACTTGTGCCAGAAAAGGTTTCCAGAGAATACAAGTTAGATAAATAGTTGTACCTGAATTGATTACTAACACCAGAGCCCACTGAATTAATCCAACCCGTGACAACTGAACCAAGTCATTTTGCTGTCCACGGAGCGACAGATGCACGGGATGAATCGGGAACCAGATTATCCAGTGAAGCACCGCGCTATCAAATCAAATCAAGGCAAACAGGTTCTGTTCCACACACTATGAGAAAAGCCAAAGTACTTCAGCAAACGAGTTTTAAAGGACTGATTTTCAGGATGCTGAGTAACACATGTTAAGACCAGAATAAGCAGCCAAAGAGCAGCTCAACACACCAAAGGATGGCAGAACAGGGGGGGATTTACCATGGTGCATCACTGAGCCAGAAACAACCGCCCGGCAAAGACTCCCAAACAAATGCCACTGAACTTTTCAAACAAATCTGCTCTGACTGCCCAGCAACCTTCTGTGATTACTTCCCATGAATATTGTATGGAATGAAGATTGCTCACTGGAACGCTGAATTTTAAAGGAATGTTCCACAGTATCTGAGGAAAGGGGACTATGAATTTTTAATTTAAGTGTTCGCATCAAGAAACAAGTCTCCAGAAGTTTTCAGTCTTCCAATCAGATAGACATTGGGTGTGACCTATGACTGCAAGTAATACAGTTTTAATTTCAAATGCCAAAAAAGAACAATGAATCCTGACAAGCCTCAGACCAAGAATTAACGAGAGGTAGCTTGCGTTTTTCTTGAAACTAAAAGATTGGAATGATAATTATAATGGCATTTTATTTTTTACTTGTTTTGTTTGGATTTCAGAAGAAAAAAATACAAAGAGAATTAAAATGCTATCCTCCAATGTCATCCACACGGAGCGATTTATGCAGCTCCAACCCACTCTAACTCCTACTTCCACCCAAGGCGGTTGATCCAGCTGATTTGAACCAGCTGCCTGGAGTGGGGGGATCCAGCTGATAGAGCTCTTGGAGAAATAACACAACTGCAGCTCCTCAGCTAAATCCAGTAACAGGGATTTTTCTCATTCTACTGAGCCACAAATGGTGTCCAGACTTCACTTGGCCTTAATAAATCCTACCGCGTCTTAAACCTATGTGATGGGGAGCCTATGGATTTTACACCATTCTGAACTTTCTCAGTTATTTTTCCAACAGAAAATGATTGTGTCTCGTGCACTACAAAAATGTATATATTAACCACATGTTGCTCAGTAGTTCCCAAACATTCACATTAAACACGAAGAAGTTCCAGCTGAAGAGGAATTTAATATAGAATGCTAAGAACCTAAAACCAAGGAGCTGTTACAAAAGCATCAATGAAGCACTAAAGACAGCCATTGCTAATTAAGCAAATAATTAACACAATGTGTGTGCAGAATATAATGATATTTCCACACATTGTACAATTGACACAAGAATATATCATAAGCTTGATACTACCTGTGTTAATAGCAATGGTTTACTATTTTTTGATGTACAAACCAGACCAGTAAATTACTGTATAGTTCATGGAAAGTGTCATTCTCCAAAGTCAAGATGAGAGCAAAAAAAACAAGTTGTTGAATAAGAGGAGAAGAAGACAGAGATGAGAAAAAGGAATTCCTCTTTTGTTTGTCTCTATTTTTACTGATATTTTTTTTTTCCCTCTACCTTTAACCACTGAGTAGTTTCCCATGTAAAATCATGCAAAAATCCCATTACAGCCACTGGGAATTTATCTCAGATGAATCACAGTCCCATCATACACTGGCATCATTGGTGACAGCTGTAGTAAAGGGCAGGTTAGGAGGATGCAAACAGCCACGTGTGAGCACCCACCACCTTTGGATGCTCTAAACAGCTCAGACATGAGCCCGCTTTCACACTGAAGCCCTGGAGATGCAGAGGTTTTGCTGAGCCTGACTCCACAGCACTCCAGAGAAGTGGTTCTCACACCATAGTGATACAGAACAGCACATTTTCAATAAAGCATGGAGCCAAGTTAAATTTCTGGTAGCTTTTGACAGCTGTGCTTCCAAACTATCACTCTATGCAGACAAGAAGACCATTCAAGGGGAGAAGGGAAGGATAACAGCAATTCTGGCCAGCCAGAGCTGAAGCCAGTAATCTGTAGAACCAAAGGGGTACCAACCACAAAATAAAAAAAAAATAAAAATAAAAAAAAGACCCAAAAGCACTGTGACAAAATGTGTGGAAAATCTAGGCCAGAATGAGGGGGGGGAAATCAATTAACCATGTGCCAATCTTCATAAGCTCAGCCCATTCTTCAGGTCTGGGTTCCTACATGCACAAGGAAATTCTACGACAGCTTTTACATGGTTTAGTGACTAAAAAATTAGCTGGATTGTCGGTGGCTGGACAGGTCTGAACCATAAATACCACAAAAAAAAATCCTGGTGAAAATCTCATATTCTACCAGTCTTCAGGACTATTTAACATACCAAGACATATGTCATAGGCTTCCAGATTAAAGCTTTCATGACCTTTGCTAAATATCATCTTTCGTTCCCTTCCTCTATTCATGTGGTGACCCATGAAAACATCAAACCTTTCTTTTGTAAACAGCAAGTGCATAATACCTGCTTTCCGTTGCCATGCATGTCTTCTTTCACTGCCACTCTTAAATAAATACATGAATCATCTTTGTCTTCCTCAATCCCTTACAATATATACCCTGAAAAAATGTTTGCTAAGAGCTAGGAGAGTCAGAGCCATTTCAAGCTAATATTTCATGCTCTGATTATCTTTTTTTTTCCAATGCATTACCTTTGAAAAAAAAATAAATAACCTGTTCAACAATACTATATACCATTTGTTTCTGTCCTGTGAATGTTCTGTGCTTATTCATGATACTGCTCTTTATTTCTTTGGTTGATGACACTGTCATCTGTCACCTCAGCTGTCATTTACATCTCATTAATATCAATTGGGCCCTCAGGGATCAGTTTTGTCATCAGCAAATGGCACAGAGGGTCTTCAAATGGAAGAAATACCAAGAATCAGTGCCAAAAATAGTAAAGAGACATCTCATCTCTCTTTCTCAGACCCCACAGATGCTCCTGGATATAATCACAGCGCGTTGTTACAGTCACTGAGGTCTAAGGAAGTTGCATTTAATGATCACGTTGTTTTTATTGGAAAGTTTGCTGAGTAGCAGAACAGTGAGCTGGCACCAGCTACAACCCACGGCTTCCTACCGCCCCAGACCCTGCCCACACTGAAATAGCAGCTACTAAAGACAAGGCTTGGTGATTCAGACCAGGAGAGAAGCACTAGGATGGATCCACTGAGGCTACTTTTTAGGGCTTCATTTCCCAAGAAAAGCCGAGTGGCATGTGATGTAGGTAAATTCTTCTCAGGCCAGTAAATTAGGGAGAAATGCCATTTCTCTGAGTACCCCCCACACACTTTCCATCTTTATAAACCAGGAAAGTCCCTACACCGTTATATATAGTGGTGCTCTTGGGAAAGAAGCTAAAAAGTACTCTTCCAACCACGGCATTGCAGAGTGCTGCCGATCCCACCCACCGGAAAAAGTATGAGACAGGCTGACAGGGTCACTGGACTGACTTCAACACGACAGGTATCTGAGGGGTTGAACGCTGTAAGTTTTCCTAGAGAAGAACTCAGCTAACTTTCCTGTAGGTGAAAGCTTTGGGGTTTGTATATCTCTAGGACTTTGGAAGATGAGTATTTAAGAAAACACCCTGAAACACCCCATAAAAATTTGCAGCCTGCTGGGCTGTCATACTCATATGCTCTGGAGCGTATTCTGCCATGCAGCAGTGGTCTATCAGCACGTTCAGCTCCTTCTGTCTGCTGATTTCTATCCTTGAAACACAGGTCAGAGATGATTTTCTGTTTCTCTCTGATCCTATTCCTGGAGGCAAGTCGTTCTTGTCTTTTTAAGCAACCATCAGTTGCCTTATAGTGTTTACAAAGCTTGTTCACCATACATACTAAAAATTCCAACAGCTTGCACCCACATAGNAGCAACCATCAGTTGCCTTATAGTATTTAAAAAGCTTGTTCACCATACGTACATTTTTTACCAATTACACATTGAGGTTCATCATACAGACGTTTTCAAAGTTCTGATACTATTTACTCATTCTTGGCCCCACGTTTCCTAAGACAGCTACCTCCCTAGTGAATGGCCCTACATGTAGCACTTGTAGGCCCCTTTGAAAATCAGCAGTAACGACAAAATGTTATGTTCTCTGCAAGCTACTGTAATGCCACTCTCATTCCAAACAGGAGAGTGCTGCACTCAGTACAGCCCATGGAACAAACCAACTATTTACAGGTTTGGTTCATTTGCTCACAGTTGTATTTAGGAAAGTATCTCGTAGTGTTGGCCGCTCAGTGAGTTGTCTCTACCCCTTACCAGCCTTAGCACTGGGAGAACCCTCCTCCGATTCCCAAGTAACACTGAAAAACAGTTTGTACAGACATCTGCTTAACTGCATAAAGATCATAGAATCATCTGGGCCAGAAGGGACCTTCAAAGGTCATCTAGTCCAGCCTCCCCACAGTCAGCAGGGACACCCTCAACTACACCAGGTTGCCCAGGACCTTGTCGAGCCTCCCCTTGAATATCTCCAGGGAAGGGGCCTCAACCACCTCCCTGGGCAACCCCTTCCAGTGCTCCACTACCCTCAGTGTAAAGAACTTATTCCTAATATCCAATCTAAATCTGCTTTTCTTCAATGAGCGTAAATCCTATTTTATTGCAAATAATTCCTACCAGATTTTCCAAGAAGTATCTATTTCATACATCCTCCACTACACTTCTACATCCCCAAAACCTTTACCCCAACGTCACTGGTCAGCCTCTGATGTCTTTATCTATCGCATTAGCATCTAGTCCACCTCATCCTTTCCACTCCAGTGGCCGTGTATCTCATTGTACTCTTCCAGCTTATCCACGAGGCCCACACCTTCCAGGCCGCAACACGAAGATGACCGCTCATCCAGATAATCCCAGCCAGTGCTGTCACAGCTTTGACACGAGACGACTGTACCTGTCACATTAGATAAGCTGTCCCATTTGCTTCCCGTTAAACAGCAGGGCAATACACAGATATCATCTGGCACATGAGAAGCCTTGGTGAAAAGACAGCTCTATCGCACACAAAGCCCATGAAGAGCAGAAAAAGCCCAGCGGCTGGAGGAACTGTATTTTAATATTTAAAAGATTCCTCCTCTGAAGGAAAATTAATTGCAAGGCAGAATCACACCTGTGCATCTAGACAAAATCACTTTACTCTGACACAGCCTGTTCTTACCCTTGATCCCTAACCAGCCATTCTGTTTCCATCAGAAACACTCTTAATATGATAACAAGTTCAGAAAATGCAAGGAATTAGACGCAAATCTTCGACTAAATGACAGGCTGTGCCACTGACATCGGCTTTAACAGAAAGTGGAATGATTAAGGGTTTGAACATTTGTAAGCAGAGTCAGGGGAAAGACGCATTAGAAACACCCCCCGAAACAGGAAGAGCCTTCACACAAAGTCTCTCTTTATTCACCGCTACAAGAAAGAAACTGCACAGAGGTCACACCACTTCTGATGTTTTATCCCAATAGACCGATGTGAATGGCCTGTATGTAAATTGTCATCAAGCTGCAGCTTTTCATTACCTAAGTAGATGGATGGGATCCTGTTACCCTCAACTCTGGAAACAGGGGGAGCTCTTCCAGCAAAAGTCATCGCAGCAAATGCTTGAAATAAAGAGGCAAAGGCAACCAGGTGGGGTGGTGGGTGTCTTGGGAAACGGTGAGTGTTTGTACAGCAGTAACAACTCCTCTACACAACGTTACTGATCTAACTATGGCTTTGTTTTGATGCTTTAAAATGGATTTATGGCATGATATATATGGATTGTTATCACATTCTAAATGATATGTTAACATCGTTCCTTGTGTGCAAGCAGCAGTGAATTTGGAGTATTTATTCTACACTTTCTTCCTTCAGTCTTGCAGTCAGTCCATCCACTCCAGAGGCGTGGGAAGAGAAGTTGCCGGTGAAGACTGAGGCAAAAGTCTCCTCAACCTTCTCCTTGTCCATTGCTACCAGTTTGCCAGTTCCAATTATTGGGGAGGGGAGTGTGCTTTCTTTGACCTCCCTTTTCTGGCTGACAGACCTGGAGAAGACCTTATTATTCTTTCCGTTCCTTGCTCCAGCTGCACCTCGGCCCTCCTCACCCCATCCCTACATAACCAGACACCATCCCTATGTTTTCCCAGATACCAAATGTATCCTTACAATTAGTAAGGATAATGCTGATTAAGGTCTGATGGCACTGCCCCCTTGGTTGCAAATCTGGAAATCAAGTTCTCTTTCAGAAAGCAGAACCTGTGAAGGTCTCAACATCACCACTTGTTTTTCCAAAACTCTTCTGGGTGAATTTGTCTGAGTCCACCCCAGGTCTCCAAACATGGGCTACAGGATGAGCTCAGGATCTCCGATTTTATGACCTGTCCAAAACTGCATGTATCAGTTTATATGGCTGATAAAACCACAAGAACTTATGGCTCAGAATATTAAGTAGTTTTCAAAGAGAAGTTAGTTAGAACATGTCAGAATTGCTCATCTCTTATAAACAAGAACTCTCAAGTGATTTCCTTTATCTTATGTATTTTGATCATTTTGATTGCAATTATTTTACTGCACTAAAAACTTGAAATTTTCACTACGTAAAAAATCCAATTTTATATCCAGAAAAGTTTTTGCAAGATTAAGTTAACATTCATTTGTTAATGAGGATAAAAGCAACCAGAAAAGTCTTAGGAGAACAACATCCTAAATTTCAGAAGAGAGTGCAATCTCCAGCCCAGATTGCAGCAGCTCACCTCAAACCAAATATGAGTTGTCAGCTTCAGTGAAGTTCTGTGTTACCACATCTGAAACCCTTTGCCATTCATGCTACGCAGATTATTAACAAGCATATATTTGACTGGAGTGTGTACATACACAAAGCCACTTGGTTTTTAACCCAGGCAATAATATCATCTCAGCAGGATGCTGGGAGGATAGAAGCGTTCAAGCTCCTGCAGCATCCATGTATTACAGCAACAAGAGTAATACAAGAATCTGAACAGAATATTCTGCCTACCACCCAGCTTATTTACCCATTAGCTCTGGGAATGCAGGGAGCCCCACAGGTACAGGGCAACATTTTCAAAACCCTCCAAGTGGTTTAGGAGTTCCCACAGGATTTGGGCTGACTCACTGAGGAGTGTTAAAATTGCACAGAAATATATTTAACCCAGGAGCTCGGTTGCCACACAAAAGGACTTCAGGTGGGTTCCAGCCCAGAACAGACAGACAGAAGTACTGCTTCTGGGAGGGAAGTGGTGACTCTCAGTAGAGAAAGGCTTAGATTTATGGAAAGATACTGATGCCCAAGTTCAGCAGGGAGCAGAGAGGTGGTTGGTGTACTCAGGCGCGATGTGCCACTCAGCTAACGCAGCTCCCATGTAGCTGCTCTTTCAACAGCACTTTAAAACAGGCTTGGTATTTTGTTCATGCAAATACCAAAAATCATGCATGTATACCATGACTCCAGGTGTGCTAATGATCAGCTGGGTACCAGTAACTGGGATCGATCGCAAACGCAGTAGAGAACTAGATCTAGATGGTGGAATTCACAGTTGAAAGTGAATATCTGAACAAGGGGTGGGTTTTGCTTTGACTTGATATTTTGCTTAATCTGAACAGATTATTGTCTCCTTCTGTGAATTGGGGATGTTCTGGGATCTAGCTGCGATGGTAGTTATTACCTGCTCTACAGGAGAACTGTCAGATTTAATCAGTTCATACTTAAAATGTTCTAGAGATGGAATTCTATGTCAGGCCAAAGTATGACTACAGCTTAAGGACTGTAAAGCAGGTGCAGTGGTTCAAATCTCAGGTGACTAGAAACAAGGCACTGTATAAAGCATGATACAAACATTTAATGGGTAGGGCTTCTGTTGCTATGCTGTTGTTATTATTTCCTTTCATTATTTAAATAAAGTGTTGATAAAAAAGTCAGCTCACACTGGAAGTTACTGCTTAATATTTTAGGAACTTCAGGTGGTTTTCTCTTTTTTTTTTTTATTTTTTGCTCTTTTGTTTACGTACTTGGAGTAACCAATTGCTGTTTAAAAGCATGGATTCATTTTTAAATATGAATCACACAGTAATCTTACAAGGGAGAAGAGGAATTAGTCATAAAAACAATTGTGTATTTAAGCACAGAAGAATGCGTAGAGAAGGATAGTCAGGGGTGGGAGGCTGAGACAGACACAAAGCTGCCATAGCTATTTTAATCAGCAAAAATAATACCGTAGTGGGAAAAAAAAACCCATGCTAAACCAGGTTCATAGCCAGCAGAGGGAGCCAGGAAAAGCCCTGCGGATCCAGAGTTGGAGAGTAAAGACAAATTAAAACAGACGCATCTTTTCTCACATCTTTTCACATCTTCATCTCTTTGTTGAAAGCGACACCCTCTTGGATTCCTGGTACAGATTATCCACTTTCCAGTACTGCAGAGACACACTGAATGCAATGATGTATCTTGAAACGTTGCAGGCTTGCTTTCTGCCACAAACCAACAGGATTTATAGGAATTATAGAAAAAAAGGAGAGCTCTGCATAGACTTGGACATCTTGCCCACTGCCCACATCAATCCTGGTGTTACAGACTAAAGTTTTTGTCTGCAGAATTTGGCAGAGCTGAGCCCTACAGAGGATGCACATGCTTGTCCATGGCTCATGCTTCTCCCAAAATATCTACCCACCCCTGAACCGAGTAACTGAGACACTGTCACTGCACCTGAGTGGAGAAATGACTAATACTGGATGAGCAACGGACTCAGACGTTGCTGTTATTCATCAAACAGGAGAGCGGACAATTTGAAGCCTTATTCACCCAGCAACATAAATGACTGGAGAAGTTACTGCATAGATTAATAATATCCCATAAATCAACTCTTCTCCTAAGTGAACAGACAAGATCACCGTGAGTTGTAGGAAAATCCAGCTACGCTCCTT
Source organism: Nycticryphes semicollaris (assembly GCA_013400055.1). Taxonomy (NCBI): domain Eukaryota; kingdom Metazoa; phylum Chordata; class Aves; order Charadriiformes; family Rostratulidae; genus Nycticryphes; species Nycticryphes semicollaris. The sequence goes on along the minus strand of VXBJ01004841.1, from coordinate 1,135,712 downwards.
TCAATGCAATTGTCTTATTTACACAACTCTCAAAATCTGACCCAGAGCTGAGCAAATGCTCCTTTACAACAAAATCCAAAAAACTTCAGTGGGGGAGAGGTTCCCTACATTGCATCACTTCAACATTTCTTGGGTGTACATTTTGGACCCTGCTCTTCAGCTACAAAATCACCCAGGTAACTTTATTTAAGTGAGCAATCCAAAGTCTGAAGGGTCTTTCAAGGAGATACCTCAGCACCTCCTGCAAGTAGGAATACTTGCTCCAAAACATCTTGGTTTTCATTTAGACCACCAATGTAGCTCCACTAGTTCTAGTTTGACTACTGCTTTAACTCAGCTGGTCAAAGACATAAGGTTTTGTGGGGAGTAAGTGATGTCACAGGCATTCTTCAAATTGACATTCCCAGGGTTTCTAAAAAACAGATCTTTGTCTAACGCTGACAAAAAGCTATATTCACATTCATAACCCTACAGGTTTACAAAAGGCATTTGAAACATACCATAATAGTCAGGATAGCATCACTTGACGTGACCCATCTGAAGGGCTTGGATCAACACTAGACACTCACAATGCGTTTGCTATCGTGAGCCACAGACCGGGATTTTTTTGGAAACTATTGTAAGCAATTCTGAAGTACAACCAGAACCAAGGAAATGTCAGTCTATTCATGAGCAGGCTGTTAACAGAAAAATTTAAAATACGATTAACAAAGCCCAAGTCCTCCTAAACTGACCATATTCTTCCGTGTCCTCTGGACTGCCAGGAAAAAAAAAATAGAGTAGAAACAGGCATTTTAAAAGTTTGTAACTTGGTGATAAGGGCACTTAGGACAAAAATGATTTAGTGCAGCTTACATCATGTGCTATTATTTTCCACTGTGACACAGAACCATAGTTGTTCGGCCCATAACAGTGATACGCGAACGTCTTCTGTCCCTCCCAAGCTTTTGCTCTGTGGCAAGGAACACAGAGCACGTTGTGTTCTCAACTCTCAGAGCAGCCATAGGGGAGTGCTCTGCTGGGCTGAGCAGAAAATAAAGGAAGAAAACTATCTCCAGCAGCTTGTATTTATACAGAGTCTTCTTCTATAATGATAACAATGTTGTGCATTAGGCTGCACACTTTGGATTGCAAATACCGCTTGATCTACCAGACTTACCCTGAACACAAACGTATTTCACTTATCCCTTGCTGTCACATATTATTATTTCCCTTTGTTTATTTCTGGAATATTACCTAAAAGTCTTGTGAGACTATTTTACAATGCTGTAAAACTGGTAATAAAACTCAATTATAAGGGAAATACTTAGCACATGGGTCTGAACGTCTTTGGGTTTTCTTACAAATTCAGTGATTACAATAGTTCTGGTGTTTTTCCCTTCTTCCCCTTTGCAAAGTGTGCACTTGTTCCTAAGAGATACTGAGATATGTGCTTTACCAATGGTCTTTATCTTAAAAATAGCATTAGTAACACACAATATAGCAGTTGCTTTGGTAACTGATTTTTCCCCTTTTAAAGGCTGAATAAATAGTTGTGTAATACACATGTAAATTATCAGCAGGTATGTGATTGCACTGGGTCTGAAGCAACTTTTATACCATGATCCTTCCTGTGTTTCCATGAATATGCATTAACGAGGAGGTATGACATGCTTAGTAAGTAAATAACTTGTGTCAACAAGGCACACTGTGATTAAAGGAGAGTATTTGGAAACTATGACTTTGAGTAGAAACTGCAAAATTAACAAGTGCTGCGGGAAATAAAACTTCAAGTAGTTTCACTTTAGTGGTGAAATCTTCACCTTAATGAGAGTCCCAACTGGAGGGGAACTCGGGAAACGAGATAATTACTTCATGTGTATTGTGAGCCGATTTCAGGAGCAGGATCCAAGGCTGCTGCTCTGTGATTCTGGGCAAAGCAACAAAAAGAGCTGAACTTCTTAAGCTGCGCAAGCTCTTCTCGCCTGGCCTGCAGCCCACTGACAGTGGGGACTACTCGTCTTTTACAGCCACCACAGTTCCTCGTGGGATAATCCTGCACTGCACAGGGCATACGGGAATTTACACCACGATACCCCGAGAGAGCAGCTGAATGGCCCTCCGGTCGTAACACCCTGTACAAATACAGGGAGCAACTAATCAAGGGTCGAGTAATTCCAACCGACTTCGTTACCAAAGTCCAACCGATCCGGCTGAGGGGAAGGAAGACACTGTGTGACTCCCGGCAGAATGAAACACATGACACTACGTGACAGCACAGAGAAAGCGCTTGTGACCAGTTTAGAAATGCAAAGTATTTTAAACATATGTATGGGCACAGTTGGACACAGTACAATAAAACTGAAAACCATGCTGCTGTGTTACACCTGGAAACAAGACCATTGTTACCCCTAGATAAATAAACTTGATCCCAACTATTATTTTAACATCTTTCTAGTGACTTACTTAAAATAAAATATTATTTTGTTAGTAACACCACTAAAATGCCGTGTTGATATAGCAAAGACTTAATTAAAATTTAGATTATAACAGTAATTTAACCCTGAAGCACAGAACTAAACTTCTCTTGTTATAAATGAAAAAAGGGTATGTTACCACAGAGGCAGGTGTTAGGAATATGCCACACTATCACATTTGGGAACTAAGCACAGATTAAAGCAGACGACTGTAATCCTATCGACTGGCCAAGCTACCACCCAAATACCCTGAGTGCTGCCCGAGATGGAAGGAGTAAAGGGTCAATATTTTCTAAGAATGACTCCTTACAAAGACATACTCAACAGCTCTATCGTTTCTAAAACTAGATGCAAGGGCTACCAAAGTCAACTGAACAATTCCTATTCATTTTGGCATTAGGCCCTAAGAAAAGAGGCTGTTGTAGAAAAGTGGTGGTCCTGCCTTGAGTATTTTAAGAATATAAGGATGTGGGTAAAGCACCAGCTCCAAAGTCTCAGAGGTCCTTCAAGGGTGACAACATTATAAAAAAATCCATAAAAAGGGCACAAAATCAGATATAAAGGGGTGTATAAAAATATTTTGTCTTATCAAAGTCATTAGTAAATTGAGCACAGGCAGTAGCTGATGGAGCTGACAGGAGAGACTCTGTCCCATCAGCTCCAAAAAATTGTTAATCCTTCTGCATCAATAGTAAGAATTGACCTTTTTCCTCAACTGCTGGAAAAGATTGCCCCATTGCCACCTGAAAGAGCTACACTTCAGAATGAAAAGTAACATGGTTTACTGTCTCCAAGTACCTAATCAGACACTGTCAAACATCATCCTTGCCACGGTCACTTTAGTGGAGATATGCAAATTGGTTTTCAAGGTTCTTAATTGTAGACTTACAGCTCCACACTTACACCTTGGCCTGCACAGGCATTTAGAAAGAATTTTATCCACTGTCATCAATTATTTCTGGGTGTGTGACAGTGCAGAGATCTACAACATCCTTTTTTTAATTGGTTTCACACTTCCAGGCACCTATAACAAAGATTTTGATGTTCTCCAACAGCCATTTGATGCAATCTGATGTCCGGTGGGACCCGTGTTCATTTAATGCTTCCTACACGTGATTATCATGTCTTCTCCGCTCCTGTTTCTAACATGCCAAACTAATATCAAATATGGTGTCATTAAACAGCTCTGCTGCCTCCAGGTTAACTGGGAGTTTTACCCAGTGAAGTACTTCCCTTTTATCACTATAGGCAGTGGGTTTCATGTGATCTTATTTTCAACAGCAAATTACTTCCTGTTGTGAGTTCAACTGTTTGAAACACTCTGCAAAGAATCCCACACTGCAGGAAACAGTCCCGTTCTATTTAAATATTTGCTAGTTATACAAATTACTTCCCTTCCAAATTGCTTGGCTTTTTTTACTTTTTAAATCGTTCAGTTTAATTATCAATCTGCTTTCAAGTACAGGGTAGCCTGGGTTTGGTTTTTTTTTCAGAATACTATTAGTTTTGAGTTATTTCTGTAACTAAGACATGTTTTTGCTGCACGCTTTTCAGCTCCCACAAATGTAATTTGACAAGTGCTATAGCATCAGAAAAAGTAACACCGGCATATTTAAAGTTTAAAGGAGAAAGTTTAAGTTTCAACTAAATGGTGATTTTTTTTTCCATTCTGATGAAGACTAGACCTGTCATTTCAACCCTGAGAGAAAATCAAAATAATTTCCTTTTCTTCCTAAATATTTCCTTTCTTTTTTTATGCCAAAGCCAAAAGATATGATGATTTTATTTTAAATGTGGAAAAATATAGTCTCACATTAGATTAAGTGCATTAAATGAGTAGGGGGGAATATATGATTAAATGTTCTGGAGGCAAATACACAGTGACATGAACCTAATGAACTACCAGCAGCTCTGATCTGATCCAAATGACACCACTTTCGGGTTATTTAGAAAGGTCACCGTAAAAATAACACTGCGTTTTTAGGATTAGCTCTGATACCTGCTCGCTCAGTAGAGCAGCACACATCAAGCAGTGACAAAAGCAGTTTTATGAAAGTTGAGTAGTTAGGGCTTAACTCCGTCGTTTACATCAGGATCTAATTATAGGCAGCCGGGTCACGCCGCTGGCTCTGCCTCCTTCCTCCAGCCGAGCCGCTGGGCAGGGGGAAAGGCTGCCCTGAGCACCACGCCTGGTAGGAGGGAGGTGCTCTCGTGTCCCATTTCAAGTGGTGACATTTCTGATAAACCCCAGCTTAGGAAAAAAAAGGAAAAAGAAAAAAAAAAAGTATATGAGCTGTATTCTCATTCTGCATCATTTTCATTTTTATCTACTCACAGCCTCAAATACACATTCCCCAAAATTATATTTAAAGAATTAATTGAGACAATTACACTCGTGAAATAAACTATTTCTAGAGTTGCTGGGTTTGTAACACCATCTACTTGATCATCTCGCTGCCAAATAAGGCAAAAGTCCACAAACAAGTTTTCATCCACAAAAAGTTAAATCTTCCCAGAGGCTAAAAGTCCAGTCCTTGAGACCACTTTCTACGTTACACCAAAGACCTGCATTATTTGTCAATTTACAGGAAATCTCTCTGCTGTGCAACACAATTGCGAAACAACTAAATCACGTAGGAGGAGGACAGCGTTTTGTAAAAGAGGAGGATGGCTCTGAAAATTAATATAGCAACCTGCATTTCAGAATGCAGGAAACTCTTCAGGTTCCTGGTGCAGAAATTGTAATATTAAATCACAGTGTCTTTAGCAGCCAATGCCTAAAATGTCATGGTTAGTAGTGTCAATACCATTCACCTTCTATTTTTTATTTGCCAAGCTTCAAAAATTTAGTCTACTCCTGTTAACTAATCTTTTAACTTCAGTTCACTTACCACATTTTAATCTAATGAGGGCAAGAGAGAGATAGGTCTGTTTAAATGAATTTTCTAGAAAAAGTCTGGTAATTATTGATAGCAAATGTACCAGGCAGCTTTGGTACCTCTTTTGTAGGCATCACCACTACCCTTTCCCAAGACTATTTGCTCTTAACTTTTGGCATTTCAACCCTGGGACTTTTACAATGACATTAAACGTTGGTTTGTGTATAGCTGTCAGTTAGAGGTTACCATTGAGTTCCTACTGATGGAATTTGAAGCCAACTCCTCCTTACGACAGAAGCACGCAATCATAGCGAGAGGAAGGAAGTGTAAAGAATTTATAAAACCTACACTTAGTGAGGAGTGAGCCCTAATTCTGACTGCGCTGAGTAATTCCAGCCCGAAGGCAGGGGGAGGGTTCCCGCACAGAGCGTATCGCAGTGTGAGAGAAAACACAGTATCATCATTCAACAAACCAAGGAACAAGAGGTTCCTGAAATTTAAGCAGAAGGCCAAGTGACTACAGTTTTCCTTTTAATTAAGGTGATCGTTTTATATGACTATTGAAAACAAAAGATAGTGCCTAGTCATTGCTGTGGAAGTTGGAAGGTCAAATTCCTCTGCAGCTGCGTAGAGGTCACCTGCATTTCATATGAAGGGCAGCACTGGCCCTGTGGTAGGAAAAGAAAATACCTCTAACATTTAATCTCAGCTTCTAGATACTCAGTGTATGATTACATTGAAGTTATTCTGTAGATTTGTAAATCTGAAGGGTGCAGTCTTCAAATAGAGAGCCTTCCAGAAGAACCAATATATAACCATAAACGAAGGCAGGCATTTCAACACCTTAGCAAACTTTATCCAATACAGATGTTTTCTGGCAAGTAAGATTATTTCATTATTTAAAAGGCTGATGAAGGTAAACGATGACAAAAGCCACAAGGTACCTCTAATACACGATTCTCCATACATTTGGTGCAGGAGACCAGTGCTGCATCAGTCACCTGAGTGGTCTCATTGCACTGCCAAGGTCCTGTAGGTTAGTGTTTCCCACAGTGAATACCCACGGAAAGGGATCCACCTTCTCCTGGTAGAAAAGACAAGACTGACTCCGAAGGATTCACTCCTTCTGGTGGAGTCCTCGCATCCTCTCAACACTAGCCCTAAATGAACCCTGATGTTTCTTTCTAACAGAAGACATTAAGGCAACCCCGAGCGTCTTTCCTTCTCCAAATACATCTTCACAGTGCGCTCAGAAATTTTAAAGCACGTTTAACTGGAGAAAGTGATATCTTAATAAAGGTTGGAAGATTCACATTAATGGTGCCATCCACAAAGTAAGTTCTCTAGAACTGAGGTGAACAGCATTATACCAGTGAAGGAAGCAATGGTCATCTGCTTCTTAAAATATAATAACCCAGTATTTAATAACTATCGGAGGCAATGACTACAGGTCTATGAGCTGCTCGATATCTGAGGAATACTTTCAATAAAATATTTAGACAAATATCTCCATCACTAGTACAAACAGCAGAAACTAGTCTTGTTACAATATTTTTAGACATCAATTGTCATGCCCTGAATATAAAGTTCACCTTTGGGGCTTTGCCTCGTGCTTCCCTGTTGCAATCTCACTACACCGTACACTTTCAGGTCAATGTCACTGCCCTTTCCTACCCCAGCATCCCACAACTCCACCAAGGAAAAAAGAGGATGGAACTGCTACTTCTGCAATTATTTGCTCCACATTCCACGAACATGGAGGCACAGAAAAGTTTTCCACTACTTATGTGGAAGGTCATTGGAAATGACAGCATCTTCTCCATCCAGTGAATCATCCAGCTCTTCAGCAAAACCCCGTCTCCACAGAGCTGTCCCCAAAGCAGAGCAATTTATGTCAACTAACTCATTTACCCAAACGTTTCCATCTACAATTAAAACACTAATGGCTGGTTATTTTTTTAGTCATCGGTCACATTTGGTGACTAGTGGAGGGTGGCCATGGCTGTTGGTTAGACCTGGGTTGGCATCGCTGTCACATAATCCCACAGGCTGACATCCCGGGATCCACCACCGCTACGTGGTGTGACACGTGAATCGTCACAATTCCAGTGGGGACACTGAATTCTGGTTCCTTAACAGATCTGGGCTTCATGCCAAGTTCTTAATAAATTACAATTAGGAGCTCAGATGTCAGGAATTGGTGTGATGATCCGATGCCAGCAGGGAATTTGGTTCCAATCCCCTCACTTCACCACGCAGCTAGAAGAATGACCACCCAGCAACCAGAACAGCTCCATTTAGCAATGCCTATTGCTCAGTTTAACAAAGTGAATTGCACTTAATAATCTTCTGCTCTCAGAGCAATCTGTCTCCTGAGCAATTGTACTTCATCACTGCAAACTAGTTCAAGAAGAAATTATTTTAACCTTGGCGCTAGAATGCTGGATATTTAATACTCACAACTGGACACAGAAATAAGGTCACAGGAGACGTGTTGTTCTGAACCCTGCTCTTCCCTTTTTATAGATTTGTGATCATATTGGAGACCTAGAAACACGGCAATGAAACTGTGAGACAGAAACAAATCCTCTCCTTCATAAGAGCTCTGCTTGGTGCAGAAGACAGAGCAGATACTAGTAAGGACAGAGCTCCTGGGCTGAGGTCCAGCTCTGAAGCCCCAGCAGGGAGTCCCTCCTACAGGAAAGGATTCCTCGGCTGTGGCCAATCCCTGTGCCCTTTGTATAATGGAACACACAGCCCAGAAGCTCAGCATCCAGTCCAAGAATTGTGCCAGATACCAGTTAACAAGGAGACCCATTTTCATATGGTTTATAAATGCTGATGCCATTTGTATGAAGGCTTTAGGTTTCACTGGTGAACAAATATGAAAGAGACTACTTCACTTCCTCCACTGAAGTTGCTTTTCCAGTTCCAAGGAGCGGGACTGTGGCAGAGTTAAGATAAAAGAGTAGGTCATGCATAATTAAATATTAATTTCTACCACATTTTTAGAAATACCAATAATATTATTGTCGGTATGTGATGAATACTTCACCACATTTCTCAACTGCTTTACTTCCACTAACTTGTTAGTGACATTTTCAATAATTTACAGTTATTGTCACCTTTTATATTTAATGGATTACCTACATAAGATACGACTTTTCTTAAGCTGAATAATTTTCCTCATAACTTTAGTCTAGCATTAAAAGTAATTTTTGACTAACTGCATATTTTGGGGGAGTTAACAATTTCTGTTGGTAACTTTTTTCAAGGAATTCGGTGTTGGATGCGTTCTGCTAACACTGAGCTCTCTGTGAATTCTACCATTGACTTAGATGGGGAAAATTACATCAGAACCAGTATTTTTGGCAAATGCCATCCCAAACGCTTGGTTTTGAGCAGGCATCTCATTTTTTTATCAGTTATAAATAGATGTCTTATCTAGCAGAATCACATTCCTTGTTGTTAGCCAGCTCTTTAGTAGCAAAATATTTGACCACTGCAACATTTTTCTACTGGAGTAGTTAATGGAAACCTTAGTATAGTCCCTATTATGTATTCAAACTATTTGCCAATTTCCTCTCAGCATGTGAAAACCCTTATTTGTGAGCAATGTGCTTCATATACTGGGAGTATCCCAAGGAAGGCAATTACTGCATAAACTGTGGTTACGGTGTAACGTTCTCCAAAGCAAAAAAGCATTAGGCAAAGCAGAAGAGAATGGCTTTTATTGCTACCAGAGACCACGAAGCAAGAGCTACCCTTTAAAGCCAACTGTACCGAAGGCTGACCTTTCTCAAAGTACCTCACTCACATTCCAGTTGGCAACGCAGTGATTTTATCAGAACACCTTCTCTTTTCTTAATGAACCTCAATGAATTTTTGCTGCATTTGCTTTAAGTTAAATTTCAAGGTGCAGGTATAGCTTCTCACTTAGGAAGCGCGGAATATCTAATCAGTTGTTCTCTAACATAGAAAAGTTAAGAAACAGATTTGCAGACATCAGTGATGCCTCCCTTAAGTTTTACGGACATCTATTTTTCTTTAAAATACCTAGCAGATGGCTCCCAAGTTTCACAAAAGTCAAGCTTATAGGTCAAACCATCTTCTCTGAATATTAGCAATAGAAGTAGCTGTTATTTAAAGCCAAAAAACCACAGTCCTATTGAAGTGCTCCAATATAGAAACAACACAGCAAAATTAAAACACACTAACACCTCCTTAGAATTCAAATCATTCAGAGAAAGAGTGGAAAAATCCAAAAGTCATGCCAAAGGAAAGGAAAAGGTGATTAGGGTTATATAAAAAAGAGTTCAGGAACAGTTCTTCAAACACCTTTGAAAGTAGGGATAGAGAACAAAATGGGAAGTAAAATTCACATTCCAGAACACAGCCTCATCATCTTTCAAGCAAAAAACACGACGGCAAAGTTCATCTCATCTGAGCAATGTTTGTGTACAAAACAAAAACAAAAACAAATCCGCACATTTATGACACCAAAAAGTCATCGTAAGTCAAATGCCAAAACCATACTAGCAATCATTCCCATCAGACACTGAAAGTAAGATTTGAGACTTTAGTCAAGCTCAAAATGACGTTTTATGTTTTGAAAGGGGTTTGGCTGATCAAGCTCTGTAATTCCCTTATAGAAACGACTTCACAGAGCTGCTCAGTTCATCAGAAGTCGTGCTCGGGTGTAAGGTCAGAGGGAGATCTCCACTCCCAGCTGCTGATTCATCCCAGCCCCACCAGGCAACACAAAGCTTTTTGTTTTGCCTCCTTATCCATCAAGTGCCTCTTGTATGACGATGTGCTCAGCTGGAGGGAAAAAATTCTTTATTGGACTAGATTTGGACTAGATGCTCCATCCCTGGAGGGGTTCAAGGCCAGGCTGGATGGGGCTTCAAGCAACCTGGTCTAGTGGGAGGTGTCCCTGCCCATGGGAGGGGGGTTGGAACTGAATGGTCTTTAAGGTTCCTTCCACCCCAAACCATTCTATGATTTCAGCTGTGGAATGGAACGCTCTGTCATCAGGACCAAACATCATTGTGCTGGTGCAGCTGCCCCACAAAGAAGGTACAAACGTTCTTCCATCTTTCTTTGGAGCTGACCCTTTTTAGGTAAGTCTCTTGCTCACAGTACAGCTCCTCCTTTCTCATCTTAATGAAACCTTCTCGTTCCTTGAACATTTTCCAAATCAATTGTCCCAACCATATGGGAAGGATGGGCTGGGCAATGGAATCTTCCTGCACACAGGGAAATATCTCAAACAGAACTGATAAGCATCAAATATTTTTCTGAAGGCTCAACTGAAGCCCAAGGTAGTGCAAGGTTTCAGGCTGGCCACAAGGTGTGGCACCCGTTTCAAACGAGATGGCAATGCTTGGAATGTAAAAATAACTGAAGCAGACTGAAAGAGGCTGTATTCTACCTGGGTTTTTTCCATTATAGATCTGACGTCTTAATGATAGGTTAGACTCAAATATTCTTGTATGGAAACATTCTTTTGGAAATTAAAAAATGACAGCCTTTTGATGCTTTGAGAGGGTTTTTTCCCTCTAAAATCCTACATCATTTTCCAGAAAGTTATATCGCTGCTATATCATTTTATGAGCCATTTCAAAAGTCTATCTAAGGTATCACTTACTGTTTAGTTCTAGGGGTAATTTTAAAAGTTTCCATGGGACTTTATTAAAATTCTTGTAGAATCCTACTATTCTTGTTCCTATTAAATTTCACCGCATTTTTCCACAGGGGTTTACACAGTCTGTTAAAGCAAAAGCCTGGAGTCAGTATAATCTAATTTGGACATTCTGATGAATGAATTTAAAAGGAAAAATTGAGTCATCATTAATTTATAACACATTGCCAGACTTAACAGTAAATACTGATCACCATAGTTTCAGAAATATCTATCACAAAGCTTATGCTCCAAGTCTTTTACTCTCTGGTTCGTTATCACAAACAAGAAATCTTGGTAATTCCTTGCAATGGAGACAGCAAGAGATTTGCAATGGATCCCAAACCTTAATTCTTGAAAATATAAAAGCCCAAATAATTTAGCTTCTTCCCTCAAATATTCTTATGGAAAAAAACAAGCAAACAGAAAATAGTTTATTGTTATCTAACTAGAAAGCAGAGACTTTAGTCTGAAACAAACACATTTTATGACTATTCAGGATGAACAACCAAATTGGGGCAGGGAGCTAATAACTTCTGCCAGCGTTGCTCCATGCATCAAGGATCTTATATGCTCATGGGAGGGCATTACAAAAATTAGACTAATGTAGCAGAAAAAATGAGTTTGATCTTCCGTTGCAGCATTATTTTACCACCACAGCTTTGCATTTCAGGCAACGTCACAACGAACATCTTCTCCAAGAGTGAGGAAATGGTACCTGCTGATTCCCATTCACCAGGCTTGCATCGGACTGTGAGCCTTTTGAAAACTTAGGCAGCAGGTAAGAAAAGTGGTGTTTGCTCTGTGTTTGCTCCCCTTTATGGAGGGGAGCTGTATATTTGATGAGGATATTTAAAATCTTTTCCAAGCCCTTTGATCAGGTTGCTCCATCCCTGCCTCAGGAACATTTATAGGATTCTCTTCCCTGGCATATGACCGTCATAAGGGAACTGACCCGGGGAGTCTCAAACGGCAGGTGGGAAGAAGCTGTGAAAATACTGTGACAAGCAGCAGGAGGTTATGAAAGTGAACTTGGGATTCACATTTTGACCTAATTCACTACTTGAAGAGTAGGAAAAATTCATATACATCCATTAATATTGATATTAACAGTAAACTAACTGATAAAGCCCAACTTATGGGTATTTATGTATAATCTGCTTTGCAGTGATGACAGAAGGTGGACACCTTCAGGAATTGAAGGATTGGTACCAGCATTCATACATTCAACATTTCCAATAAGCATTTAAACAAAAATATGATGAAAGTGACTGCTGATTTACAGTACTCTTCTTCAGATAGCAGGATCACAGCTTCCAAAAGTGGTAAAAAAATCAAAACAAGCAGCTGTTTTACTGAAGTCGCTACACTCAAGGCAGGCCGTATCCCGTATCTCCATTTACAAATAAGACCATCTGCAGAAGTCTACCAGGACATGGAACAGCAGTGTTTTGTAGGAGATGTTGCAGTAGAAACCTTCCTGCAAAGTCTGGCCCTTCACAACATAAAATTAGGAAAGACTCAAGAAACTGCTCATTGAAATCAACAGAAAGTCTTTTAGTGACCCTCAGTTTCTTTCATGAACCTCTAACTCATCCAAAAATAAACAAAAGAATAAGGAACAGCAAACTAGAGCAAGTTCTGTTACCAAATAATCCCACATGGCTTCGGCTTTCTGTTTCACAAGAAATGTTCACTGCTTGAGCAGGCAGTTCACAATACTTCTCTTATTTTTTTACCTATCTATATATATCAGTATATAACAAAAGCAACTTCTCACTTTTAAGATACAGAAGTGAATAGAACAATTGTGTCCTTCACACATTTTCTCCATTCAGTGTGTATTTTGTGGACAAACCTCTGAGGTACAAACCCTAGTAACTCATTAGCATAACAACAGTATATTAATAACATCAATGGCATAATAAAACACTAATAGCTTAAGGAACATCAACATTTTGTCACCCATGTATCTCCCATGAAAAAGAATACTAATATAAATGCCACTGATAAAAGCATGACTTCATTCTTCTGTCACACACAGAACATCACTACCATGTAATTAATGCCAGTAAACTCACAGCCTCTTCTCCCGCATCGCTTTTATCCCACTTGGGAGGAAATCATTCCAATGGTTTTCATCATTGGCAAGTCAGTTTTGCTACGACTCTTTTCAATCCCAAAAGAAAAGCATTGTTTAAAAATTCTTTAAATACTGTATTTTCACTCCGGACTCCTGTAGGCAAAAGGAAGGGGGCTCACTCCAAGGGAAGGAGAGCTCGGGCACGAAGGGCTCCTTGCCCACGGCTGGTTTGCTGGCAGGCTCTGAGGGACTGAGTTCACACCATCACCCACTCCGGTTGTTACTGCTTACCAAGGCCCTAAAAATGGTCTTCCAGCAACACCAGTTGTTTCATTAGGTTCTAATGCCGCTGAAAATATAACAATTTCCTGCAAAGAAGTAAGTAATTGCAAAAGTGCCAGAGGTACTAACAAGTTTTGTTATCAATTATCCAGCTACCATAGACAAAATGGGGTTAATTTCTGTTATCAATCAGCCCACGTATTGCAATCTCCGGCGATGCCATCTTCCTACAAAAATGAGAAGGGAGGTGAGTCACTGGAGTGAGATGGGACCTGCAGGGGCACTGATGCAACAGCAGGGGGTTCTCATTTTTTTAATGAATGCGGGAGTACCAGAAGCTCAATCCTGTGAGCTCTGGCAAATAAGACACAAAGCTCTGGCCAACTCACTCAGAAGAGGCAGCGTTCATCTGGACCCACTTTCTAGGGATGCTTCCTCCTCCCCTCAAACGTCACTTGGGCAGCAGTGAAGTGGGGTCCAGTGAAAATCAGCACTGATGCCAAAATTCCTGAAGTGGGAGAAAAAAAAAATCACTCCAGGTGTCTGTGAAACCACAGGGAAGTGGTATTTTTCCAGAACAAGATTCTGGTGTTAAGGATTCCTCGTATAAATAAAGGGTGATAGGCAGAGCAACATTCTGTTGTTTACCATCTCCCAATGACACAAACCAGGAGGAAAGCCCAGTCACACGATGGTAACTGTTGGGTCCTGGGAATCTGGATTTTGCTATGGATTCTGTCTCTCCAAGACGGGAGAGAAGAGTGATGAACTATAATATCTACGAGTGGAGAAATATACTTGTAAGCTCATATTATATATTTATTAGACAAGGGGGTGAAAAATTATCACATATTACAGCTGCACTGGAGGTGTAAAAATCTAAAGGAATGGAGCCTTTAAGGGTAGCACTATCCACAGAGACTCCAGTTTAATGTGCATGCAACAGCTACGCACAATCATTCACTAACACTCACACAGGTGTCCACAGAAAAAATCCTTTGAACGGGATTTTAAAAACTGTAACCCCAAAAACTTCTAGAAAGCAAATAAATTCTCCTTTGTGTATGTCTCCGGGAAGATATCTGGCTTCTTAAAAAAATCTTATGCTTAGGGAAGTGTGGCAATTCAACTAGGAGTCTAGAACATCAGTTACCAGTGAGTCCCCGTGCTTGGTCTACAAATCAGTGCACATTTCAGCAGCAGGTACACAAATGTCAAAATCTTTTCATAAATAAATTCCTGTTTTCCCTCCCTCCTCCCTCTTCCATTTTGATTTGTATGTGGAATTTAAACTTTCAACAGTAAAAAAAAAAAACAAACACAAAATACAAAAATATTGTGTTTGGTGAAACAGAAAATTGAAACAAATATAATGAATAATAGCACCTGTTTTCCTATTAGTACAGCAATAAGAAGTACTGTTGCTCCTTCATTTACTAATTTATTTAAATGTCTTTTCTCCCTAGCACTGGATATAAGCTGTAGATTACCATTTTCATGCTGTTTCTCTACCTATCTCTTTCAATATTTCACAGACTCAGAATGAGTCAAGTTTAGCTCTTCTGCCACAGACTGTGCAATTTAATGTCACATGGTTTGGTATAAATAAGCACTTCTAATCAGTCTGCTGATATTGTATTTCTCACAGGTTGTGGAAGGGAAATTGATATTGCATTTTTGAGTCATCAAGGAAGTGTGACAAATTTAGCTCACGGTAAAAATTATATTTAACAATCAAATACTACTTTTGAATGCAAGGTCAGAGCATTTAAAAGCTCTGGCCTTACACTGAAGCAGATGTGCTTATTAAGGTATCTGCTGTGCTTCATTATCAATTCCAGAAAACAATTTTGTTTGCTGAAGAGAAAAGCATCATTATTCATTGCTTTTCACTCGAAAACACCTTGCTGCTGTTTGCATACGTGTGAGTCCTGCTTCTCACACAACGGAAAGAACGAAAAAAAAAGCATGTGGTATTGTCACTTGTGGAAACCACTTCCAACCCCCAGTGCCAGGTACAAGACCTCATAAAAGAGATCTTCCAAAGCTGAGCTCTCCTTCCTGTCCTTCTGCACAGTTAAGATGAGGCATCGGAAGACAGTCCCATGTCAGAACATCTTCTGCTGGAACAAAACACTCTTTTCCATCCAGAAGAGGACCTGAGAAACTTTAAACTCCAGGGTAAATGTGAAAAATCTTCAAGAGCAAAGAAGAATTAAATGCAAACTGCAGCCTCTAAATTCTCCAGCAAAGCTCTGTTCTAACAGCATGAAAGGAAGAGGTGGAGACATAGACAAATGATGGTAAATTGAATGAAGTAGGAGGTTGTTAGGGAAGAAAAGAAAAGGTAGTACGTCTTCTGGAAGTGAAATTGCAGGAAAACAGCAGAAAGTTGGAAACCGAAAACAGAAGTGGAATGAAACCTTTCTATGCTCTGTGAATCACTGTTTGGCTAGAAACCAGGAAATAATTGCTGGAACAGGCAAACAGTGAAAAGCCATTATTTTAAGACCCTCTGCAGGAAACAAGCAAGATGACTTGGGAGAAGCTGCTGGACCGGGTACAGACAATTTCCACTGATGATGCAGGTTAACAGCAAACAGCTAAAACAGGAATTAAAGGACGGCCCCCTGCTCGTTGTGAGATGTAATAATACTACGATGAGCTGATCCAATAAACTACAGGGAACACTGCACCCAAAGAATCACAAATTAACTTGGTAAGAACGAATCTGCCTGAATCAAAGGGTGACATTAAAATAACAAGAATGGAAGTAAAAGATTTCTTTCCTCCATCCTTTCATGAAGTGTATGGTTGCAGCTGCTTTTATAAGGAGTACTTTTTTTCCTACTAAAGAAAAAAGTTTTCCATAAAGTGTTGTCTTTCCTTGGAAAAACACTGATTCATTTAAAAAAATCCCCAAAACCTATCACTGAGCAATACAAAGAGGACTTTAATTTTATCATGATTCTGGATCAGAGCTGTAGTTTGAGAGTCTTCTACTTCCGTGAGAGGAAATCTGAAGCATAACTCTAAGAAGAAAATAGCAGAAATAAGGTATCCTTAAACCATTTCCAATTCAAAACTTGAAGTTTTCACTATTTCCCATGGTTTTTTTTATTAAAACCAAAAAGTATCCCCATTATCTTTAAAGGCAAATTTTGGAATAGCTGTCTTTAGACAGCTAAACATCTTTAGCTGTAGATATTTACTTAGCTTGATAATCATAAGTACAGTTGAGCAAGACATTTCTTTGAGGAACAGCAGGAGGATCAGATTGCATTTACTGGTTTTAGTAAAAAAACCCACTATTCTCTCTCACAAGGAGGTTAAAGCCGAAGACACTACTCCACTATATTTACAAAAGTGCAAGACATAAGCAATTGCTGAAAATATTATTTCTGTGAGCTTAGATATCAAGTTACTAGTAGGAACTGAGTAGGAGCTATTGCAACGTGAATGACTCCAGTGCTCCTGCCCAGTGCTCCCAGTGCACTTCCTTCAAAAAGACTGGGGACCACAGGTGTATCTGACCACTTGTGCAATTAATGAAAATATTCAGTCCTCGTTCTTGGCAAGTCTGAGTTCTGGGCGGTCATTAAATATTACAATATTCAGCCTTTGTGACATCCATGAAGGCATACTCAAGTGAAGGAGAATTTAGCCCTCAGCCATTAACTTAATTAGCTTTTATTCTGGTTTTTTCGGGCCAACTCAGAACACTACCAGCATGAACAATTTTCCCATTTCTTACGGATGACACAGAACTGAGCAAATTGAAGCACCTCAGAAAACATGTATCTTTTGCTGGAAATATATAATTCCTGTGCCTTCTAATGTCTTTATAATTTCACCCTCTTAAGAGATAAGAGTGGTCTTTTTCCTCTCCCCTGATATAATTGAGAAGTACCCTTATTAACTCAATAAAATAATAATGGTGAAAGAGAACAAGTAGCAGGTCCATTATACTCTTGCATTACCTAAGTTCAATAGAAGTTTTCACTGTGACTGCTCTCTAGAAATTAGAACTCTAAGGAGAAATAATATTTACACAGGATTTCAAGATTTTGAAATTTAAGCTCATTCTGTAATTAAAATCACAAGCTTTTAAAAGCTGTGCATTCTATTACACAAAGAGAGCAAAAAATAAGCCTAGTAGGGAATGATACTTCCCCAGAATACTCTTTCAGACTCCTAAGCCAGAGATTGTGTCTCTTATTAAATAGCTGTTAATCGTTTTTTTCTTTCATGAATTCATTCCTTTGATTTGGAATGCTGTTTCCATGATTTTCCACCTTCTGGAGTGAGTTCTACTGCGTTTCATTTGAGGCATAGAACCAAAACTTTGTATACAGTGTTAGGGACTAACGTGCACAACATGCAATGACATTTTAATGCTATCTGGTTTGTTGCTGTTTTTTTCCTGATTTTTATCAATATCCAATTTGTTGGTTTTTTGCATGACTAGTGAGTATTAAGCTAACAGCCTGAGCTGACTGACAGTCACCTGACTGATATTCTGACCCTGCTTTGAGCTGGGGAGTTGGAACACAATTTCTCCAGACATCTCTTCCAATTTCAACAATTCGGTGCGTCTGTGATTCAAGCTTAGGGGACAATAGATGAAATATTTCTATTTAGCCACTGTACAAGATACTGGAATCACTCCTGTCCCAGTGTTACACACAGCCTCAGCAACCCCCATTCAAGAGAAATGGACGCAAACCAGATCAAGCACAGGAAATCATCACTAAGATGAATGGGAAAGGCAGAGCTTATCTTCCACAAAAAAAAACCTAAAGGAACTTAGGTTCAGCCTTGCAGACTGAAGCCTGAAAAGGTTTATGATTGACGTCTGAAGTATATTATAGAGCTAAATACAGTGAATGTCTATTTAAGCTCTATGTCAGCATTGAATTAACAACAAACTCTCCAGGTGTATTAACCAGTCTTGAAAAAACTCAAGCTAAAAACCAAGATTCTATGAAGGTTTCAAGCAACATTTCCATCTGGCAGTGATTCCGGCAGCACCAACGCCAAAAGCTCATTATATTTAATATGGAGTCTACCAAGTTTTGACATTTTTGTGAGCTCTTTCTTTCTTGAAACTAAATGATAGGGAAGACGATGCAATTTTTTAATGTGCTTTAGCTTTCATGGAATTTCACTCTGTAACGGAATATCACACTTTTGAAATTTCTCCATCCACATCTAAGTCAAATGAAATATTGCAAATACGCAGTTTGAATCTATTAGCTATAGCAACAAGTAAGAGAGAGGCTTTCCACCAACTCTGGATAAAACTCTCGACAATTTAATGAGTTAGAACTTCAAAACTCTCAGAACTGTCTACACTGAAAAAAAAAAAGAATGGCAAGGCCAGAGAAACACAGCTCTTGGTAGAAACAATTAACGACTTAAACATTACAGTTGCTAAGTCTTTCTAAGGAGACGTGACAAACATTGACAGCGCTAAAGCAGTGATTGTTCAATCACCTCACATAAAGTCCTTTATTAATGACGGAAATCCCAACAAATTGCCTGTCTATCAGGTCAGAAAAATTCAAGACAACAGCGTGTATTTTGCCTATTAAAACAGAAGAAGAAAGTATGATCAAATTAACCAAACTGAACAGCCTTCTAACCTTGCTTTTTAAAACCTCACATTCCCTGACTTCCCTGTTCATTAGGCCTTTAAGGCACACAAATATGGGGCAGATCATGGAACCCATCGGCCCCAGCCCTTGAGAGCTGTTTGGCTGCCAGAAGACCCAGAGTGTCAGATTTTATCTGAGCTACAAAAGTCAATCCAGGAGATAGGAAGCACAGAGCATGGGACATTATACACCTCATAAACTCTTTTCATCAGAGAATTCCACACAAAAGATTTTGAGTCAGTGACTGTGTTTCAGGACTGGTTAAGGACACAAAAGCACGCCCAGTGGATTGCTGCTGTGACAAAAGGTCTCCCACTCCTCTCAGCTGGCTTATGCCTGCTCCTGTACGGCGTTAGGAAAGGTCTCCTCTGCTTCACAGGCACAGGGTCCATTCGGACACAGATGTATGTGTTTTGTGGAGCATCACATGCAGAGACATAGAGATTAACTCATTCTCTGAAGAAAAAGCAACAGAGCCTCTCCCAAACTTCACAACTGAAAAATAGTTCTTTAAACAGGAAAAAAAAAAAAGTTACTTCCACTTTTTAGAAAAATATTGTTGTCTCTGAAGATGATTTTACTCTTCCTTTCACAGAGCAATGGTTACTACATTATCTCTGGAGAGGACACAAGTCTCCCCACAATTCAGATTTTAACTCTGATTGCAATCCCTCTCTTCCTAAGTCTTAACCTCACAAAGGGAACGGGACGTACATCGCTGCCCTCAGGGGAGTCAGTCTGAGACACTTTTTGGTACATAAATTATTTCATATGTATGTAAAACATATAAAAGTGTGTAACACTTAAATCTTTAATTATTATTATTAGAGATTACAAGAATCTTCCACTTATTAAAATGGTGAACTCCTGACAGGCTTTAAACAAATTACTCTGGTGTGGTGGAACAGATCACATCTAGCAACAGCCAGCCCAGTAAATCACCATTCTGCCTTAGGAGCAATAGTGATGGCAGTTTCCTTGTAAACCTGATTTTGAGAGCTCCTGGGGGGATAGCAAATAGGTCAACGGGTTCAAGGTAGGCTCAGTTGTCAGTGTTTGCTTATGGTTTTTTTTTACTGTTTTAATTTTATTGCTCAACATATTTTGTTTGAGAGTCTTTTGGATACCTGAGATGATTTAACAGGATAATTAACTCATTTAGACTTTAGTTTTCTGATCAAAAATTTTAATTTGAAGATGAATCCATTTATCTGCCTAAGTACATTCCATGCCCTTTTTTCTACGTAATTCTCCTGTCACTTACTGAAATTTAGTGCTTGAAGAATACACTTAAATATTTCAGCCAAAGGATCTGGCTCCATCCCATTTCATTTGATGGGAAATCTTTCAAGGACTTTGCTGGAAGTGAATGGGTTCCTAATGGTTCCCTGCACTAACACCAGGTCCAAGGGGCAGCCTCAGTAACGCTGACTGGCTGCCATCTCACTTTTTGCCACAAATATTTAGCCAAGTACCACTACAGTTTTTTTCTATTCTTCCTCAGTGTCAACAAACCCTGAACATTAAATAACTTTCTACAAAATAATACCAGTTAAAGAAAACTTGCTTGGAGTTTCCTGGCATTCTGGATGGAATGCAGCCGAGGACTTCAGCTCCAGCTTCATTACGCTGCTATTTCAGTCACCCGTTTTCTTTAGCTCAAAGATTTACGATGACCAGAAACAATTCAAAGACCAGAGCTATAATACACACATAATCCCCAGCAACATATATCTAATAGTATAAATATGATGAATCTTAATTAACTTAGATTCTACAATTTTAATATTCTCTGGCCAAGATTTACTGACATCTTGCAATCATTAACTGTTTATTCTTGTACTAGCCTGTATGGAAGAGCTAAGAGAAATGATATATTAGCCGTGTCTCTGCAACATACAAGAACTTCCCATTACACTTAAATGGAATCATCTGGGACTGCATCATCCTAAATACTAAAATAAACGTGGAACTAAGGCTATCATCTAGATGTAACTCTACATTTGGCTGTATCAATACGTGCTATATTCTACTTAGAATAAATAGCTCTTCTCTTTTCATGAGCCACGTCTATAAAAGTCTGCTCTTAGATGAAACAAGCTTATTTCAAAGTTACCAGTTATGGAAGGTTTCTTTACAAAGTTAGATTTTCAGCTTTTCCATAACCTCCCAAGTTGACACCGTGACTATGGTCAGATAATTGATCTAAACCTACGTTAGCTAAAGATTACTCTCACATTAACACAAGATTTTACTTGAGTTCTCATTCAAGTGATCAAAAGCCACACAACTATAGCTGACGCTGTATCTATCCTCTATTTTAGCATCATCATTTCAGTTAATACCTTCAGTCACATCACTAAAGGTCAAACTGTGTTAAACATAATGGAGGATCCATTCTTGTAATACAGTTCTCCGTGACATAATTTAGACTTACTCTGATGCTATATTCTAAATTACTTTTGGTTTATATGTTCAACTCATAAAATTCATGTAGCTTATAATAGGGCTTGATATTATTATTCTTACATTAATGTAATATTGAACACATTAAAACGCAACAGGATGCAAAGAATCCAGGTTGCACCACTTCACTTCAGTGGAATTAAGATCTTTGTAACCAAGAGGCAGATCAAACCCAAACCATAAATTTTACTATCCACTATATACATAGTTTAGAAATAAGACAGGAGTAAGCTCAGTAGGGCAAAACGGTATCAAGTAAATTTAGTGCTGAAATACATTTTCCATAGAAGAGACTGACATTTCTTTGAAGGTTTGCATAAGGCTCTTCATGACCCATTAGGAATCAAACGTACTATTTGTGGCGCAAGTGCATATACTGTAGCGTTTATTGAGTCTATTTATCTGAGATAAAACACATATATAGGATATAAAATGTGAAAGCCATTATAATATTTCATCCCCATTTATTTACCTGGCCAGGAAACACTACTGAATTTCACAACTCATTTATGATGGAGTCATGGGAATAGGGCGATTGCATAAAGAACACCCCAAGTCAAAATGCAAAGCTGTTAACTATTGAAAAAGTACAACTGCTCTTTCCTCACCCTGGAAATACAACACCCTAACCATTTATTGATCTTTGATATCACAGATTCATGCAGTTGGCCTTTCTTGTGACGTTGTTAGAGTTTCCAGGGCAAGTGCTGGTGATGTGGGACGCTGAGCATTACCATTGCAGCAAGAGAGGCACCATGGACCAGAATCACTGGGTTGGCCTGTGCAACGAGAAGTAACCCCACATCAGAAATACTAGGATACATCTAAAAAAAACCCAAACCAAACACTTTGTTAGAACCAATGATTCTAATACAGGTAGCGGTCATTAAATTAGTTTTCAACTTCCAACCAGTCCGTACCCAGACTGCACACACCACATACAGATCTTTTCCAGTACACACACATCTCTTATCCAAAGCACTTCAAGCCAGGAATGCCGGAACTTCCACACACAAGTGATTAAACTGACAGGCATGAAATCCATTTGGGGCACAAGCCTTGTCGTCTCGTGCAGAGGAGTGAAGGACGACGCTCACAAATACGTGACTGATACTTGGTTGTGAGAAATTGCGCGTGTGAACGGGGCTGAAATCTGTTTGGCAGAAATCAGTGCTGCCGGAAGCCTGGCTAGAGATACAACACAGCAGATCGCAGTCACAGGTTCGGTGTGGCGAGATCAGGGCTGGAAACATCCAAATAACCGATTCCTCTTGTGCGTGTAGAAGAGGTAACAACTTATGGATGATATTCGGCCTGCACCGAGGAAACGGGCGCTTACAATGAAGTCATGCTTTAATTTCTGCTGCCTTCTCTTTTGAATTGCCCTCATCAGATAAAGTGCCGAGTCACTCGGGATGTGCTGCTGACTCATGACTGGTCGAGTTGGGTTGCAGGAAAGAAAAGCCTGACAGAAATTGTTTTGGTTAAGGACATGCAGCTGAATTAAAATCTTCTACCCAGGTACTGCTCACATAAAAATAATTATAATATTTAAGTGCATAACCATGATCTTGCTGGCCTGAAAGCTCAATGAGAGATTTACTTGTTAACAGGCAAAAAAAAAAAAAAAAAAAGAAAAAAAAAGGAAAGCTATTCAGCATATTCCCAGACAAGTCTTCTGAAACGGAAAAGGTGAGATAAATCTCACCATTTTAGAAAGGAAAAGCTGGAGCAAACAATGTGAAGAAGTGCTCTTCAGGTTCCAGCATTTATTCCAGAGGCCTCCCCGGCCATTACCCTCTCCCCAATAACTGCAGACGACATTCTACATCTTAGTTGATATTTCCACACCAGAAGTAATAGGACATATGTTTCCCAGTTACAATAAGAACAATGTGTGGAGAGACGAGACTCTCAGACAATGCAGTGCCAAATACTTTTCTGTTGCAATGATGTGGCCCCACTGATTTCAAGATGTGGCTTAGGGATGAAAGAAAGAATGGAAATGCAGCTACATCACAGGCCAGCTTTTGAATGAAGAGACAGAATTCACTGGAGAATAAGCAACATTAACAGTAACATATAATTACGTTTTAAAACAGAGCTATGAATGAAAATACTTATTAATGGAACCCCTGAATTTATTAATTTTGCCAACGAGGTAAGCCACTGAACTGTCTTGGAAGTGGTGTTAATACAAAGGTCAGTCTGTCATTAGCAGCATAAAGTATCCTCCTGCGCTTTGGAGAATTCGAGTATTTAGTAATGGATGTTAAAAGACAAGCCAGAGTTCTTTCAGCACGTTTTAGCTGAAAATCGCAATATTCTTCACATGGGAACAAAACATACAAAAAAGGTAACCTTTTCACTATAGAAAATGCCAGTACTACACTACAGAACAACAGAGACATTAAATTTCTGTTGCTGTTTTTGAAATGTGACTTTGTAAGCGTTGGCTAACACTGAGCAAGGAGAGACACTCAGCAAATAGTACAAGTACTTTTTACTCTATTTATTGCAGCCATAAGGGATTCAAAATTCTCTCAGACAAACTCCACCTGTGAAAAGCCAAACAGTATAGAGCAGAGGCAGCTGGGAAGCTGTATTTTTTTTCTTTCATGGGAAGTTTTAATCAGAGAAAAAAATATTTTATTAAATTTGGGAAAGGGGTTTGTATAAAACATGGTTTTGATTATCAGAATTGAGAACATTTGTATGTTTTCAGATTTTAAGAAATAAATGTACCAACAAAAGTTCTTCTTCCATCCCAAAAGTGCTATTTAATTGAAAAGTCATTTTCTTTCCAGCAAAAAAAGTTTTGATGAAAAATGTCCTACTTGCAACTACCAGTTTCACTGGTCAGACTAAGAGTCTGGAAGCCATTGACACTGACAAATTTGCTAGCAGTAGCAGAGCAATCCTGCAAGCTTCCTGCAATCCCCACCTCCCTTCAGGGACCAGAAATAGCTGCTCAAGTCCCAGAGTGAGTTTAGCTGATTCATGAGAAATGCAATTAGGCCAGGAAGAAAATGCACTGATTAGTTATTTCTCGGATAGGTCTTGCTGCTAAGATTGCAGGTGAGAACTGCAATCGTGGAGAGGAATCTGGCTCATAAGAAACTCAGCCAAACTGAAGAGGTAATACCAACTGTGCTCATTAACTGGCTCTTTCATCCACAAATACCAAGTAATTCATATATTGCTTGCAAGGATTAATCTAGGCCAAAGAAAGTTTCTAGTGAGCCTAGTGCACAAGAAAAAGCCAAATACTGTAAGGGAAGCTTGCAAACGAGAATGTGATTTAATATATATCTTATAGTCTCCCAGTCTTTCCAGCCTTACTATGGAGCTCTACAGCGTTTCCAATCAGTTACAGGCCATCTGTGCCAATAAAGGACATCTGCATAACAGGCATGGAGAATGCAGTTACTGAACCAATGGTCTGAAGCTAGTAAACATACCAAAATTTCTCTGTAAACAAGATGAAGCATTTTACCAACAAATTAATGACGAAGAACACCTCTTACAACTTCCTGTCCAGTTACGTGTCTCCAACAGCGGTTGTGTGCTGCACGTGGCGTTGCTGAGGGCTGGTCTTGGGCTACAGATAATTCACATTAGCACAAGAATTTTCCTTTAAATGAATTATACCAATCCTTCCCTCTACGCAGGATGAAAATGGAGCTTGTTCTTCCTCCTCCCTTCGGTTAGGGGGGGAGATTCAGAAAGTTTTAAAATGACATGAAACATTATTGCTATCGGCAGGTCCCAGATTTATAATGTCTAAAACCCCGTATTTTAAAAGATTCTTACAACTATTTTAACAAGCTACCATGGCTGCCACAGGTCTTTGAAATGCAGAAGGCAGAATGCCCTTAAGCTAAAAAAGTGCCTTTTCTTTATCCCATTGAATTGTTCTCAGGCTGAGCTGAGTTACAAATTGTTTAAAATTGACATTTTCTTCTTTTACTTGAATTGCTCAGGAAAATTTAGGCACAGAGGACTGGAAGGGATCTCCTGAGTCATCAGACGCCGTCTGTAGGCACCACGTTACACCACGCTTTTTCATAGAAGTATGGAGCTCCACCTTAAAAGTAGCTACTCTTTGTCTCTATTTCATTTGCAGGCTGTTCAAAACCTCATAATTAAAAAACCCTCTTCTGATTTCCAGCCAGAATATGTTCACAGCCAGTTTAGACCCATTTTTTTCATAAGGAAATACTGCCCTTTAGCTGAAGTAGCTCTTTTCCACGTCTTGTATTTATTCCCTCATGCATTCATGTTGTCTCTCAGTTTTTGTCCTCCTATGCTAAACAAGCCAAGTCTTAATTTTAAGTTCCTTATCCTAAAATAGGTTCTTCACTCCCCTAATGAGCTTCAGGAGCACTGCGAAAATCAGGTGCCCATGGACATCCTAAAGGGCCAGGTCTGCATCATGGCAATAGTAAAGGTACCTGATACACTGGGAACTCCAGAAGCCTACTGGGGACCTAGTGCTGCCACACCATTTCTTCTCCAACCCCAACCATCAAGCAATCATCAGTCATTTCAGTTAAGAAAAGGACAAAGCAAAAGTCCTGCAGATTCACATGTTTTTGGAGTTCACCACCATCAGGGAACAGAAAGAGGACAGCGCTGGTGCAAGCTTAGATTTTCTTCTTCTTTGGGTACTTTTGGAATTGATAACTCTTGAAGTATTTGCTCTAAGAACAAAACCAGAAAACAGCAAGAAGCATTCTTAAATGTCCAATAAAAAGCCACAGAAATCAATCTGAATTTTCCAGAAGCTCTCAAAAGTCTTTTAACCAAATCCAATGGCAGGGGCAGGGGGGGATAGGTTTTAAAAGTCTAGTGACAGCCTATGTAACAGATATAACGGGACCCATGTCTGTAAATGACATATTCCACAAAGATTGGTGTAATTGTATCGACCACAGATAGAGACAACAAACATACTTCTAGGAAAAGAAGTGGGAAAAATACAGCATCAATGATGGGAAAGAAAAAACAGAGAGTATGTAAACATATTTGGGAGTCAATGTTGATTTTGATGCAAAAAGACACACAAGGAACATTAGCTTGAATATTAGAAACAGCTCCTTAATGATGGTATTTGTTAGAGCCTGTAAACTGCAAAACAGGGAATGCCTGAGAGTTAGTAACACAAAGCACTGGATGAACCAACTCGTGTTGATCTGAAAGAGGAATTTTAATTCTGTATCTTTTCTATCTTTTCTTTCTCAGAGCTTGGGTGTGTTGTGGGTTTTTTTTTCATCCTACCAATAAATTTCCTTATAAATTCCACCCTGAACTTCTCTCTGTAAACAAATCTCAGGATGATAGATCAGGAAAGCATCACATCTCCTCATACAGCGAACACATCTTATGCCCTGGAGCAGGGAGAGGAGCCTCAGCACTTTCCCACCATTTCTCATCTAAGTCCGTTGCTGAGAAGAGCTGGAGAAAGACAGTGAGATCCAGGGAATCAATGCATTCGCCAACCTGAAAGGTGAATACTCCTCAATAGCATTTATGAATGATTTAGCATTCAGCGAGCAGTTTGGGACTCTCTAGTCATGTTATCTTTCATGGACATACACAAAGAAAGACACATAAACTAGAAAATTAATCCTTTCAATCTAGTTTTATCAATTACAATGTGTCACTGCTGTGGTTCAGTCTAACTTTACAAAATGGTCTCTGAAGACACCACAGCAGGACAACAGCAATACATTTTACCTAGCAAGAAACTTGTTGCTTATATATTAGGTTCCAGAGACTACCCTGGGTGAAGCATAAGGCTGGTACATCTCCTCAACATATACCCACTTTTCTTCCCTCCTTGGATAGTTCTGATATCTGCAGCGATGAACGACCTCTTAATAAAACAAAAAAATAGAAGAAGAGTAATTTCTATTGAAAAGAGAGCTGAGAGTATATAACAAGAGCATTTAGGGCCACCAGGTCTTGCATAGCTTTCAAGACCAATCACAGGTCAAAGGAGCAGTGGCTAATGTAGCTGATTAGTCATCTGATTTAGAGCCCTCCTGAGCTAGAGGTTTTATCCATTATAGCTCAGTTTTGCTGTAGGCCTCAACAGTGACTACTCAGTGGCTCCTCATACCTCTACTCTCTCTCCTCTAACAAGAAATAGAGTTTCTTTTTGCAACTTTACATCTTCTCTGGCTGTGTAGGAAATTTCCTCCATGTCTGCCTTCCCTCATGAGATACTATTGAAGGAAAAGGATATTGTTTGATCTGGACTTCCTGACAGGAGATAGCTCAATATATCAACTGCATTTGAAACCAATCTTCTTCCTCACTGTGTTTTCATAGAAATAACGTTTTCTAACTGTCAAGTGGAAATCAGGATTCCACATTCCAACACCGTTAAAATCAGTAGCATGTTCTCATTGTTCTGTTAAAGCCAGCTCATGAACTGAGTTACTCCTGCCCTAATAATCCTGTAAAAGAAGGGGCAAGGTTTGCCACGTTAGGAATTTCACTATCCTAGAGAGGTGACAGCCAACAACCCTAAGGACTGAGGCATGTTCATGGATTTCTCCAGAGCAGACAGCTGATACACATGACTTTCAGGCTAAGCAGACCACCACTTAAGATGACAGAGAAGTTCTTTTTTTTATATCCAGTAGTATTAGTCTTTTGAGACTGCCAGAAAAAGTGGCTGGTTTTGTGACATGGGTAACAGTTCATTTAGACCTGAAACTCAAAACTCCAAACGTATTTCACAGGCGTATTTTTCTTTTCTAGTTGGGAGCAGATTACCTTTTTTATGAGCCTTCCTCCACGCTAATTGCTTTTTCAGCCATTGCATGGATAGAGTCAGCAAGGAGGCAGCTACTGAGCTCGAATGGCTGCACCAGAAGGAAGAAAGAGCAGTTCTGTCTCTGCTGCTGTCACCACCATGTGACACGAGAACCACAGAAGCAAATCACATGAGTTAAGCAGAGTCCACAGCCCAGCTGGTCCATGACCTCCAAGAAGCACAGGCACTGCTGGCTGTGGTGAGACACTGTGGGTGGGTCGGGGCTGGGTTTGCAGACGGGGCAGCAACGGGATGACATTTGTGGACAGGAAAGGAGGCGGTTTGGGGCAGAAGGTATGTGCATGAAACAGACAACCACGTTTTGGCCACTGAGCCAGAAGCAAAGCAGTGTCTTTGCCATAGGTATGGTGGAATCAGCCCTGGCTCTCGGCATCCAGCTACAACTCAACCCTTGCGCAGATGCAAGGGCAGGCAGCACGCAAGATGGCACTGGTTGTGAGGGACAGTAAGGACAGTTCTCAGGTCAAGCACTGCTTCCATGACCCAAGGACACTGCCCCTTGTAAGAGGCGTATCAAGTACTGAGCCCTCCAAGAAACTCTTGTTCAGATCCCAGGTGCTGCCACCCAAACTGTGCCGAGATTGCCGAGGCAGAGAGGCTGTCCAGGCACACGAGCCAACTCTACCACTTTCTGAGCGTCAGATGTTGGCAGGTACATGGAAGAATCATCATCAAGTAGCCACCAAACGATCGTGCCCTTGGCTTACACTACCCTGTAACAGACTTGTGTTGCTAACGTTCTGGAAAAGCCTGGATGCTAAATACAAAGGCACGTGAATGAACGCAAAGATGTAGAAAACAGACTCTGTCCTCTTAGAAATGACAAATGCCCACCTGTGGGTGTGTTTTTACTAGCTGAAAATCACATCCGAGTAGTACACGGGTATCACAACACCCACGATGGCCTCCTAAGCTTGTTTGCTCCCTGCCTTCCTTCAGCTGAAGCTGCACAGGTACTTGTACACAAGGCAGTGAAGAAAGAGCACACGGCAATGCAGATAACAGGAGCTCTAGCACAGGATGCATTCTGCTACCACCCTTTTTAATTACTATTTGCAGTTCAAGGCTGCAGAGATTACCTCCACCCACACAAGGTAATTTGAACACTTCTATTTGGTAGAACTATGTACTGACATGATGTTAACAGTTGCAATTTCAAGGAGTAAAATCCTTAGAACGGCAGTTACAGACCAAGCAAAAAAATGTCAGATCTTTCCCGCTGGTTTGACAGAATCACAGAGGAGCTGAGTGTGAAAAGGATCTCTGGAGGTCATCCAGTCCAACCACTTTCTCAAAGAAGGGCTAATTTCAAAGTCAGATAAGGCAGCCCAGTGCCTTGTCCAGTTAAGTCATGAAAATGAACAAAGATGGACATTCCACAGCCTCTCTGCGCAGTTCAAGCGTTTAAACTCTCTCATTGTAATTTTTAATCCCTTCTGTCCAGCCAAAATTTCCCTTCTTGTAACTTGTGCCCGTTGCCCCTCAACCTTTTGCTGTGCATCTCTCAGAAAACCGGCACACGTCCTCCCTATTACCACCTCTTAGGGCCCCAATTAGATCCACCTTAGGCTTCTCCTCACCAAACTAAACACACTTTTCTCCCTAAATTCCTTCTTCCATGAGGTTCTCAGTCCTCCAGCCATGTCAATGGCCCAACTGCCATCACATCATCCCTCAGCATCTACACACACTCTACTGCTCTGCATCACTGAGGTTGAAAAGGCAGAAAATTATCCCTACATCGCATTGTGACATCAGGTACAAGGTCTCAGTCTCTAAATAAAGTCAATTTAAAATTTGGACTAGCCTCAGTGAGGTGCTCACCTAAAACTCTGCCACAACAGAACTAGCATTCGGTCCATGGGACTCACAAGGTGGAGAGCACGCGTCAAAGATTCCTGTTAGAGATTAAATATGAACAAAAACAGTGATAAGGAATTGGGTAGCGATTTTCAAAGGGTTATTTATTTGAAACAAGCTCTAAAACTGCATTATTAAAACAAGAACAGAAAATTATATGTTTCATTACCCAGAGTTAGAATGAGAATGAACTGGTTTGCGCACAAAAAAAAAGCTCAACAGAGGCTGTCCCAGATAACAAAAAACAAACCAAGATTGTTACCCAGTGATACCAGCACTGATATTCTGCACTGTGCCTTGGATGAAAAATTATCTGTATCAATATACTTACAAACAATATGTTGCACGAGCTCACAAATAAACAAATTTAGATAGGCTTCCTTGCTTTGGTGGAACTGTTTAACGACGGAGGGAACATGCAGTAACACAAGTCAATGGGAATTACAACTCCAACTGACCAGAATGCCAAAGCTAAAACAAAACCACAACTCCTGCTTTTAGAAAAGTCTGAACCAGAAGTAAGATGCTGCCAAGAGAGTAGATGAAGAAGTAAAATTAATGCACTGCTATAGAACCAAAATAACACGGAGTAAGACAAGGTGGAGAGAGGTGAGCTGGGAGCAAGTCCTTTGGTTCCTACCTATATGTGATTTACCTCCAGTTAAAGACTCCAGGCCAGAATTTCAGGGAAGGTGAATTGCTGCTGCTGTAGTGAAGTCATTACTTTAAATTCAGTGAAAGTCCAGCTTTCAGGTTCTGGCTTTTAACATGCTCCAATTCACTTTGTTCCAACCAGACCACGCAGGAAGTTTGGTCTTGAGTGTAAAAGTCCAGACCTCGTTGTCATCTCAGCTCAGGTTTTACCTTCCCCAATTTTTCAATAATTACTCTTGATTCATGCTGATAAATGAATTAGTCTTTCAAATTAAAACTAGGCTTTTTCATTTCATTCTTTTAAAGTTAAGTCAGCCCTATTGTGGAGAGCTGAGACCAGTCCATGCCTAGAGGTGGGCTGGCTGCCCTCTCATCCCTAATGATGCATTCTGTTGGAGACACTGCAGAAAACTTACAGGGTTCATCATTTGTAAATCAGTATTGCAAATGGATTTAAAGTTCTTAAAAGCCATTCTGGTGCAATAACTAAACAGAGCTAAATTCTTGACAATTCTAAAGTTGAGAATGTTTGATGTCTAAAAATAAAAATGAGCATATAAAAAAATAGGATAATGTCTATAAACAAAATATTACCGTTTTGCAAGTTCTCTGTCAGAAGCTGAGCGAGTACGTTCCTGAAGCACACTTTTCCCACAAATAAATGCAATGCAAATACTAGGTCCCATAAGGCCTGGTTTATAGCCCTTACCCTAAAAAGCAGTCCTAAGGATTAGCATAGTTAAGTATGTACTGCAATGTAGAGCCTGTTGCATATTCATTCACAGTGGGTATAATTCTCTTCTTGGAGACATTACCAAACCCAGCAACAGTCCTTGTATGTAAATGGAGAGTTCCACTAGCTTGTATTTAAAGGCATCTATAATAAAAAATAATTAACATGCATGATATATTTACATATTTTTAAAGTGTAGACTGTACGATACGGCACTATATGGCACATATTATTTCAAAAATATAAAAATAAAAAAGCAAAATAAAAAATTAAAAATATTCCTTTAAAATCTAGCTTCCACACTCCTAAAGAAATCCCCCCATAAATACATCTTTTAAAATGTGTGCCATTGGTAACTCCATCTTACTGGGCATAGCAAGACTTTCTAAATGCCCATCAGACTAAATTAATGCCACTTCTCCCTGGACTACAATAAGCTTTTCCCATTTTGCCAAGATCTAAAAGCTCTTTGTTTTCAATTTCCGGGCAAAGAGTAGTTAGTTAATCCTTTACTAGCTCAGAAAACTATTTTCGGCTCTTTGCATTTTCTTGAGAGAAATCTAAGATAATTTCCAAGGGCCCAAGAATCCTGTAAAAGAGAAAAGAAGTCTCTCCTTAAAGAATATGATGAGAAACAATCAATTGCTGGAGCAAGGGCCTGAGAGTTGGGATCCAGATTTCATCCCTAACTGTTCAACTTGCCATGACCTTGAGAATAATCAAGTCATGATACATTTCAATTGTCAAATCATCATGTTCAAGATACTAATACATTTTTAGTAAGTATTTTAAAAATCTCATAAAAAATAAACTGATTTAATCGAGCTTCATGAAATCTAATTTAAATATTCATTTAAACTTTTGGTTTTACTGTGAGGGTAGTTGAACGCTGGAACAGGTTGCTCAGAGAGGTCATGGAATCTCCATCTTTGGAGACACTCAGAACCCAACTGGAGATGGGCATGAGCACATGTGCTCTAGATGACTCTGCTTTGAGCTACAGGGTTGGATTAGATGATCTACAGGTGTCTTCTCCAGCCACCACTATTCTGTGTTTTTCTATTAATTGTATGCATGTTTCTAAACACGTCCAGTATATTATGGAGCTTTCGCTTGCAAGCCCAGAAGAACAGACTTGGAGGCACCTTCTGGTTTCAGGCTCTCCATCCTCACAAGTATTGATATCATGGAATCCTCTTCATAAATGGATCAGGCTCTATATTGTCTCTCATTAGTAAGGAATTATTCTTTTAAGTTTTCTAAAATGTTGTGTGTCCTTGCAAAGTTTCAGTTATTGTTATAACCATGCGGTGATATTCCTTTTCATTGCATCACCCTTGTGAGGGTGTTTTACAGGGGGCTAATACAGAGATACAAGCTGAGTCCATGATTAAAAATCACAGTATTGCTTAACCTATAAAAGTATTAGTATTGCTAAAAAACACAGTATTGCTTAACCTATAAAAGTATCCACCCAAATGTGTTAAAACCCTACATATTTGTATATTTGTAGGTATCACTAGGTTAGTTTCTGGGGGGTTTTTTTAAGTGCAATTTTTATAGAGCAAAGTTTCAGGGAAAAAAAATCCATTAGCCTGCTAATGTGCTGTAATACACTGTGATCACTCTGAATATCACATATACTCTATGTGTAAACCGTACTGAATTTGTCACGTCTTCCCTAAAGAGAATTTTTCAGTCAGCTAAATCTAACGTTTTCTATCATTTTGCTATTTATGGATTCTTTATAACGATTCTAAAACATCTTGTCCAGTCAGTATTAATAAAACTTATCCCGACTTCCTTTCCTTGGCACTGGGCAAGTTTCAAATCCCACGCTGCATTACAACCTCGACCATTCTTAGGTGTTTACAGAGCGGCATTTGCTGCTTGAGAGAAGAAACGACTTGAGCTCTCCACACTTCTATTTCTACCCACATAAAAATAAAGCCATAAACCAAAGTCCCCAATACTGGACTCTTCCCTCATGTTCAGGATATGCAGGAATATAAGAAAACAACGTCTGCCATTTGCTCCTGTTTGATGTACATCATGATTTCGTAAAACTGTTCAACTGTTGAGCCATCAGTTTTGAAAGCTGTGTATACACAAGAGTTCCCATATGAAATTTATTTCTACATGATCTACACTTTCCCTTTTTTTCCTTTTTTTTTTTGCCTTAGTTGGAAAGTTAGCAAATCTTTCAACAGCAACGTTTTGGCACCTTTCTATTATCTATGACAACATGTCAGGTAGAAAAACGGCATTTGCAAACAAGAGGGAGCAGAATAGGGAGAGATGTTATTTTTGGTGCCATTGGGAGATACTGGCAAAAGAATCAATGCCTTCAGACAAGGACAAAGCTCTCTCAATTTCCAACATAAGAAAAGACACAACAATGATTAGCTTCAATCTTTGTTGCCAAACACGGTTTTAGTTCCGTAAAATCAGATGGTGAACAATACAACTGTATAGCAAGAGGAAGAAGCAGAAAAGAGAGAGATGAAGAGGTGTGGAAGGCACCTAAAGTCACAGAGGTGAAATGAATCCTTGCACTCATTTCCATATTTCTTGAATAAGGCCCTACTTAAGCCTTTATGCTCCGGAACAAGCACGTATCCTGGTAAAGCATCTTCTACAATGGCTGTTACATGGCTGCAATAATAATCCATGGAAAACATACCTTTGCTGACTCACACCAGAAACCAATTTTGAGCCACTTCTACCTGATGCAAAGCCTTACTCACTCCCAGGTTTCCTTCAGCGACTGCTGTTACAGAACACGGTTTGTGCTGGTCTCAGGGTTCAATCCCAGCCAGCACCTAGGACCATGCAGCCACTTGCTCACGCCCCCCTCCCCAGCGAGACTGGGAAAAGAATTGGAAGGATGAAAGTGAGAAAAAAACGTGTGGGTTGAGATAAAGACAGATCAATAAGTAAAGCAAAAGCCAGGCACACAAGCTAAGCAAAACAAGGAATTAATTCCTTGCTTCCCATGGGCAGGCAGATGTTCAGCCATCCCCAGGAAAGCCAGGCTCCATCATGCGTAACAGTCACTTGGGAAGACAAATGCCCTAACTCCAAACATCCCCTCCTTCCTTCTTTTTACTCCAACTTTACACGCTGAGCATAATGTCCCATGGTATGGAATATCTCTTTGGTCGCTTGGGGTCAGCTGTCCCAGCTGTGTCCCCTCCCAGCTGCTTCTGCACTCCCAGCCTACTCACCAGCAGGGCAGTGTGAGGAGCAGAAAATGTCTTGACTGCTCAGCAACAACCGAAAACAACTGTGGGTCATCAACACTATTTCCCACCCCAAATCTAAAACACAGCACGGTACCAACCGCTAGTAAGAAAGTCCACTCTGTCCCGACTGAAACCACGACAACTGGTTGAGGGAAACATGGCTTTGAGACTGAAGTCTCCTCTAGCACAATAATTTCTGTACTTGCTGTTTTCTCTTGCAATGGGGTACACGATCTCCATCTCCTCTTGTGACACACCAGTCTGTGCCTTTTTATGGCATCCGTCTTTTTCTCCATCTCTCTTTCCCACGTGACGTCAGTCTGTTAAAATGACTGCAATGAACTGATCCTCATACTTGGATGGAGGTGTTGTAAGATCAACAGACTACATGAATCAGTTCTCAGAGCCAGGGCACACGTTACACTCGGTGTGAAACATTTTCCATCGGGCAAATATGTACAAAGCAACGGGACATCCCTATTTTCTAAGTCTAGATGGGCAGTGCCAAGTATACACAACTGCACCACATGGATTGCCACGTGAAGTATTAACAACTTCTTGCATATAGCTTAGCTGGGATCCATTTTTTTAATGTATCCTTGGCCAAAGGTTCATTTTCCCCCTCCCGAAAATAAGGCAAAGCTATGTTTGCAATAGAAAAGAACAAAATCAATCTGTAAAGTTGTAAGAAGTAAAGAGGGTTTTCAGAACAGCTGCCATTAAAATACACTTTCAACCCCAGCAAAGTTCTATTCCCTGGCATGTGCCAAACACCAACAAATAAACAGCACTTTGTTTTCTATATGGTACTGTTTGTTTCATTATACTGTGGTATTTCAGATTCTATTTCAAATGCTTCCTCTTGATGATAAGTAATTGCATGTTGTAAGATCCAAAGAAGGGTTTGGAGGAAGACATTAATTTAGCATCAAAATCAAACAATCACAACTACTTGTTTGCTTTCAAAGACAGCACAGCACAGGGTAAAGTATATTGGGTGTTTCCCAAGTCTACTTCTCCTTGTCACAAAAAAATGTAAATCAATTATTCCCAAAAAATGACACCTTCCTATTTGCCTTTCACATTCCTCTGTTCTCTAATTTTAAGATGCTGTATGTATGCTAAGGACATCCTCAGCCTGTTTTGCAACTCTTATTTGACTTCAGATCTTGGATAATTTTTCTGCTAAGCTTCCCAGGGTGTTTTTGCACTCTCAGACCTATCAGGTAACAAGCCCTCATGGTACCAAGACCTAGTAATTCCATTATCCTGCCTATCTCCCAGCCAGAGCAGCAGCGTCACAAGTGACTCTCCTCTTCCTGCTGTAGCTACTCACTCATTTCCTGTCAATTCTGCCTTTACGAACTCAATAAAACACTGTCTTTCATTTTCACCCTCATTGGCTCCTTCCATGTTCTGGTCACCCTCCCTTATAGAATCATAGAATGGTTTGGGTTGGAAGGGACCTTAAACATCATCAAGTTCCAACCCCCCTGCCCTGGGCAGGGACACCTCCCACCACACCAGGTTGGTCAAAACCCCATCCAGCCTGGCCTTGAACCCCTCCAGGGATGGAGCAGCCACAGCTTCTCTGGGCAACCTGTTCCAGTGTCTCTCCACCCTCACAATAAGGAATTTCTTTCTAGTATCTAATCTAAACCTCCCCTCTTTCAATTTCAAGCCATTACCCCTCATCCTCACGCTACACTCCCTGACAAAGAGTCCCTCTCCAGCTCTTCCATAGGCTCCCCTCAGATACTGGAAGGCTGCTCTAAGGTCTCTCCATAACCTTCTCTTCTCCAGGCTGAACAACCCCAGCTCTCTCAGCCCGTCTTCACAGGAGAAGTCCTTCTTTGGTTAGAGACAGACATCTTGTTACCCTCTTCCCTGATTCCACTGCCAGTTGCTGCTGGAAAATGTTTCCTTTTGCCTCCCATTTTGTCACACAGCCGAGGCTTTGCACAGCTTTCTCCTTGCATTCATAAACTCATAGAACCATGCAGGTTGGAAAAGACCCTTAGGATCATCAAGTCCAACCATCAGCACTACCCTACAAAGTTCTCCCCTACACCATGTGCCCCAGCACCACATCTCAATAACTCTTCACCTTTGGTTCCTTGCCCTTCCCTCCCTCCTCTCACTCATGCCTTGTTTTCACCCATTTCTCATTTAATTTTCATACCTTAGTACAGGAATCCTCTCCCGTTTCTCCATTTACCAAATTAATCTCATTCATCTTTCAGGTTCCTCTTGACGAAACAACACAGCCCTTTACAACGACTTTTCATAGAGTTTGCTGCCAAAATGCACAATTTGGTTGTAGGCTTTTTGGGGGAACTGTATCATTGACTGTATGGTATCTACAGAATTTGGGTAGCACTGGACAGACTGAGTCAACAATAACAAATCAATAGCACAGCTACGACAACCGTATTTTAACCTTCTGAAATATAATACTTTCCATTTTTTAAGTTTATTCAGTCGGAGAGATAATTCCTGTAATTAAAGTGGTGGAAACCGGAGCATCCTCCAAACCAAAAGAAGTGTTCAGATGTGACGTATCGCACTTGGAATGCCTCCCTTGCTTGCATTGCTCTCTTGGGATGGGAAATAGGAGAAGGCGGCGAAACAATAAGAGTAATGAATAATCACATATTTAGCAAAAACATTCAGTTTAGAGTT
Organism: Nycticryphes semicollaris; assembly: GCA_013400055.1. NCBI lineage: Eukaryota > Metazoa > Chordata > Aves > Charadriiformes > Rostratulidae > Nycticryphes > Nycticryphes semicollaris. The sequence continues at coordinate 1,098,185 of VXBJ01004841.1, read as the reverse complement.
GGTAATTTGTACAAAAATCTAGATTTTGCAGCAAATTCATTTCAAAGATATTTCCATTTAAAGGCAATTAAAATTGGAAAATATGTATTTCCAGAAAAGCTCTTATCAGAAACCTAAAAAAAACTGGTAATAAATTTAAATACTTCTATTTTTTCCAACAGACTCAGAGTATACTGCATGACTTGACTAGTTACAATAGAGGCCTGCTGGGCATATGAAGGTCACTTGGATTTCTTAAAGACTTACAACCTTGTTTTCTGCTAAATGGCAGGGAAATACACTGAAACCACAATCAACTTTTCCTGGGTTTGACAATCACAAAAGTCCTCTTTCTGCTCCTCGCTATTGACTCACACACCACGGCATCCCAAGGGACTGTGTACTCTAAAACAAGGAATGAGTAATCAGGAAAAAGATGTTTCCCCTCTTCAAAGTATTCACTAAAGCATCCACTCCTTCAAAACTTCCAATCTAATATTTGTTTGGGTTGTAAATCTCACAGCAACAATATTGACAGTGTTAATGTGACCTCAACATCATACAATGTAAATGAAATTTTCTAAAATACAGACCAGGTGACAGAGATTTCTTCCAATAAGGTGCAGGGTGGGTTATTGTAATTTAAGCTGTCTGAGAGCAGAGGAACAGTGAAGCTCAGGAAGAACAGGCTGATTATTAGACCTGTCTGGAAAGAAAAGACATATATTCTTCTACAGCTTGGGAAGGGACGTTTTTTAGTTCATTCAAGACACCTTTGGAGAGGGTTCATACTATGAAGAAAGCCAACAGTTTTAAGGAAGGGGTATTTTAGAATACATCTGAAAAATTACTCAGTGGATTTGACTGCCATTTTGTTTACTGCCGTGGAAAGCAGCAAAGTAGCAGGTGCAATAAAGCAGACTTTGAAATGTATTAAAATGTCTACTTATTGATGGAATCTTCTGCTCAACAAGCACTCCAAAGAGCTGATTCACTACTGTAAACAATAAAAGTCACCTTACAACAAGGCGAAATAACCAATTTATCAAGGAGAAACCATGGGGTGTGATTATTAAACTATGCGTTTCTTGGGAATTAGGAAATTTTTCTGCATTAATTACTAAAATTGCTAAAGGCACAGGTAGTTTACAGTATTTTTTAATCCTTTCAAGATTTTACTCTTCAAATATCAAATCCCAACAATCCAAATATGGCTGGCAAATTGGAAAGCAGAGAAGAACCCTCCAGTTACTCCAGTGAAGATGAAAAAAATGGTTATTTTTTACCTAAGCAGAGTAGCTTGTCCTTAGGAATTCAGCATTATCACACCACCCAGCAGATCACGTAAACCATAAACATCTTTGAGCTCCAAACTACCATAAAATAGTTTTTTATTGAGCTGTAAGTCAATACTAAACTGGTTAGCTGGCAAGTTCATAATCACCAGAGGTAATATTCACAGTTCAGGAGATGAGGTCAACAAGGAGCTGGATGTGCATGTGTTATTTCCTACTTTCACGATAAAAGGTGACACAATGTTCAAAATACCCAAAATCTAGATTTCAAACAGGAATCCTCTCAGTTGGGAGAGTCTTCAGCTTCATTCCACTTGGACCGCACCAGAAATTTTTTGGTCATTAATGAAATTTTAGGAATAATTCAGCGTTCAAAGCAGTGATATTTATTAACCATGACGAGACTTAGTCTGTTATACTCAATAACCATCTCCAATTTGCCACTCGGACTGGACAGTGCCAAGTCCCACATTAACGTGGAGTTCAGTGTTACACAAAGGACTGAAATCAAGACAAAAAATGCCAACACAATGAAGCCAAACAGAAGCCACAACCACAGCAAAGCCAGAAGAGAGAGGAATGACCCTCATTTATGACCACAGGTCAGCTATGAGATGAGAACATGGGGTCTAAAAAGCTAAGGTGTGAAGAGCAAACCTTAACGGTATTCTTTCATGTCAAGAAAGATAATACGGAGCAGATGACCAACACTTTACCTGGAGAAACAAATCCTTCACAGTGCGAAGCTACAGGAACACGATACTCAAGCAGCCTTCACAGCAGCCCTTTGCTTCATGGTGGTCATGGCATTGTGCTAAGGTCCCTTTGCCACACACTGCGTTCAGGCTCCTCAGGACTCCATCATGCCTGGTTTCCTCTCGCAATGAGCTAGTTCTTCTCCACTCACAGCCAAGATGGTGTGAGACAACCTCCTCAAGCTGGGAATCCTCAACCAGGAGATGTTGGGTCGTAATAGCAGATAAAGGCAGGAGGAAGGTCGACATGCTGCCCGGACTGCTTAGCGTCATCTTCATACAGGCCCTCTCCCTCAGGTAAACCACCACCAGGATGCCAACCGCCATGAGGTAGCCCTTTTCCTCAGCGAAATGGTCCAGAAGGTTCCAATGTGGCAATGGCTGATGGCTTTGTTCCACCCCACGTCCCACAGTCACCTCAAACACCGACTGCCCAGCGCCTCCACATGAAGACCAGGTGGTGGGAGGTCGGTATTTTCCATTTCCTGGAGAGGGTTGGCTAATTTGCAAAATGGCTGCAAGGGAGTAGGAGAGGCCTCTCCTTGCTTGGCAAAGGGTGGGCGTCGGGGCCACCGCTCGCCCACCCGCCTTTCCTAGGGCTGCCCCTCCTCGGGGGGCTTGGCGGGAGGGATCCCAGCCACCTCCATTTCCTCGGCGATGACCATGGGGCGGGTGGGGCGGCCATGCGGCGCCGAGGGGGCGGGAAGGTGGCCGGCAGGGCCGCCC
>VXBJ01004841.1:939901-1092326 GCA_013400055.1 Nycticryphes semicollaris | reverse complement strand
CCGGAGAGTGGAGAAAGTCCAGGTAAAGTCATAGGCGCTCTGGACGTGCTGAATGTGCAGATTAGTGCGAAAAAATGCGCCTTAGCGCTGCCGGCAGGCGCAGGGATGGAGGCGGCTCTGCGCCCGCNGTGGGAGGGTGCGTGTCCCCCGCCGCCACCTCCCCGGCCGCGATGCATCGGGCGACGGCCGCCCGGTTTTCCAGATCGTAGGGAGGGAGGGAGAAAAGGGAGCTGGCAGGCAGTCGGCGAGACCCAGCCAAATTTTGACCTCAGGCACCCAGTTCTAATGCCCAAACTGAGAACAAGTCTAGCCACTCTTCCCCTGCCAGAGAAGAAGAAGGGAGAAAGGCAGAAATTAAAAATAAGAAAGGTTGGACCCGGGTGTTTTAAATATCTAGCTCCAGTAAGTGGAACCAGGGTGGAAGCCCACCATCTAACAAACCCAAACAAGACTGGATGTCCAACACTTCTTGGTCTGGAGCATCTCCTCTGGCTCCACGTTTCCTGGTGAAACGGCTGTTTGTGGTTGTCTGGAGCGCACCATTTAAGGGCCAGGACAGAACTGTGTGCCGATGATTAGGCACCACTCAACCATCGGGGTGTGCTTGGGTGTGGAATCGCTGCTGCGGTTCGTTGGACACGGTTGGACTTAGTCTCTGATGATCTTGAGGACTTGCTCTCCATTTGATGATCTTGACAATCAGCTGTAGAGCCGTTAGTGCAAGAAGTGGAGGATGTGGCAGGCTTCATGTAGATAGTTTTTACTTTGTTGTGGTCTTTCGAAGTCTTTAGCAAAGGTCAGAGTTAAGAGATGACATTGCTCTCTTAGGACTTTATTTTGCTGAGTGGGACACAGACCTCCTTTCATGTGAACAGCACTTACACTCTCCTACGTGGTGTTAACTTATTGGAAGTACATGATGATTTGAATACTATCACTGACCTTTCCCTCATCCTTTTGCGCTGTCATATTACTTTGCATTTTTAAGGATATTGCACGCCAGGTGTATTGCTGTTGTGACTCAGATGTAACCAGGGGGAGTTTTGTGAAGAACAACTTTGACCTGAAAAAGTTAGTGATGTGATTTTGTACTGGTAACCTCTGGGATGTGGATGTGTAGAGGATCTTTGCCTGGTCTTGTCTAAGTTATCTTCAGATGTCTGGATTAGTTCTAGAAAGAAATAAAAGTAGCACCTCTTAGGCTGATGGTGGCCATGCTGGTTGGGCTCCTACTCATTATTAAAAAATTCTGCTTTCTTTATGATGTTTGTGTTCCTCTCAGACGGTGATGTTTGGCAGTGGGTGTGGGCTGTGCATTGAGTACTACTGTGTGACACATGAGTGATGCTGCTCAAGCAGTAACCCAACGTGGAGATGTTCTGATAGAGTGGAGGTATCGCCCAGTTTGCAGTCAGTTTTAGGGCCAGTCACTTTGAAGGTGTTTTCATGGATGCATGTGGATTGTTAGAGCTGTGGCTGAAAACCTCTGAATCACTTCCCTTCTTTGTTATTCCATTTGAACTACTTTTGTTTATCATTGTGTAATATGGAAGAATTGTGTCCACCAGAAGAGGTGAGTGCAAGCATGGCTGTTCACTCCTGGTTGTGTGAGGTGTTTGGAATATGACCTTTTCAGCTGGTCATGGTGTAAAGTCTTCATCTGTGTGTCAGAAACATGGGGAAGAAGTACTTGTAGGACTTTGATATCAGTGCATCTACATTTTGCATCCTCACTGTGAAGTTCTCTGACAGAGGTCAGAAGAAGTGTCTAGGATGTTGAAGGGTTTGTACATTTAGTAGGAAGTGTGTAGATTGTAGGAGCTTCATTTAAAAAAAAACTACTCAGCTTTGCCTTCCTGCTCCTTCCTGTCCCAGAAAACCAGCCCCATCAAAGGGACTCATTAGACAGAAGCTCTCACAGCTGGGATGTCCCACACCAGTTAGCAACGTGAGGTGAAGTCCTTTGTGCCTCCAGAGCTGACACCTCCGCTCTTGCAAGGACACAGCATTCTTTTTTGTCCTCCTGATCAAGTGAAATATTATGTGGATGGTGGGATGACCATTAAGAGTTCCAGGATTTTAGCTTGAAATATGTTGGGGCTATTGGTGTAAATAAATAATTTGCACCTTATGGTGACATTCCAGAGGTATTTTACACTCCATTAGTCATATCTGAGCCCTTCAAGGTTTCTTACCCAACTTCAGCAAAAAAGACAATAATCACCTCTGCAACTGGACGTATTTAATACTGGCTGCAGAATTATTTTTGTTAAAGCCAGTTATGATCTAGGAGTCATGATAAAGCACGTTAAAAACTACATTGTGTATTACCTATACTAACTTCTTGTGTTTTGATGGCACTGAAGAAACTGAAGTATAAAATTTTAAGTTTCAGAAATAGCTGTATATATTTGTTCTGTCAATTCATTCATTTTCTACTGTTGTGTTATTTTAAAAGGCTTTTCAACCTTTTAAACTTAAAGATAAACTTAATGATAAATTCAATATCTTTATATTGAAGCAAAGTAAGATCACAGACAAAATAACCTCAGTTTGGCTAACTAGGTGACTTTTTCTAGTTCGAAATGGCTTCTAAACACCAAAAGTACCTCCTATTATATTTCTTTTAGGACTGTGAAACAGATGCCAATTTATTCTAGAAGCAAAAGAACACCCATTGGGAATTCTGTGCTTACTGGTAGTCAGTTCTAGATTTGTGTATAGAACCAAGACACTTTACATCAAAAGAGTTATTTCTATTATATGACAGAAGTCAGTTTTGAAGTTTTATTTTTAACAATTTTTTTTTTCCTTTAACAGTAAGGAATACTGTATATATTCTAGGGTAATTCTCAGGCTTTGTAGACTACTAGTTTGCCTTTGCTTGACTTCCATGTGTGAACAACTTCAGGCTTTTCTGAGTGAGTGAAAGATTGGTAGATATTCTTTACTTTTTTTCTTTTCTCCCTCATAAGAGGTAACTTCTTAAATAATAAAGAACTATGGTGCATACTCCTTAGAAATAGCAAACTGAAAATTAAGGGCTATCAAAAGGGTATTGACAGTGGCCTTCAGTCAGGCAGCCCTATTCTGCTTCATGATTCAAATAGACTGTTGGGTGCACTGATAGGAAATCCTCATTAATTTTGGTATCAAACAGAAAGGGTAATGCATTTACTCTTAAATACCAAGTTTATGGATTGACATTAAAGTGGTTGTCAGTAATTTGAAGTAATGGTTTGTATTTTCCACCTACAATTTAGGTCTCACATTATCTGAACCCAAGTAGTTCTCTCACAAGGGCTCTGGTATTAGAAGTAAATGAGGTGGCTTTAGAGGGTAAAAAATTCAATAGGAACCGTGTGTCTAACTTTATTTTTCCTAGCACAGAGCAGCCCGTTTACTGCAATAAAATTCCACTTCATTGATGAATATATGAATCAGTTATCAGTATCAGAGAGAGGCTCACAAAGCCGACTTCATGCTTTTCTATTTAATAATTTGGGGATTTATATACAATGAGCAAATTAGATGTTCAGGTATGATGATGTTGAAGTCTACAGCTTTATTTTAATGTTGTGTCAGATTCTATTACACCACCTTAGGTAAGTGATCTAAAGATTATAGCTAAATCTCTGAAGGGGACTGTCACATGCATATATTTCTGGATCACAGTCCTTATAACTCAGCAGTTTTTGCATTTAAGTGTTGCTCTTTGTGGAAAAGTGACATTGTAAAGAAAAACAAAAAGGCATCTTCTCACCAAAATGCTGCAGTGCCCATGGATGGGAGGTTTGTCCACCACAGTGACAATTTCCACTTAAATCCTGGTCAGTTTATGCAGTAAGAATGAGCTGCAGTTTATTTTAGCTCACCTGATCCACCAGAAAGACAATGTATTTCCAGAGGAGTTACAACATCTCCCATTTATACCTGCGCTCAGGTACCAGCAAAGTCCAAACTTGAAGATAATATTGGCACTGAATCTTCAGTGCATGTGGAGACACGCAAATCGGAGAAAACTCTGCTCAAGTTCTGGATGCTAGGTTTGGGCTTGCGGATGCCAGGTTTAGAAAATAATCTTTGTCTGGCAAAGTGAGGCAATGGAAGGTTTTGAGCATTCTGGCTTTCCATCTTGAGTCTCTTTCAATGGAGTCCCTCTTTAGGAGAGACACATACTTAAACCTGCTTTTTGAACTGGAAAGCAGAAGTCTTTAAGGCATTTCACACATGAATCTTCTAAAACAGAGGTGACTTGCAAGAAGATGGTGTATTTATATAAACATTATTTCTCAAATCAACCTCTCTATTGATATAACAGTTCCTTGTTGAAGGAACAAGACTGGTTTCACAATCAGAAAACAGTGACTTGAAGTATGCTCTGGGGACCACAGAGCAGAGTTAGGCACCTCCTCTTGTATAATGTTGAGCTGTGGGTGCAGTCCTGACTTCAGTAACACCAAGTGTGGTCCCACCAACCAGGCACCTGTAACACCTTATTCCCTTTTTAGTAGAAAAGCTTTCCTAACAACTATTTTGAAGAATGGGCTGTTTATCTGTATGTTGCCGTTGATGTATTGTCAAAATCAGTTTTTAGATGATGTCTTCAAAATAAGGTAACCTGTGACCAATATTACCCTCTGGCTTGATGAAAGTTTTCAGAACTGTATTCCAAAGTAGGCGTGATTTGCAGTGCAGACGGTGTTCTTCAGTCCTGAACTGGGCAATCATCGGGACAATAGACAAAACTGTGTTAACCCGAGGTCCCATCTACCCAGGTCTTGTAGTTGTCTAAATTAAAGATACTGGGTGAGTTTCCAAGGATTAACTGGATAACTGGCAATATTCGTTATCTTACTAAGACACTCCAGCATCGAGCCGCATATGGAACATTACAATGCACAGAATGACTGTCTTGTTTACCTACAACGTCACTCTGTTACCACCATCCAACTTCCTCATTACATTGTAAACTGCTTGGCCTATTCTGGGATACCAAAACCCCATTGATTTCTTATCCATGTTTTGTTACAATCTTGATGAAGTGTTCTATTTGGATGAAGTGTAGTTTATCTCAAGATACATCCCATAAGCCTTCTCCTGCTTGGAAGGGCCACTGAGAATGTACTCTGTATCACTCTCTGAAGCCATGAAGATTTTCCCACCACAGAAGACACTGAACTGAAGCTGCTTCCCTTCGTTGTCCAGGCTCCTCATTCCTACCTATCTGAAGATGAAAATGACTTAAATTTTTGTAACGCTTTCCGAATGACAAATACAGTGCTTTTCTCTGGGCTGGTCTTTGATTCAAAATTAAAATCCAGCAATAAACTCATCATTTAGGAATTGTTTCTGAAAGTTAATATATTTACAGAGACATAGTTTAAATAATGTCAAGATTTAAATGTGGTCTAATATTGAAAGAAATTGGCTAATTATTTTTTTAAAATCAATGGAGTTATTGTGACGGGTAGCTACGCTCTAAATAGCGTTTCTTTGTCCATTCATTTGACTTTTAACAGTATTACAGTTTCTTGGCTGTGTACGTTTGCATCAGTGCAATCCCTTTTTTGTTGTTCCTCCTTACCCATGTATTTTTCAACCAATTTCTGCAACGCCTTTTGGGACACTGGCAAAAGAGATGACTTAAATAGTTAACTGTTCTTTGTGTTTAAGCTACGATAATACATCAAACATTGTAAAGTGAAATATTTGCAATGTATGGCAACTAGTAGTGGGATGTGTGAATGCCAGTTCACTTTACCTTCATGCAAATAAGACTATTCTAATTTTGACAAAAGGAAAATCATCCTTTTGGCCTGGTGAATATTTTCTCTTTGCTTATTATCAAAACTTTAGGCTGGTAATACTGCAAAGCTGAAAGGAAATACACTTCAGTCTGTTTTCTTGTATTACACAGAGAAAACATAGATTCCAATAGTATTTCAATATTATCTCATGATCAGTCATAATACAAAATATTGTAGGAAATCCATTGGGTATCTCCAAACTTTCACAATAACTTGATATGATTGAGCTGTGTAGGAAAAATAATGACTTTTTGTGGCTTAGAAAAGAAGGGGAGATAGGTTGACTCTTGCAGAATTGTAGTTGGTAGCAACATGATGGGTAGACTACAACACAACACTAAAGCAAAAATGGTATTGAAAACATCTATCAGAAAGAAACTTTTCTTTGAAAATAGCAGTTGCCCCACTTGGGCTTCACTAGATTTATCACCAACCACCCACAAAACTCACAGCCCATTCCTTCAGAGGGGCAAAACAGGAACAATGAGGATATTTTCTTCCATAAGGCACTTCACTGCATTTATTTAGATTTCATGGGGTTTATTTGAAATCATCTTATAATAATGTAATCACTTACATGTGCTCAGCACCCAATGGATTAAGAAGGGATACAAGGGACTGCACACCACTAAGTCTGAGCTGCGTTGCACGCAAATTGGTAGCACCTATACAAAGAAATAGAATCAGCAGATAACTGTGAACGTGTCTTGGCTTGGAGAAGAGTTAACATGCGTTTTTAGAGGAGAGTCACATCTCACAGAACTCTTAGTCAATATGTGGATAAGAATGGCTCTGGCTGGTGCAAATGGATTTTCAAAAAACGTTCTGGTAAGACCCCAAAGGAATGGCTGTTAATGAAATAAAGCTGTGGTCCAGAAGGGTTGGTCACCTCTTAGACTACCTGGTTCCCAGAGAAGAGGCAATGAAGGGTAGTTGTGGTGGAGTGTCCAAACATCAGTACTGGGACCTGTGTTCTACAACAGAATCATCAATTATATGAAAAGAATTGCACTCACAGCTGATAATTTATAGATTATTATTAGCATTGTCAAGAGAAAGGTTGACAATGAAGAGCTGGGTGAGAGCAGCTGAAATAGAGTGTTTATAAATGCAAGCTAATGATCAAAGGAAAGATAATCCTGACTATGCATGCATAACAATGAGCCCTGAAGAAGCTGTTACAATTCAGGAGAGATCCTGGAATCATTATGGAAACCTTTTGGGTGTGTCTACGTTTGTATTTTAATTTGGATCAGGTGCATGCTTTTGAAGTGAATCTCCCTGTGATCCCCATTTACCAACCGCTGTTTGCATCACAGAACTCTTATGGAGAGCAGTGGCCACCTGCCATTCATGTGAGACTAAACAGAAAACATGTTTGAGCTCCTAATGGGTATCCTGTCCATGGGACCATACTACTGCTTATTGGAGGTAAACCTCAAGGAAAGAGAATTTTAGGTGCTATTAGAAAAAGCTATTGAGGATGAAACAGAAGATGATCACCGTGGTGTCACTGGAGGATACCATTGTCCTCCCACAGCTACAGTCCTGCACCCACTTCAAGAAGACCACAGAACTAGAAATAATGCGGAGAAGGGTCACCAGGGCGTTGCACAGTACGGAATGGCTGTCAGTGACAAGACACTTTACAACAGCTTTCTGGCTGCAGAAGAAGTCATCAAGGAAGATATGAATGCTATGGAAAACGGGATGATTAGTTAACCCGGTGATGAACACTATTTCTCATTGCACAAGAAAAGGCATGCAGCAAATGAAATGATTAGGCAAATGACAGGCAGAGGAGGTACTTCTTCACAACATTTAAATCTTGGAACTCATTGCCATGGGATGCTGGGGAAGTTTCAAAGAATGGTAAAACAGCTTCTTGGAGGTTAGATCCTTTTATACCTTTCAGCACAAAACAAATCTCCAGAATCACAAACTGGTTAGAGTTGGAAGGGACCTTAAAGATTATCGAGTTCCAACCCCCCTGCCATGGGCAGGGACACCTCCCACCAGACCAAGTTGCTTAAAGCCCTATTCAGCCTGGTCTTGGAGGAATCTAGGAGAAGCTAGGAAAGTCGAGCATGGTCAGCGCTTAACCTACAGATGCTGTTTCCTGAGCATCCAGTGCTAATTTCTGTTAGAATATACATGTTGAGCTACGTGGACCTTTACTCTGACCCCAAATGGCAGTTCTTAGTTTTGTACTTACTACAGCAGTCATTAAACAAACATAAGTATTGACTAAGATGTTGATACGGTCTGTAGAGATCACAAACATACTTGCCTTACAAGTTGTATTTTGGAATTCTAATTGCTAATCATTGTCAATTAGTGTCCTTGCAAACTAAAGGACAAATTAGAATAGTGGGTTCAGTTTCCGATGCAGAAAAAAGTCCGTTTCTGCTGTAGAGACCTCACGGTCCAGACTTCCAAAAGATCCACCGGGAGGTAGAAGCAAACAAAAGTGTAGAAGAAGGGAGGAGGTGATGAAGTAACGTTGAATCAGACATACGTAATAAAATTGAAGTTTGGGCTCATTGCCATGGCTCTGGCTAATAACTAGGGACAGAGATAAACTAGTAAGCATTTGAGTAAAGGCATGGACCAAGGCAAATGATCGAGTCAGTATTATTAGAAAGTTATATCAATGTAATAAAATGTTTCTCATGACCAGAACCAGCTTTCTCCTACTTTTATGAGAAAATAATTTCAACATCTAAAGGGATTTGTCCACAACTCCTGTGTATTTACATTTTTGGATGGTCCTGGTAGGCTTCCTTATTGCTCTACAGGGTTGTTAATACACGTTTATCAATCTTTAAAGGACTTACCTGAATATACATTAAAAAGCTACTAAATTTTAACAAAGCCATCAAGTTGCTATTGTGTTGGTTTTTTTCCAGAAATGGTGATTCTTAATATACTGAAATATAGAGTCTAATTTCTGACCAGCTCAACTTGTCAAAATCTTTCACAGATACAAAATTACCCCTTTTTTGACATCACTTTGCAGTCACTGCAATGAGCAGCGGTGCTGGAAACTGTTGTGGGGTGTTAGGATAACTACATAGGAGACAGCTTTGCTGATGTATCTTATTAGTCCTAGTAATGAGAGACATTACAATATAAAGTGTGACATTAGACAGGTTTTTAAAAGACTACTTTGTAAAATCTGTTTGACTGTGCTGATGGACTTTCATTTAAATGTTATGCAGTTGCAATTTGCTCTAATAATATTTTTGAAGCCATTAAATCGTTTCCTTTTTTGGAGAAGAGACTGTTTTGTTAATTATAAAACCACATTATCACATTAATACAGCTGGTGAATTTGTCTTTCAGAAATCTTTTTTTGTGATAGGTTTTTAGCACAGGAAATCTGACAGGAAAGGTGCTGGGGAATCCCTGCTAAACATGGGTCACAAGAAAAGGAAATGCACAGCAATGGTTATGAGGCTCAGAAATGGTTTCTGAGACTCTTGGACTGCAAAGGCGTTGATCGTGGAGTTCTTTTGGTAATTAATTACTGTAAGGGAGGAATAGGTGCAAATGTGAATGCATGAATTTAGGATGACACAGCATGAGAAGACCTTCTGTGATGAGAAGGGGTTGAACTCAGAGGAGGTACTGCAGTGATACAACGTAACAGTGTGGCTTCAAATCAAATAGGAATATGACTCAAGTATCAAAATCCATACAGGTAGGAGGATGGAGACTTTCTGTATCCCAAAAAAAGTACTAGAAATTCTAGGGGAAACTACATTTATGTACTAAAATGCTTTCACATGACTGCAGGGGAAAAATCTGGAAGTTCTTGAAGGAATAAATACTTGTTGATGAAGAGCAATTAAAACTTTGCGATTCCAGTTACTTTTGCAGTAACTGGAAGGGAGACTGTGATAGAGTCTGGGTGCATGAACTCAAGCTTTTCACAATTCAAAAACGTGGAAAGTTGAAAAGCAGCTTCCACTGTTGTGTAATTAAACTTTACTGCTGGTTCATAATTTTCTTCTATGCTGAAATGTCAGAACCCATGTACTTTAACAGTCAGAAAAGGAGATGGTGGAGGTGATGAGGAATTTGACAATGGTGGAGTTTATTTCCAGGTGGTCGCTACTGCATACCTGATACTGCCATACACTGCAGATTAATGCATACCAGTATGTGCATAGTCAGCAACATATGCCATAGTATGGAAATAGTGACAAAAGTAACAGGAAACTGTAAGAAGCAACAGGTATCAGCAGAGGTGAACAATTTCTTTTTAAAAAATGAAGTTTGTACAGTGGGAATGCGAAATGACTGCTTTTCTGGCTTTACATATAAAAGCAAAGTGTGAGACATGCAGTTGAATAAAAACCAGACAATTCATACTCCAAATCTTAGTAACGCTGAACGTTCCTGTTACTTACTTTTATGGCCTGATAATGTCTTATGTACAATCAAAACCCTAATCATCTGTGCACTGATGATACACAAAAGATGCAACAGAAGCCCCAGAAGAAGCTGTATTTGATAGTGTACTTTTACACATACCAGGAAAATTTACACCCACAGAACACTCACGTTTCTTAACAAAACAAAAAGGGTGAGGCCCTTGGCTGGGTTTTATGGCCTTCTCACTGCTGTGTTTTATTTGCCGCTTGGTGTCAAGAACGGCAATCCTCAATTAACTGGGAATCACGGGTGTCTCAGAGCAAAGTTGTTGGGCACCACAGGGCTGAGGGATGCCTCCAGAGCTTGGGTGATGTCAATCATTTCCTTCCTTTGACTTCCCTTGGTCTTGGAACCTGCTGGTTTGTCCATAATACTGATGCGTTAGTACCTTTAAGAAGCTGAAGTATAAATCCACCATCAGACGACACAGAGGAACCTGATGACAGCTAAGGAGTTTCAGAGTGCTCTGCCTGTTCCATGTCCTCAAAGACCGTTCAGAGGCCACTGGAAGGAGGTTCATCCACCCCGCTCCTGCCCTCTTCCTTGCTGCTCTCTCACCACTGCCCTTCCCATGCAGGAGGTGACAGATTAGAGCAGGAGTGCCAAGGTGGCCTTGTCATCTCTCCCTGCTGAAGCCTATGCGAACAGTGTGTTGTGTGGCATTTATCAAATGGATCAAGACAACAAAATTTCCAAGCTCCAAGGAAGACACCCTTCCTGTTTTTTTTTAATTGTACACATCACAACCTTTGGATGGTTATTCTTAGTGATCTTCTGTTACGCTGGTTGATAGAATGCAACTTCATTGACGACCAGCATGGCTCCACGTGTGGACTGCCTGGTGTGGTTCATCATCTTGGATGAACAGTTGTTCCTGCTCCCTCAGAAAGCTTCAAGGAATTGCCAGAAGAATTGATGGAAGACTGTTGTTCCTTGCGATTGAACAACGTGTCCCCTGGCTTTGTCATGAGCACCACAGAGGAGGCCAAATCTTTTTCCTGCATGGTTTGACCATCCTACACTTTGGCTTTCTGAAGTGACATTACTTCTGGTATTTGTAGTGAGTGCCAGGCTTCTCACTCTTAGAAGTGGTATCAAATATTGCAGCATGTACCTGGTTACCGCTTATTGACAAGCTGCTGTGGGCTGGGAGTTGAATTGTTCTGCAACTCCGCTGCTGCTATTTTTTATGCTGTATCCACTCCTACCAAATACTGCTGACAGCCTGCTGCGTTCAGAGGACAAAGGCAGGTCTTCTCTGAACGTCAACAGGACCTTCTCTGTGTACCACAAATGATGCAGTTTTCCTCTCCTGATATTACCTGCTGCTCTTGTAGCCTATTTAGTATACAGGGGGAAAAAAGTCTTGCTTACTGATCAATTAAGATATCTAAACTACTCTTTTATTCTGGATATGCAATTGGCATTGCTGTTACATCTTAGGGTATACACCTTTTGATTTTCTACAGTCCAAGATAAGTGTCCAAAGTACAGCTCGCAAACTAAGGACAACCTTCTTTAATGCTGTTGATCGTCAAGCCTCAAGGCAGAATTCCTGAGGTGACTGAAACAGTTTCTGCCGTAACATAACACTTCTGTAAAATTTCTAGATTCCCTTATTAGTTCTAGTTTTGTGCAGCTCAGAACAGCTCTAACAGAACTTCCCCTAAACATCGTTCTTACTCCATGTCCAGCTGCTGTTGCTGCCTTCGCCACCAAAAGGCTCCCATTCCAAGCTCACAGGCATCTCCGGTAATCGAAAGTCACACTCTCATGGCAGTTGATATTTCAAAGCACGGGGTTACACACTGAGGATGTTGTTTAGTGCTGAGAATCACAAAGGTGTGTTTTGGATGTGTATTTAAATGCACACACTTCTACAGGCATCGAGGGGATATCTGGGGATTGCCTACAGATATTTAGTATTTGATACATCACTTATTCAAGATTTGGGAAGTGTTGAGTAGTAAGCCTCAGGGTTAGCAGAGGAACGGCGTGATAAGCCTTAGATCTCGGAGAAGAACTGATAGCAAGACCTACCCTTTCATTCCCCTTCTGATTATCCCGCAACGTAACAGTGGTGACAAGAGTGGAACTGAGGGAGACAGAGGACAACCCCAGGCTGGTTTGCAGTCAGGGTATTGGGGTTTTTTTAATTCTTTTGAAGTGACTAGTCTTCGGCTCCTTTTCTGAGAAGGTTACTTGAACCTCTGACTCAAACAGAGACCTCTCTGAATGGGGTAAAGCAGTAGCTGCCACACGTCTGGGACAGGAACTGCAGCCTCTCAGGAGCACGTTCCCCTTCATGAACACGGTGGCAGCTGTTTTCGATCTGTGGCTTCTCGCTGCTATTGTGTGAGGGAATCACACTCTCTGAGTTTCAAGAGCCACAACAGAGAGGAAGTAAAGCTGCGGCTCGTTTAGGACTGGGTGTTATTTTAATGAGCTTAATGAATCCTATATAGGACTGAGAGTTTCTTTAGAGTTCTTGGTCCTGCAAAGCAGTGCTCTTGGTCTGACCTTAGAGCCTTGAACACAATGGAGCTCTCAAAAACTGCACCACTTCAATGCTGCACCAATTTCAGCAACATCCACAGCCCCAGTGTCCGTAGCTCACACGCTTTAGCAGCTGTTTTCAGCATCAAGTTGATCCGACTTCTCTAAACGGAGCTTAAATGACATCGTGCTGCAAATGGCTTCCAGTGCCCCAGGTCACCATGTTCCCAAATGTTCACAGAAGTCCAGGAGGTCCATGCTCATGCAGAGACAAACTGATTTCCTTTATGAAATAAGCACCCAGAGAAGATCAGGGGTTGGTATTTTTGTTAACCAAACTCATCACATGGTTAAAGCTGAAATGTTCATGAATGTTAATATTGTTCTTGCAAAACACGACTGGCAAGGATTCGTTTCATGTGCTGTGTGGACACTGACCTTCAAAGGGCAAAATACATCGCAGCACCACTTATCTCATTTTGAGCAAAGCAGGATGGAAGGAGATCTCCTAAGTCATTGACTCTACAGTCAACTCCTCATGACAGTCAGACACGTCTTATAATCACTCTCATCAAAAGAAATGGATTGTCTGGATCAGACTCGGTCTGACAATGAGCAGGGTTCTCAGTCTCTCCTCCAAAAGTTAAGGTTGCTTTTGGAAAAGGTTTCTAATGCCTGTGTCCCATAGTGGTTGGGACTGAAAATGCACTGGAGGAAAGACTCAGTCAGCCAGCAAACTCTCAGACCTCTCTGCAGGAAAAAAACATTCACCATAGAAACCTAAAAATGACTCAGGGTGATGAACTGGTACCGTTTGAAAAGAAAAAGTATTATCGCACCTATTTTCTGCCTACAGTACAGCTTTATTAATGGAAATGTATTGTAAATTATATATTCTTGGATAGTCTAGTTTGGAACACTCAAAAACTGAAAAAAATTACTTTTATAAAAGTATTCCAGTGTGCTTTAATACCAAAAGCTGAGACATATGGTAGATATAGCAAGAAAATTAAAAGCCCTAGAGCTACATGTTTTTATAAAAGTCATTTAAAAAAAAGAACTTCAACCAAGTTGACCTTGCTCATTCCAGTGCTGGAGAGATTTGGTTGTGCATAGCTATGAATACAGCACTGTTTAAATAACATCCCAGAATCCACCAATGATGTTGTGCTTTGTGACTTCTGCTACAACATCATCTATAGCTTTAGACTCAGAGGCTTAGGGCAGTGTGGATACGCCGAGTTCTGCTCTCCCAGGGACATAATTTATGTATATTTGAAAAGTTAGTGCTATCCTATTATTTGGTAAAGCTGTATTTCCCTTCCTTTTTTATGAAGCCTTTTGAAAAGGGTTTCAGGTATCCAAACCCAAAAGATATCTGAGGGTCTGGCTCTCGAGTAAAAATAGTCCCAACTTTCCAGAATGCTCACAGGGCAAAAGGTTGTGGCTCTCTGGCAGGAAAATGAAGGCATCCTAGAATGCAACAGGACTGCCGTGCCCTTCCCCATCACAGAGCTGTGCTGCTTGTGTGTGTGTGTGCAGCTCAAGAGAGTAGTAACTGTCCCAGATGACATACAGATAAGGCGGTCACTTTCCTCACCAGCGGGAACATGGAGTTTCAGCAATGTGTACAGTCTTAGCAAGATCATTCCTGACCCCAAACCGCTTGTTCTACTCTGAAGGCTCTAAGGCTTTTCCTCTGTGCTCAACCCTTTTCTGTGCTCATCCCATCCCATCCCATCCCATCCCTTTGTGCTGCTAGTGGAATTTCCCTGGATGTTCCCTTGCCTTTGGGAAGTCACCCGGCAGCCCCACTGCCCATCTCCAGCTCTCTGGGCCCCCACTGCCTCTCTCTGCTGCCTCCACCCATGGGAAAGCCTGGAAAGCTCTCCACAGCCACAGAAACTCGGCTTCAAAATGAAGCTTAATATGTACAGCTTTCACGTAGGTGTTTTGAGGACGGGGAAGTGTAGCTCGTGTACTTTCATCAGTAAATGAGACTCTCATCCATACTGGGCTGCCCTGGACCAGTGAGCTCATGCACTGTTGATGCAAACTCCTGCCTGGATATACCCCGTGGAGTTCCCTGGTCTCTGAAAGGCAGAACTGGCTTGTTTTAGTAGAAATCGATTCACTAGTTGTGATTTTCATTTGAGAAAATCATGTAATTTTTGGTTCACTGTCTGCTCTGAAGTGACAGCGGTTCTTTTACATACCCCAACAGTTTCAACAAACTATTTAATAAGTTTGAGGTTGAGAAGAAAATGCTGCTACTTCTTAATTTCCCACAACACAGCTCGTGGTGAATCACTTGTGCCTAGTGAGTGGTTTCTCAGGCCAGCCAAACCAACTCCTTCCTTAGTTTGGGGCACATGTACTCAGAGGATACTAATCCTCTTGATAAAAAGACTTGAAGACTTACTTTACTATGGTAAAAAAATACAGAAACCAGTAAACTCAAAGTATTTCAACTCTTTTTTACATTTGATTAGTGCTTTATATGCCTGCTTTCAGAACATTCCTAAAGCATTGTGGATTCATTTGTTTAATTAGTATTTTTTAATTCATAGCATGTGGTTGTAAAACACACAAACACTGAAAATGTAATCTTTTTAAGGTAGATTATCAAATTTTTACAGCACGTGTAACTTTCATATATTACTTCTTTTTAAGGTTTTGCACTTACCTCGTGTTGTGACTAAATAAATTCAAATAAACATATCCCACTTGAATTTTTCACAAGCTCATGAGGCTATTGCTGTCCTGTTTGAGAAGGGATGCACATTTGTGCGGATGCAAAGCAGTTTGTAGACAGATGTGGGTAATTACATAGTTGTATGCAGTGATCCAGTACAGCACAGGGGAAAACTCTTCTCTTTGTCCACATGACTGAACACATGGCTACAAATTTAAGACAATAAGTAGTAAACCTTTTGCAGAGTGGGAGTAAAACGGGGGAACAGACCTGAACACTGCACATCCTCCTTACATTGAATTTTTCCTTTTTCTTTAGTCAGAATTGTGGCAGCTTTAAGAGAGGCGATATTTTGCTAAGCGATGAAACAAAGAAAATGAGTGACTTGGATTGATCTGGTGAACGCAGTTCGTATTGTCCTGCACTTCATAAAAATGTTCTTCCTCAAAGTTACATGAAATAACGTGAATTTGAACTTTAACACAAGTGATGAACTGTAACACTTATGATAAAATATTAGAATATGGCTTCTGAAGCAGCTACAAAATTTTAGACAGAGCCATGGCATTAGCACCCAAATTTTACAAAACTTCAAGAAATCTGGAGACCATCTGTTCAGTTAGCTGCAAACCACTTTGCAGGATTTAAGGTCTGGGAAATGAAATTAGCTCACAGAGATATAAAAGGTGCCAGTGGCTGAAAGTTAGAGATGAGACGCGCTTTTTAACATTAAGATGGAGCATTTTATTTACAGCACTTAGAAAGGTTCACCAGAGGCAATGCTGTACTCTCTGTGAATCAGCTCCAAATAAGACGCAATGATGTTCTGGTAGGTGGTGTTTAACAAAATCAGAATGTGGGACCTGGTGCAGATCCGCTGAATGAAAAGTGTTCCCATGTAACCCCAGACAGGCTCGATGGATGGAATTGTCCTTCTGGCCTTCAAATCTGTGAATCTATAAGGAATGCCACGACAGACACACATTCAAGTGTAGGCCATCATACCGAAGAGGAACACTGGTTCCTCTTAAATGGAAGAGGCGTTGACACTTCTGTGGTGCCATGGTATATATGGAAGTTACTCTAGGTCTGTGTTCTAGGTTGTTTTTCAAAATGGTATCCAGATACTACATAACCACAGACTAATCATTTGTCAAAAACAGAAAACTTTGGTCACGTTGAAAAAAACTGTTGTTGTGTTGTATGTCATTCACTCTGGAGGGTCACTAGGATTTTAATAGTTTCCTATTTTTCATTTTTAGATTATACTACCCAGTAAACACCTGAAATGCTAGAAAGCTCAAGCTCAAAGAGGCAGAGTCGCTTTCATCATTATTATTGGAACACCTGGTGAGCAGGATATTATTAGCCATTTATTTCAGCCAGTGGTTAAAAGCCTGTAGTGTTACGAGAGGCTTGGTCACCAACTGTTGAAGCAAGAGTTCTAGCGTGTGAATAAACTGTGAGGTGCACTCTCCCACAGCAGCAAGCTCTGGTACTTTATGTTGTTACAAATAACAAACTATTTCAGACTCTAAGCCTTTAGGATGATAATTTTTCTCACTGCACATGCAGAATATTTAGATTATCACTTACATAATTAGATTTCATGTTGCTGACTTATGAGTCCTGTAACTAGACAGGCATTAGATGGGAAAGAACCTAGATCCTAAACTACAAATTCTGGGGTAAAAGACCGCTGGGAAAAAGCTCTTTGTTCTCTAAATATCTACCATTTCAAAAAAATGAAGCCAAATAGATTTTCATGTTGAAGAAAAAATGCAGTTGTGTTCCTTACAGAAAACTGAAGTGGCTTATTGATTAACTTGGACAAGACTCTCCACTGTTAATAGATACAGTATTATGAAGGGCTTAAAAATATAAGAAAGCACATCACAAACAATTGAAAGTGGAAACATTTCAGACGTTTTGGTTAACTTGACTAAAAATTATTCCAGATTATATGGCCATCAGAGGAAGTTACTAAGCACCTCAGAGTGCTTGTCTGAGCAAGAAAAAATTCCAGCAAAAGGTAGGAGGTACACGGGTGATTTCTACACTTTGCTCTCCATTTACTGTCCCCTTCAGGAGACTTTTTCTAGCCATTGCGGGAGAAACTGAAAGATGTTCCCCATTCCATTTTCCCAGTTGGCTGCCACCGAACTAGAGTGTATCCTTACACGTGTTGTAGAATATCTCAGATTCCCTTTCAAAGTAACTCCCGGGTGTGAACTCGCCTTTTAAAATCTGCGCTGCCTGTTTGTAATTGTGTGCAGCAATGGCATCAGCAAGGCAGCCCTGGTAAAGAAAAGGCAGCATACGGTACTGCCTGAGCTGTGTGTGCCCTGTGCTGCACGGTGCCTGTTCTGAAATGCTGCGTGTGACATTCAAGAGCCAAGGGCAAGGGCTTTTCCGGAATAACACCAAATTATTATACTGCAAAACTCACGTCTTTGTCTTTGGGGCACACTAAGCAAGCGTTAGCGTGGATCTGACAGACACTCTCTACTAGATTTGGTGATTAGCATATTCTGACCGTTTAATTTTCAGAACAAGTAGAACGTTATGGAATGCTACATATGAAAGGAAAATGCTCACTGCTCCGAGCTCCACCTGTTATGCTGTTAACTAACAGTAATGATCATTAGTATCCGTTTGGTAGGATAGATTTGCATGGTGCTTTGTAACTATGAAAATAACATTTCAGAGGAGTAATTGGGGAAATAGGTGCTCTCTAGGGAAATTCTCTGATTATTTAAAGCCAAACTGTCAGTTTGTTTAAATCCTTCTTCCATGACCACCTGAAGTTAGTTTCCTTGGAATTAAACTAAAAGCTTTAACCACATGCATATCATCTTGAATTCTTCAAAACATAAAAGACTTTCTTCTTCTTATCTAGAAATCAAGTTTAGTTGCATTCTAGATACCTTATCAAGTTTAGTTTATGTCCCTAAAAATAGTCCAAAAAGATGGGGTTTGTGTTCCTTCATTAAACCACAGCTGGTAAGCGTAATGAAAGCAATACTCTCCCCAATATTTATCAGTATTTCTGGCAAAGTAGTAAGAATATAACAATCCTCCATCATGTGTGTTACTGTTTATTTCTACGCTATTTTTTCTATGTATGCCTTCCTACACAGCTGCTCTTTGGAGAAAAAGAAAGGTTGAGGCATGATCAGAAATTCCTTATGTAATTCCAGAGCCATCTAATCCAGGTGTATTCTTTTTCCCAGCAAAAGGAAATGTGTATTCAGCTTATCAGTCTCCTGAGTCTGTACAGAACCTCTTGGTCTTGTCAGGGCGTTACACTGCATAATATACTACAAAACTGGTAAATAGAAGCAGCAGCAAGCACAAATACTAAATGCAGATATTCAGCACAAGTTAATCTTGGTGTTTTTTTCCTATTTTTGTATTGCTCACTAGGCTTCAAAACAGATCTCCCTCATCTAAATTTTCATTTTGCAGAGTGCTGTACGTCAAAATTATTTCAATGCACCTTTCCCGTTTGCAACACCAGGCTGGCAATCGCTTTCCAGAGAGAGTGTTCTTTTCAGATAAGGCACATGAAAATGAAGGGGAGGGCTGAGGCGGTGAGGAGGGGTAGAAACAGAAACTCAGAGTTTCAAGCCCCATCTCAGCATCCTGTCCTGAGGAGTGTTCTGATACTGTCTCTCCACAAACCACCTCCAGGTTAGGTAAAAGAACTACAAATGTCTTTTTATTGGCATGTTTCCTCTTCTCCGTGTACTAAATGGATTGTTACTTACCCTCTTGTCCCTGTATCCAGTTCCTTCATGTGAAGAGCAAATATATAGCTGCTATCACAAAACATGTTGTACATTCACACCCCAACATAGCCTATTCCTTGTTCTGCTTGTACCATAAATACTGAGTGTTCATAGGAACACTGAAAATACACTGAATCATTACTTCACAGTATATCTAAGTATCAAAAAAATATCCATTTAATGACTAAGAAAATCTTTTTAACCTTTTGATCAGCTGACCTTGGTCCTCCAACCCATCTCCCATGTACATCTCAGAGAGTAGGTTGCTCTTGCTGTATGACCTGAAAGTCAACAAACCCCGGTGGTATCAGGTCAAGGAAAGAAGGAAGTTCAGAGCTGCTTGTGGGAAACTCCCAGCTGCCTGGTAAATCTAAACTCAGCTTAATAGAGTCACCTCATAGACCCACTTCCACAGGTTGCACAGAACTCAGCTTTCCAAATGGAGCTGCTTTTCCGAGTGGAAAAGAATTAATAAAGAATTAGTAAATGATGAGTAAATGTTTTAGGCAAATTGTATGTATCACAGAGTAATTCAGTTGGAAGGGACTTTTGGAGATCATCTGATCCAATGCCTTACTTAAAACAGCACCAACTTAATTAGGTTACTCAGGGTCTTGTTCAGCCAAGTTCTGAGCATCTCCAAGGATGGATATTCCACAGCCTCTCTCAACATATGCTCCAGCAGTTGACTACATATATAGTTTGTGCTAGGGATGACAGCGAGGACAGCAGAAGATTATCACGGACTCATTAGAAATTGAAGACTAATTAGGTGTGAGATTCATAAGCGTCTCTAACAACTTATTAGCCATTTGTTAAAACTCCTTTTTGTCATTTCATAAACCCTTTGCACGTGGGATCTTAGTATTAAATGCGACCCAGAGGTTTCTTGTATTAAAGTGTGAGTTTAAGCTCCCATTCCTAAAGTATCTGGAGAACAGTACGGATGTTGGAGCACCAAAGTGTGTTGGTCTCAGCACTAACCCTCAATTAATAACAAGCAGACAGCTGCAGCCCTCCCCAGCTTCCCTTTGTGACTGGCACAGAGCCACGGAGAGAACATACACTGCCCTAATCCCACTGAGACAAATGGAGGGAATGAATCTCAGAGACCCTACATTTTTAAAAGTATAGTGCCCCATTCTCCAGAGGCACATGGAACAAAGCCTTTTGCCACATCACTGCTGTAAATGCATCCAGGAGCAGCTGAGGTATTAACACAACCGCCAAGTTAGGAATCTGACTAACAAATACATGGAAAATTTCCTCAGTAATATATTCACTACTTACATATTCAATACTGCTCCGAGCACAGACATTTCTGCATGGTTCCTCAGCTTCTTCAGAGATCCAGTCTTACCCTGACGCTTGGTGTGTCTGCGTGATCTATCAAACGGAATGAGAAGAAAGCTGTCAGGAGACGTGGCACACGCCTCCCCAGTAAGCCTTAGAGTCATCTGGTGGGCACTTTGAGCAGGATGGCAAGATCTGTTCCTCTCTGCCAGAGAAACCCTGTGGTGTTCCTGGGAACCTCCCTGAAAGGTGCAATGGATTCCAGTCTACAGCAACCCCTCCACTGGAGCTACCGCCAACACTTGGTTGACACCCTATCATCAGGAACAATGACTGTCTTGTGTGAATTACCGAGGCTGAAACAGGACTTGCTGAGGTCAAAGACTGGTGACCATCTGTTGCCAAAGTCAGCTTTCAAGAGGATCCTAGGGCCCGAGGACAGCAGAAGGGTAACCTGTGATTGTCACCTCTGCAGCACGCCACTTGGATGGCCCCTCCCAGAGCACTCAGGGTGGGATGGGGTGATGGAGTCAGTCTGACTCACTACTGATTTTTGTACGAGCAGAGATATCTTACTGCCCTTCATCCACACTGGAAGCAAATGTCTTCCTCACACAGGGTCCATCAGATTGCTCCAGAACACACTCTTAGATTAAATCAATGAACGTGCTTTCATGCCTTTGCATCTCCACATCTAGAGCACTGTCCCCACTGTTAAAACGCAGATTTCTAACTAGCCGTGCTCTCAGACGATGTAAAGTGCAGCAGTCTGGTGAACACCTTTACTACTGTCCATAAGACAGTTTGTTCCTTCCAGGCACCAGTAGTAAGCTGGTTTTACACTGGGCAGAATTCAGACCCTGAACGCAAATTAAATCTGCAGCAAAAACCAATGTGATAATTGAGGCCAGAACTTGGCCAACTGACCCCGCTCATCTGAATGCTATTTCTGAGGGGATAATGATGTATTATTCTTCCTTTTTTGACAATTACTCTTTCACAGATAATTTTTGACATTTTATGTGCCGTTTTCCTGTGATGCTGCACTGGTATCCTGGATACTTACTTGTAAAATTCTGCCTTCCTCTCATGCCGTTACAGTTGCCTAAAGCATGTTTCTTTATTCCCTTTTTCTGTTCTACCTTTCTTTTCGGCTCATTTCTGGGCCCTGTCATCACATTAGTTTCATTTGTGTAACCAAGAAAATGAAGAAAGCTACTGAATCCGAAAGAAACCTTTGTGTTTCATGACTTCTCTTATTTTCCCACTACTTTACAAACTGCTACTTCAGCTTTTCACTCAAAGGATTGTCCCTCAGCCTTCTATTTATTCTATAAGTTATCTATTTTTAGCCCTTTCCTTCTAAAACCTATCCCCGCATGGTACTATTCCCAAATTTGACTGTTACCACCTTTGCTACGTGGATGCTCCAAACCAATTGCCTCAACTCTAGTTTGGATAGAAAGCACAAAACGGATTTAGGATTTATCCTTCTGACGTCTCCTTGTCCCAGTCCAGCCATTAATATAACAGGGACAGAGTTGGTCATTTTCCTCTCCCCCCTGTCTCAGTCAGGGGGCAGAGATTACCCTCCTCCTTCACGTTTAGGCCTGTAGGCTGGGAATTCTTTTTGACTTGCTGCTCTGTCAAATATGTATTGATCATTTCCAAACGACTTGTCTCTCCCTGTGTACAGTAGTTAGAAAACAAATCCTGTCACTGGATATTCTTACACCATACTCAAAGATCGCTCTTCCACATCCCATATCTTGGAAGAACTACCTAATACATGCTCTAATTGCCTAGCACAGAGATTTAATTTTTACCAAGTCATCATTTCAACAGAGGGTGTGTTCCTTGAAAATATCTGCAAAGTCCTCTTTCAAACACTGTGGTAAGGAAAGTATGTTGTACCATGGCCGCTTGGACTGACCAGCATCACCTTGTAGCTCCCTCAAGCATTCCGTACCCTCCTTTTGTCTCTCACCTCCCAGGCTTTGTAAAGCCAGCCAGCTGCCCTTACACAGTTGCTCAGTTTGTCACACACCACAAAGTTGGCAAAGCTAAGTCATAGACTCAATAGAATCGTTTGGGTTGGAAGGGACCTTAAAGATCATCACATTCCAACCCCCCTGCCCTGGGCAGGGACACCTCCCACCAGCCCAGGTTGCTCAAAGCCCCATCCAGCCTGGCCTTGAACCCCTCTAGTGATGGGGCAGCCACGGCTTCTGTGGGCAACCTGTTCCAGTGCCTCACCAACCTCACAGTAGAGAATTTCTTCCTGTGAAGCTCATGCTCACATTGAAATCCTACATGCTCAGCACCTATGGAAGCCACCAAGCGACAAGGAGCTCCCCAAAACCTAGGCTTTCACTTTGTCATGCTCAAGTTTATCACTTTGCTGTAAAAGGGCTAAGAAAATATTTTTCTACCTTCCACACAAGAACATGTGGTTTATTTTATGACAGTCGTACCAGTAGCATTTGTAAAGTGGTGAGTCACTGAGTGCTGGTACAGCAGAGTAGCTCAAATATTTATTTATCCTGGATCATGGCTGAACCTTTGTGTTTTTTTAATGTGGAATCTTCACCTCTGGCTAAGCTTTAGGATGGATATAAAAGTGTTGAACTGAAGTCCTGGTCTTGAGTGGAATCTGAAAGAAGCCCATATGGTAGAGAAAAAGACTGATTGAACTGTACAACAGGGCACTAAAATAAGCTGGGACTGAGCGAGGTAAAGGAGAACAAACTGCAAAGGAACATAAAAGAAAAGAGCATTATTTTTTTTTTCCTAATGATTTCAGGTGCGGCTTATTTCAGGTACGGCTTTTATGTAAATTAATAATTGCTTCCTGCATTTCAGGACTTGCTTTAATGTTGGTGAAAAACACCCTTAGTGATAATCATATCTTTCTTTTTTAACTACTGCTTACCCATTTCCACATCTGTTTGGAAACATGAGTATTCTTCACAAAACCCAGGGAGTTTTACTGAAAGGACGGTGATAGGTTCACATACACATGGGTTTGCTTAGGAGTCTTTTCAAGTCCTGCTCCTGCTCTTACAAACTGCTTTTAAAATAAAAGTAACAAAAAACCCCCACAAACCTCGTGGTTTAAGTACCAGGGATTCCTACTTTGGTTTTACTTGCATCTAAGTAAACTGAGAACAACTGCTGATGTGCAGTGCTGTACAGGAAGAATAGGCAGAATCAGGCCCTTTCTAGGCTGGGCTGAACTCTCCCGTTCTGAAAACCACACACATTTCCCATCCCCACGCTCTCAGATGGTGTAAAACTGGAGAATCCCATGGAATTTGGCAGAGAACCATTTGAGGAGGTAGTTCACGGTTTTAGAAAGCCGAGAGCCATAGGTGTGTCCAAACCCGCCAGCTCTTTGTAGAACTTAGCAAAATATTTTGTCTCCTTAAATTTAGATTTCTCATTCATCTTTTAATCATCTGTGCTTGTCACAGGAACCCACTGTACAAGAACCAAATTTCATCCCTGTCTCAATTCTCTTAGATTAACAGGGTACACTAACTGTCTTTTTAAATCTCTCTTGTGATAACAAATAGGCACAGTGTTTATTTTTTTCCTGTGTTGATCTACAAACCGGGAAAATACCTCTTGTTTCTAAATGTAAAGTGTGCACTGGTAATGTACAAAGAATATTTATCAGTGTAGTAAAAGTTACCGGCTGTACTTTGGTACTGAAATAAAAAGTCAGCGTTTATCATCAAATTCTAATGTTCCAGCCAGAGAGCGTTCTAACAGATTGGTTCTGACACAAATTGTGCACACAAGTTTGTAGAGGGTGTCTTCAGGACTGAGCACCTTTTAACATAATGAACATCAAGGATTTGGTGTGCCCCGCTTCTTGCCTTCCTTTCCCTAAGAAATGTGAACTCTGAAACACGGTAATGAACTCAGTTAGTGTACAAAAGCAATCAGGGATGCGTCATTATGCTTTAAAATAAACAGACACCCCTGTGTTCTTTGGATTGCCACGTACCTTGTACGTGTTGATCCAGGTTTGTAAGTGAAAGGGTTTTAAACCCTTTAGGGAGGAAAGACCTAAGAAGGTCTCCCCCACTTTGCATAAACAGTTGGTTTGATGACTAAAGTATATCTTTATTTTAAAGGACACTTTTCTTGGACTTTTGAAAACTGTCTTGCTTTCCAAATGGAAACCTCAAATTTGTTTTACAAAATGATTACATTTAAGACTGACCGTTTGCTGTGCAGCCTGTCACCAATAAACCCGGGCAGAAATACGTTCTGTGTCATGAACACACCCAATATGAAAGGGATTATATCACAGAATTGCCCGCGATGACAGGGACTACACGTGTCGACCAAGAAATCCCTTCCTGGTCCCTGTGCCATCTGCCAGTTTTCCTTTTCCAGTCCCTTCCCAAGAGACTGTATGGGTCTATACAAAAATGCCCTTCCTCCAGCACAAGGTTCTTATGTATATTATTACTCCTGTTTGCTCCAAAAACCACAACGACCGTGGCACTTACACCACAGATATTGTTTACACACATACACTTAAATACCCTAATAATAGAAAGTGATTTAGATTACATCCTTGAATTTGTAGTGGGAGAAGAAAATGGCTTTAGCAGACTGGGAGACTGGAGCACTCTAAGTTCTGACCAGGAGAAAGCTGCCGAGAGTAAAATGAGAGAAGAGAAGGGCACAGAAATGGGTTCTGTTATTAGTCAGCGACAGGGACAGATGACATCGAGGGGGGAACCAGAGCCCTTGTGTGGAGCTGGAGATGTGGCAGTTTTCAAAAGAGCCAGAAATGAACAAGTGAGAGACCAGCCCACAATTTCAGTTCTGGTGAGACCAAATTTCAGAGAAAGGTGGGACTTCCAAGAAAGATGGCATAAGGTCACTAGAGATATGAGCCTCCGTGGTTGGCTGCTTTTCTGCAGGCAACCAGCCAGGGCTTCACTTCATCCAAACTGGCAATAAAGGGAAGTTCCTTCGGCCAGAAGAGCCCTTACACAAAGAGGAAATGATGCTGCTTCCATAAGCACGGAGCAAGGTTTATGTTTCAGTGTCTCTAAAAAACCTGGTTGCTGCGGAAGGTAACAGTGCGCTCACACAGTCCAGAAAAGTCTTAGGAATGTGAAAACACCACTTTTAACAGTCATTTCTAATCGCTGCATCTCTGCCATAAAATACAACTAATTTGCTGTGCACGTCTGCTTTTCTGTGCGAACCTGGAGCATGGACACAGAGCAGGAAGCCCCTACGGTGTTGGTGGCCATGGGGAGAGGGAGATCAAGGGTGCAGGGAGCAGCAGGACTTCGTAAAGCATTTATTCGTTCTGTCAAAAGTCTTGATAAGTGCGTGGTGGAGGATCCATAGACCTAATGCAGTGGTTTGCAACCATGTTTAATAGGAGGCTGATGGACTTTTTCCAGTGAAAATGCAGAACTTTCAGGATTTCCCTACCAAGGTGAATACCTCTTCTCATTCTGAGGAGACTGCAGAAAGTTAAAAATCCATATGCTTAAAAAGAGAAAAAAAACCCTGAATAAAAAGGAGTGTCTTCTTGACATTAAGAGGGTGTTCACTGAATGTCCTGGGAAGATGTCACTGATGTTTTGCCTGTGACTAACTCAGATGAGGAACATCTTCCCTTTTATTTTTATACCTAATCCTTTTACTGTCACTTTGACTTAGCAGGTAACTGCACACATTTACTACTTGGGGTGGGTTCATAGCCAGGAGGTTGATTGGATCTATTCTGTTTTTAAACTGTGGGTCAGATTCTCAGAGACCCAGAGAGATCCATTCCACCATTACTTTTCTCACACAGATACTGAATGCTGCAGAAGTGCCGTAGTTTTTGTGCATCTGGAACAAATGCTCCAATTACCAGATTTTGAGAAAGTGCAAATACACGAGAAACAAATAATTTACAAACGGAAGGAAGCAAGAGATTCCCCACTAATGAAATACATTATTTCTTAAAGCGAAGGTAACAAAAAGGAGGAAGTTAGGGCAATCATGAATTTTTCAGAGACAAACATGTTGAATCAGATGGCCTTTATCTCTCTCAGAAATCCTACTGCCTTTCTTCCCTTGGCATTTTCTTCAAATACCCTTCCAACACCCTGAGGCACAACATGGGACAAAGACCTCCAATGAAGAAAAATGCATAAAACACTACAAGTCCTGTAATTTATAGTCATGAAAAGCAGTTTTTCTAGTGAGTTTCATGGAATGGCTCTCCTGCTCTGCACAGTGCACTAACAGAGACCACCTGAGCATCACCGTTTCCAGTTGAAATCGCCTACATAGATGTGCGTGGTCAGAGACGTGGAGACAACAGGTACTTTGGGAAGCCCTAAGCAGATATGCAACATTCCAAACCTTTCTGGGAGCTTACTGATCTCGTGGAAGGTGTTTTCTGAGAACATAAGGATTTATATTTATGCTCTGTAGAGCTCTTGTGAACTGTGAGATGAGTATATTGTGCTCCGACTTTACAATTATATCTGTAGAAATGACTCAGTAGGAATGACCCTTTTTTAACTTAGCCTAGATTTTAGTTTTTGTAAGTGGACAAGAATAGCACGGCTCTTTTAAATGAGTGGTTTTGACCCTGAATCTTCTGTGAAGGAAGGTGTGTCTATGTGTTGTACTCTGCATATATCAGCACTTGGTTACCGATCCCAACGCTAAGTTTACGAAGTTCTATGTATTTGTACTATAATGGATTAATATCAATTCCAACACTCTCCTAACTGTGATACTGCTGCAAACTTTGTTTGCAGTCATTTCACCCTTATTAAATTTAACTACGTGGTTTTCCAAACCAAACAGAGTGAATTCAAGGATTTGGCAAACTGTGACTACCAAGGTCACTTTTGGGAAGGTGTTATTCAGTTCTCATTAAAGAGAGAACTGAGGGGGGAAATGGAAAATCAGACGTTGAAGCCAGAGATGTTCTCTGCATATTCTCAGAACTGTGTATTGCTTGGTCTAGGGAAGGAATGAAAGTATTTTTTCTATTAATCACTAGTTGTCACAGAATTATGTCTTGTTAAGAAAACTCATATGATTCTATGAAACCTTACATAAATGCAGAAAGTTCATTACTTTATATACTCCCTGTTAAAACAAATATACATTGATTAAAAATAAAACCCAAAATAGTGATGTTTGTTATTAGTGTGGACTGTGAATAGAAGTGGACAGAGAGTAGCAGGTGTGGGTGAAAAACTAAAATGTATGCCTCCATTGAAGCACTTCACTGTATGCACTGAGGGAACACAGTGACATTCTGAAAGGGACAAATCTCATTGAAGAACCTAAAGCTTAAAGAACTTTCCAAGAAGGAAAAGAGAGAAGTGTTGACAAGTCAGGTATGTTTGACGCTACTTCTCTAATGCACTCAGGAACAACCAATGAGGCAGTAACAAGGACAAGGCAAATATCTACTCAGGCTTTTTGTGGATCGTTAGGCAAGGGAGTGGGTATGATGGCTCAACCAAAAAAACTCAAGGAAAACAACTAATTTGAGATCATCCCACATTTTTTTCATTCTCTCCCCAGCAAAACAATAAACTGAAATGCGATTTGACCAGAAACAGAACATTTTGTCTTCAGTTTATTTAGTCCCTCTTTATTTTAGTTTTGTTACTTAAATTTGAAGTGAAACATGGAAAATGCTGTAATGAAATACTTAGTCTTTCCCAAATATGTTTGCTTTCTGAATATTTCTTCTGAAACCATTTATTAAATTTGACCCAATTTCATAAATATGGTTGTTCTCCCTTCATGATGTGTTGAACTGGTTAATCACATTCTCCATTGCCAGTATTTTGTTTCCCAGGAACAAAGAACCCTCATGTTTTCTCCTTTTATCCTCTTAATTGAAATACATAATGCCTCATCACCAAAATACTTGAGTGCTTTCCATATGTAAAAATGCTCTCCAAGAAACCTCTTCCCTTCACTTTTCCTCCCTGTAGTAGAGCGACAATGTGGAAATGAGAAATAGGTAAAGTTTAAATGTAACGATACTTGCACGAGTGAAAGAAGGTGAGGTTGAAGAGGTGGGTTTTTGTGTGCAGCTCTGAAAATGTCAAGGTATCTGTCTGTCCTTCCTGAAGGTTTTTCCTGAAGGTCTTTCCTTCAGGAAGCAAGTGGGACAATGGAATGGTGTAATCCCTCGAAAGAAAGAAGTTACTCCGAGCTAGCATCAACCTGACACTGAGTTTCTGTTCCAAGCCCAAAGTCCTGCATTAAAAAGGGAGGGGAATGCACGTATTGTTCAGCTGGTACAGACAGAATAGCACTAAACCAAAATCTCTACACTCATCATAACTCTGCTCTACTGAGTTTAGCAGCAATTTAAATTTTTTTTCCCCAGGACATACATATATATATATATGTTTTGTTCCCTGGAATAGTGAGCTGCAGTAATTAAAGTAACAAATCCACAGACAACCACGGGCCGCTACGGAATCCCACACTTCAATATACAGTCTTTCTGGCTAGTCCCGGGTAGGAGGATGGGGAATATTTTAAAGCCCAGGATAATTGGGGCATCTGCTCACTATGAAGTCAACAAGATCACAGTAAGACTATTAGTTTGACAATTGAAAGCTGCACATCCCAAATGAGAACCCAAAAACAATGCCAGTTCAGTTTTTTGGGTTTTTTTATGAGCACTTTTCCTCTTTTCAGATGAATGATCTCAAACTTGCCCAGACCGAGCTTCCTTGCTGCACTGAGCAATCCTGAAGGGGAAGGTGCTAAGTTCAGAGTAAAGAGGATGCCTCTGCAGTGGTTCTGTGCAGATATTTGATAAGAGAGAGAGCACAGGGACGAGCTGGGTGGGATGCTGCAGCTGAGTGCCCTGGAGGTGGAGGAAAGCTGTCCACCATGAGTCAGACACAGATACCTGAGCACACTTCCCATGGAAATGAATTGAGATAGAAGTATAATGTTTAGCTGCTAATTACATTTAGAGTCCTTTGGGGAACCCACCAAGATTTCTATGAATGTACAGTTCCAGGCAGTGAACAGACAGAAATAATCCATTGGTTTGCTCTAACAGGAGATCTAAAAAGAACAATTACCTCCACTGCTGTGATTGCCCTTCTTCAAGGTTAAATTCTCCATACAGATGCCACCGGAGTTCCTCGCATGAGATGATTTTTCTTTGAAGAGCAATGAAAGCTATAACATTAGCTATCCACTTATTTATTTTGCTAAATTAACAGTAGTGCTTTTGGTTAATGATTCTTTTTTTCATTAGTGGTTAACCCTCATAAGACACCTTTTTTAAAAAAAACTTAAAGAATCGTAAAATAAAACCTGGGGAGAGACTTGAGACTTCATAACCCAATTTTCCAGCAATGACTTTTCGTGGCAGATGTCTGTCTGACAAAACCTGTTTGCTCTACAAACGCTCCATACCTTCCCCACGTTACCTCTTCTAGTGCTTACTCCTTCCCGCCGTTAACATCTTTTGCTCGTGACTTGATCTAAATTTCACTCGATGCAATTTAAACCCACGACTCGCTGCCCACTGACAGTGCCTGGGTTTTCAGATGCTCTCTCCCTCCAGTTGAGATCCTGCCAGCGCTGAGACAGCACAAAGATGTCCCCAGTTGTACAACCCCTTTCCCACAACAGCGTGATGCTGCTCATGCACATCCAGCTCGCGGCCCTGATACGCTCCCTGAGCCCTTGGTGCAGAAACATTCCTTAAGCTGATGTTCTCTAGCAAAGCTTCATGAAATTCGCTACTTCTCCATAAAATTCCTGCCTTTATTCCTTTCATTTGCTGCTCCTTTTTTTTTTTCCCCTAAATTGGTGCACTCACATTTTTTGTGTATTTACTCAAATGCTGCATTCATAAAAAATACAAATTTTTCTAAGTTGGAAGTAGCAAAGTGGATGTACACTACTGCAAATAAGCTCTTTGGTGTAAAATATTGTAATTTGTTAAGCAGTTCTCTGTTCAAGATAGTTTCAAGACATGATGGGGATGTTTGTAGGCACATAATGCAGGTGTGGATTCAGGAGAATGATCAGTAAGTGACAATACAGCAAAAGGTGCTTTATTCAAACAGGAGGCAGACGAGGAATGAATATAGTGAATAAGAATCTCATTTTACAATGAGATTTTTAAAGAAATCACACTTTCATTGATGATCTTCAGACTCTCTCCCGTTTCTGCACATTGTGGCTATTGCAGGTCCCCAGATCAGGTTTGATCAGGTGTCTCTTCTTAATGTTTTTGGGAGGGGAAATGGCTTTTCTGTCAAAGTGCCGCTGGGGCTACTGCATCCCCCTCTTCTGCTGCCAGGTCTGCTCCTGGGAATTCTTTCCCAAACGGGAATACGTAACACTGATTCCCCTAAACGTTAATTTGAGTGGTGTATCGGTTTATACACACACCAAGCAGGTTCTGCTCAGCAGTCAGCACGGCCTATACAGGATCAAACAGGAATATCGGGTTGGAAGGCATCCTGTGAAATTAAGGTAAGTTTTAACCTGTAAAATAGGGCGCTGTGTTTTGGTCTAGCCCGGGTCAGCTTTCCACGTCAGACTCATTTCACGTTTCAGGCACTACATTCTAGGAGAATCTCATGACTATTAAGGCACCTTTGCAGTGCCAGGGAGCTCTTCACAGCTCTCAGTGAAGAACATGCAGTTTTCACGACCAAACTATTTTTCTTCCTAATATGACACACTTGTGGTTTTGCTTTTCTTTTAGGTGGAGAGGATTGTAGACAAAAGGAAGAACAAGAAGGGCAAATGGGAATATCTCATCAGGTGGAAAGGCTATGGAAGCAACGAAGACACCTGGGAACCTGAACATCATTTGCTGCATTGTGAGGAATTTATTGATGAGTTCAATGGACTACACGTTACCAGAGAGAAGCGATCGAGACATGGGAAACAGGGCGGCGCTCCAAAATTTTTACGGGAAAGCCGAGGGTCATCTGTTGAGAAAATATCACATAGACCTTCTGAAACGGGGAAGTCTAAAGGGTCAACACACAAAAGGAAGAGAATTAATCCGTCTCTTCAAAAACAGAAAAGAGGATACACAGCAAAGCCAGCATCTGCCACTGACAGGGCTGCTAAAACTGTGACTTACCGAACTACTCCCAGCGGTTTACAGATCATGCCACTGAAAAAGCCACATAATGGTCTGCAGAATGGAGATGGCAGCCATGAAAAGGATTCTAGACATTTTGGGAACGGCTCACAACAGCAAAGCATGGATTTAAATGATCACGAAGGAGAACAAAATTTGCCCAGCGTGTTGGAAGTTAGTAACGATACACCTGTTGTGAATGGAATTGGTATGTGATTTAAAGTACAGTCGTTGGAGGGGGGTGGGGGTTAATTGCAGCAACTTCAGAGAGTCCACTCATGGAAAATCATTGTCATGTTACATGAGTGATACGGTGAGAAGTACATAAACAAGTTTCAGGCTCTTTCCCCTTCCATTATACTGGTTTTTTGTCAGTTGGCTTCTCTCCTGCTGCTGCTCACAGGGTGACGTTAAGCAGAGTGGGCTTTGCAGCCTAAAGTCCTTGTGGGGAAAGGATGACAAGGTGGCAGAGGTACGTACAATACTGCAACATTGGTGTGTCAACAGGTACCAGGTCACTTCTCAGCTATGTGTGCCCAGACCCATGGTCTAGAAAGATCCGGATTATGTTAGAAAGAGAATTAACACCACTCTTGCTAAGGTACTACCCTGGTAAGTATGGCTGAATAACATCCAAGTTCCTCAGTATTAATGGTCATCATATTCAGGAATACTCAGGAGTGCCAGGTCCTTGCCTCTGACAGTGACTGGGTCCATCAGAAGTCACAAGACATACTGTATGGGGAGGTACAAACAGCCTTGAAATGAATGAGAAGAAACAGGAGGCATTTCTTTCTAATCCTCATAGTTACTGTCTGGCTTAGTTCTCAAAGAGTAAAGGTTGGTGTTCTCTATAAACGCTCTTCAGCTTAAAGCAACCAAGTATCCTCTCACTAGCTGTACCTGTCCAATCTTTGGGGGGTTTTTTTCATCCTAACAAATTTAGAGCCTCAATGGTGCTTCGTGGCAGTAATTTCCAGGAGTTAAAAATGAGATGCACGTTTTATTTATCAGGGGTTTGGGGTTGTGTTTGGGTTTTTTTGACCTTTACTTGCATTGAAGAAATGAATGTCCTTATATGAAGGGATAATGTGGAAGACATTCTGGGAATCCATAGGAAGCCCCAGCCTTTTTAGCCTTCCCTACCACACGGAATTTCTTCCAGATTCCTGGGAGTTTTCAGTATCCTCTTGTGCCTTTGGCGTGTGGGGTTTTTTTTAATACCTCTTAAAAACAGCAGGAGCTGTTCCAAGTGATTTCCTACTGCTTAGTGATATAGTGCCCACACAACCTTGTGAGAATTATTTTTTCTGCTGTTACGCGCTGCATAAAGGTGTTCATTGAGTGATACACAGTTGTGCTTGGGGTTTTTTTCCCCTTGCTGCTTACAGTTAATTTAGAACACAGCTATATGTCTGATTCTTTTCATTATGCATTTACTCTGCTTTACTGTTGGCAATTCACCTTTTTCTTTTGACTCAGTGAAGCTCTTCAAAATATTTCAGAGTTTTTACTCTACTTATTTTGTATTCCCTTCAAATTTTCCTCTCATACTTCTCTTCCCAGTTCATTAATACATGCATTAAATAAACTAATCTTTCTGCAGGTCCTTGGGGCAGCCAACTACTAATCATCTGACATGATGAAAAGTAACCATTTGTTCCAATTATTTATTTTTATTAGCCACTTTCTGTAGCCCATGATAGCGCTCATTTCCTTAACAGTTTCTTGGGAATTGCCTTGCCAGAAACTTTTCAGAAGTCAACATGAATTATACCACCCCGCTTTCCATTTTCCACCCTGCTGGCAGCCTGGCAAACGCTACTGGATTTGGGAAGTAGGACTGACCTTGCTTAGTCTTACTGATTACATCCTGTAACTACTGGGATCTTTCAATCCAGGCATTTAATACCTTGATAGAGACTCCTGAACCAGCAAAATGTGTGGTTCAGTTCTAAATGCATAAGTAAGTAGCCCGGATGATGTCAATGACACTTAAAATTGAGAGTACAGGCTTTGGGATTTTGATGAGTTTGAGCTGATATACGACTGCTTTAAAAGTTACTTGCTGCTTTAGAAAGACTCCCATATCTAATTTCATATGTGTATATAAAGTTGTTTTTCTTTGCTTTCTTCGTATTTATAATGAAGGGTTTTTTAAATCATTTGTTTTACGTTATTCATTGTGGAAGTTCTGATAAAAAATGCCTCTTTCAAATGCACTAAATCCCATCATTTAGAATCTTTTTTTTTTCTTTAACAAAGAACTGAAGGGCCACAAAAAACTGTGAAGTCAAATGAACCTGGCATCCACCAGCCCCTGTTTGAATAATCCCTGTAAGAGAGCTCTATTTCTGTAGAGAGCTGCTTTGCCTAGGCAGCCAGGTGTTCTGCCATCGGCTCCTGCCCGAACAGCTGACATACCCAGCTCCTGTAAAACACTTCTTTATGAAGGTTTTTGCCTTCTCTGCATCCATCACTTCTGTTCTGTATTTTGCTCTCCTTTCTCCTTTGCATTCTGACCTCCCTGTGGGCAAAAGCAAGCGATCTTTAAATCTCTACCCTGCTTCTCCTCTTAAAAACCCCTACTCGGCAGCACTCCTGAGGTCAGACATCCCACCAGTCTTGCTCGGGGGGACCCAGCACATACATCGTGGAGGAAACTACGAAGAGGAGAATCGAGACTACCAAAGTAAGAGCTGACAGAAACTGCTGGAGAAGGGTCAAAAGTAAAAATACTAGGTTTTTTTTCTAATATTGCCCTTGCTTGAGAGAAGCCACATTTCCTGATACAGGATGTTGCATCATTCAAAATGTCAAGTCAAAGAAACTTGCGTTACTCTTCAACAAGTTCAACAATTTGCTGAGCTCCCTCGGTGTTCACACTCATGAGGAAGTAGTAGAGATGGTGCCAGAGTGATTTTGCTGGGTGTCTTCTTAGTATCACACACTCATTTTAACCGGGATAGATGTCACGCTAAAATCGGTCTGAAATTTTACAAAATTACAAACGAAGAAAGTTGCAGAGAAAAATACCAATTTGTTGAATAACAGAAGTTTGGTTCCAAACATCTTGGGTTTCAAAAGTTTCTCCAAATCCAAGCCAAAGTCCCAAGGCTCTGTCCCCCTGGGAGTGGGAGCAACGTGGCTGTCTGCTTGGCAGGTCTCCCACGTTTCGTTCGCAGGCAGCCAGCTGTGCCAGAGGTTTCAGGCAGTCTGCCACGGAGTCTGGAAGTCGAAAGCCCAACATGCCCCCATCAGCGCTTGCAGGGCTCCCAGGCACTCTATGGAGAACAAAGAGGGAGCCTGGAGGACCTGGGTTTGGCTCCCAGAAGCTGTGGCTCCCAGGCAGAATCCGATGAAGCAGAGATTTGTGTCAGCTTTGAGATTGCCTCTGTGGAGCCCAGATGAAGGTCAGGCTCGTTTCACAGCGACATGTAAGAGTGCACAGAAAACGTGTGTAGAAATTTCAAGTTGGTCTTGAGATAAAGCCTAGACTTGGAAAACTCAAAAATGCCCCACAATTTGAAAACCCAGCTGTAGGCCCAGCTCTGCTATCAGCGTTGGCCTATGGTTGAAGGCCTCCAAAACCCATCACCTTGAACCAGTATTCTTTCATATCATGATAATGTTTAACTACCAGTGTATTGAACCAAGCAATATAATTAGTAATTTATAAACTATACCTAGTCAAAAACTATCTATTTTGTTTGTTTGTGGTAATCTAGTTCTGTTCAAAGAAATAATAGCTGCTTGAAAACTAGTTTTTGGTGACTCTTCCAATGGACTTCCACCAGCCTGTGTGTGGTTTTGTCTACAAGGGTGTGTGCTTGGGTATGAGCGTTTCTCTCACCAGTAAGCTATTTACCCCAGAAAAATGACTTTGTACCTACAGATGTATGCACAAAATCATATATACACCCTAGTGGAGGCCTGGAACCTCGCTGACATTGACCTCTCTTACCAAAACCTCTCTTCTCCATTTTACACATCCTGTCATAAGGAGAGTAAAGTCATCTTTATTGACAGTTATTTAAGGGTCTACAAATTGAAAAATGGGGAATAGCTCCACGGGAGGACATCCATTGATGCTCCCAGTAGCCAATAGTACTGTTCTTTCCGACGATTTTTGTTGTTTTGTCTTCTGTTATCACATTTCTGGTTCTCTCCAGATACTGTAATTGAGAGTGACTGTTTTGTCAAGTTTCTTGACAGCATCAAAAAACATCCCCTTTTAATTTTCTCTTTCCTTTTTCTACATTGCTCTATTTCTGTACCATCTGTTGAAGAATTTTTGCTTGTCATGTATCACTAACCACTGTTTTTCTCCATTACAAAAATCTTTGTAGTCTCATAGTGCCCTTCATTTGAATACTCTCTATGAACTTAGTCACTGCTTCCTCTTGGTTGTTTAGCTTGTTCTGTTTTATTTATTCTGGAGCAATACTGGCAGTAAAAGACAACCAAATATGCTTGCTTTCTCAGTTTGGATAAAAACTCATTATTTTAGATATCTTACAGATGCTCTCTTAACTGGAGAAGTCTGAAATTATTAGTAAATTATCAACAGAACACTGCCTTTAAGTATGTACAGCCTTAACTGTTACCCACAAGAAAGACAGAAAGAAGACAGAGAAAGGTTATGGGAAGGCTGAGGAATGCCAAGCTGTTTTACCAGACAGAGTAAGGCAGCATGGTTTATTTCACCTAGAAAAATCAAAGCCCTACCTCCGTGATCTTTTTCATTCAGCACAAATGCACACTGCTAACAAAAGGAACAGCCCAGCCCTCCTTCCCATCATATCCTGATCATTTTTTCCATCCCTTCCCCTGTACCAGCTTTAGTGCTTTTGAGGCTACAGGGTGAGCCTGATCCGTTTGAAAATTAACCACGGTTTTGCTGGGTGAGTTTCCAGCCAGAACAGTTCATCAGGTCCGTTCACAGTATGGCTCCCTACCTACATACTGGTTCCAGCACCAGGATCACTGCGTATGGTGGTGGCACACGGACGGCTCCATTAAACGGGCTGAGACGAAATGCTAAGAAAAAATTTGTCTGAAAATAACAGTAGCTTGAGGTGTCCTCTTCTAGCAGGAGATAGGAGATCAAGGAGATCCAAGGAGATCCTTCTCTAGAAGGAGATAGGAGATCCAAGTCCTCCAAAGCATTGAGTGATCTGAGACTCATTGCAATCTTGCCTCCCTTTGCCTCCACTTTTGAGACTATACATTTCTCATGTGTTTTCTGCGATGCCGCTTAGAACGGACTCAATCTGGAGTCTTTAGGCACTTTTGAGTAACACCAGCAGCCGCAGTAATATCATTACATGTTGTTGTTCCCTTTGACAGAGTATTAGAGGAGATGCAGGGACAGGCAACTAAAATGATGAAGAGGATTACAAGAATAAAAGAGGCTTCAGTTAGGAGAGGGGGAGGCTGATGGTGAACGTGATCAAAGTTTACAAAATCATCAAGGCCTCAGATAAACGCAGAACTGTTGTTCGCTAAATCCCTCAATAGCAGAACTAGGGACCCCTCACTGAAACTGGTAGAACATCAGATAAAAGCACAGATGAAAGACATTTTTTCTCTGTGCAGTGGCTACACAACTTCTCAAACCCATACCACGGGAGGCTGTGGAGACAGACAGCATCAACAGGCTCCAAAGGGGATTAGAGAAATCCATGAAAAGGTCCATGAGCAAATACTGAAGGAAACAGGAAGGATGAATCCTCTTGTAGTGCTACACAACATTTAGGGATGGTATTAGGGGAAAGGACTGCAGAAAGTGGCCAAGCTTGTGTTTTCTCCTTAAATAGCATCCTTTACTGCCATTTTTGGAGAAGGATTACTAGATGGAGTATTCTGGGAATATCTGAAATTTCCTTAAAAAATATTGAAGCTTACAAATGTCAGTGTGTTTTTAGGTATTCCACAAATTCTACTGCTGATTAAAAACAAGGCAATAATTAAAAAACCTACTAAAGGAAGGAATGTTTTCTCCTATTCTGTTTTATTTTTGTGCTTAGAGCATCAAATAGTCACTACTAAGCAATAATCCACATTTACAGGTACCTAAAGCTTCCTTAGTTAATTTGTGACATCCTTAATTTGTTCCAGATGCAGTGTAGAGAGAGTAATCTATTATAAATTCACCATTCAATTCTGTTCCAACAGAGTATTTTTCATTGGGTAGTGGTCATTTAAGCTAAAAAATTTAAATCTATGTTCTATTATTTGTGTCATCTGCCCTTTATAAATTCCTGGCTCTTTGACACTAGAAGCTGGAACAGGTCAGCTTTGGCAGGAGTAAAGACCAAAACAAACAAAAGTGTTTTCATTCAGCTCTCTGTTGGCCTTTCTTAAATATAGCGTATTATGGGCT
Organism: Nycticryphes semicollaris; assembly: GCA_013400055.1. Taxonomy (NCBI): domain Eukaryota; kingdom Metazoa; phylum Chordata; class Aves; order Charadriiformes; family Rostratulidae; genus Nycticryphes; species Nycticryphes semicollaris. The sequence continues at coordinate 1,054,273 of VXBJ01004841.1, read as the reverse complement.
CATGTATGTTTAGAAAAAAACAAACCAGATTTGGAAACTATTTCAATGAACAGAATGACTTTAATCTGTGTTCCTCAACAACCTGTTTCTGCTGTACTTTTAATGGCAATAGAGTAAAACATCCGTAATTAAAAAAAGGAGTATTGCATAAAAAGCTCGTGAAGTTATTTTCAACATTCCGAGTCAGCATTGTTACTCATCATAATATGCAGCCTATTACAGAGGGACTGTAAACATCAGCAAAGTAATAGCTTACAGTTCAGACAAAGTGGAAGTCAGAATAAACTGTCATTGTAAATTGGCATACTGTTACTCTCATTTGTATTTAAGGAGGAGCTGTATCTTCCTTGTCATAGTTCCCTTTCACCCCTGCTGCTGGATACCCTCCAAGATATCATCAGCATTAATATTTTCTATCTACAAAGTCCAATATTAATATGTCTCTTAGTCAAAAGTCAGTAATTATTGTTACTGTAAAATGTAATGAGCAGAAGCTTGGGATGAGAGCACAGAGGAGGGCTGACTGCTGCTCCTAATGCCAGCCACAAGGATACGTGGAAGAGAAGGGCAGTTGTGTCAGCTTAGTAAGGCCTCCCCTTAACTCACTGTCACATTTCGAGGTGCAGCAACTATCTGTTCAGGTTGTCGTTTGAAACTGGTGATGGCTTTTTGGTCACCATAAAAGGAAGACAACATTAACTTTGAAAGGTGGGATTTGGACTAAACCTGTCGTGTCAAGTTCTTCCAAAGCCGAATTAGAATTTTCCTATGAATTCAAGGATCACCCCAAATTCATATGAAAGACGATGATACGATTGGTTTCATCTTCAAAGCGGAACCAAACCCCATTAAAAGCACCAGTCCTACGTGCTGTATAATTCTTGGATGTAGAGGTTGTCTGATCAGAGAAGAAAAATACTGACTGTTGGAATACAGGATGATAAGAATGGCTTGAGGCCACATTTGATGAGCCAGGCAGATTTTTGATTTATCAGATCTGTCATGTAGAGGCTACTGTAAATACTGAGCTAGGTTTAAGCTAATAGAAGTTATCACTCCATGTCTTTGAAGGTGTAGACATAACTATGCTTTGATTCTTTCCATCTGAAAGGTTCTTCTCTGGCCAATGGAAGCTTGAATCTACCCAGCACTGTGAAGAGGAAACTAGATGGGGAGAAAGATTATGTCTTCGATAAGAGACTAAGATACAGCGTACGTCAGAATGAAAGTAACTGCCGGTTCAGGGACATTGTAGTCCGGAAAGAAGATGGTTTCACACATATTTTGCTGTCAAGTCAGACTTCAGATAACAATGCACTGACCCCAGAGGTAAGCATGTAGCATAAAAGCCAAAGAAAGCCATCCTAATGTGTGGGTTATCTTGGAAACACTGCACTTGAATTGGATTTCGTGAATTTTTATCCTAATTGACTATCTTAAAAAAAAAATATGGAATTCAGATATATCTAACGTTATCATGCTTGGGATTCCTGTCAAAAATAATGCAATGGAAATTAATTTTTAATTTACATGTCTGAAACCAAAAATTAGAAGTAAAGAAAGGAATGGCAGAAACAGCATTTCCAAAACAGATTTGCATGAAGGAGTTGTTCACATATTGAAGTTATTCACAGTTACTGTCCTTAGAGAAATCTGGTGTCTTTAATTTTATTAATTTAAATAGTGCTCCAGGTGTTGCACATGAAGGAGTTTCAGACTATATCATGAGACAGTAGTTCTAAAAGTATAGCTTGATTCCTATTTGCTTTTTCTGTAAATCACTTTACGAGTCCTTATTTGTGAAATCTTGACCGATTAGGGGCTCTAGTCTCAGCTGAAATGCATAAAGTCATGATATACTGTGTGGTGATTATTGTTATACGTGTAGAGTCAAACTTGGCCTCGTAGCTTGTACTACTACAGTACAAGTATTGGTGACTGGAAGGGCTGAGAAGCTTTTCTTCCCATTCCCTGTGATGCCAGCGCAGTGGGCAGCAGTGCCCTGGTACACCTTTGCCATATGAGAACAAAAGGGGTGTCAATAAATGAACATGCTTGAACCCTGCTCCATGTGGGCATTAATGGCCTGATGGAGAGGGCTCACCAAGGATCAGAGAGGAAGCAACAGGAGGTGCCTCCCAGCACCAGTCTGGCCTGTCTGAGCGTTCTGCAGGCAGAGCTGCCCACAGATCTCTACCTTCTATGCCCTCCAGACATGACAGCACAGTTCTATCTTGTACAGTAACTTAAGAGCATATAAAATAGCAGTTTGAGCACCATTTGAGGGAAAAGTAGATTGTAGCTGTGATGACTTGTTTTATTCAATAAGAAACTGAATGACTTCGCAGTTAATTACTTCAGATAAAACCACTGGCAGCTATGATGGGCCCAAAATTTTGCTCTCCTTCCCAAATGCACACCTGCACACAGACACTAATACACAGAATAATACTAAATAGTTAAAACTAATTATACACAAATAATTAATATAATGTTATAAAAATAGAATAATAATGTGATAATATACATACATTTATCACTCCTAGTTTTCAAACTATAGGGTATTTAAAAGGACTATCTTGGTAATTAACACAGAACACCAAACACTGGCTTCTAATATGAATTCCTTAAAACACATTAGATTGCATCAAATCCATCATTACATACATGTATTAATTACCACTAATTGACACTGTAAGTAATTTAAACAAAGAAGTCAAAGGCCTGAAAAAGGACTTACTACACTCAGGCTGAACAGACATACCTGTGCATTGCTGGCTGAGCTGTTCCACATCAGCAGTGTTCAAATGCTCGAGTGAGGGAATTGGGGTTCTCCAGCTCTGCCAAACCAATCCGTCTCATTCTCTGGAATTTTCAATATGCCAGGAACCCACCTCTGTGGAAGAATAAATGATAAGCATATAATAGTCCTCCTCTTGCACCACCAGCATAGACTATTTCTAGAACCTTTACTGAAGCTCACTCAATAACCAGGAAAAACGTTTCAGAAAACTGCATTACTGAGCAGGACCTGGATGGTCAGGAATTAATCAAGGTAACGAGATCTCCACATGGAGATTGTCTGTTTAAAACTCATCCAGACTGAGAGCAATCGAACGCTCTTGCTCTCTGAAGGCCACTTTGCTGGCAAACAGGGAAAGACTCCTCTGGCCTTGGTCCAGGCTGCAGCCCATGATCACTCACACCAGGAAATCCAGCACCTCCAATATTGGCAGTTTCACACCCTTTCCTGGTAATTGCAGCAAAAAGCCAAGGAACTGCAAGGAGAAATATGTAGAATGCCTTGTCCCTAGAGTTTGTCACCCACAGCCATAGCTGAGACAAACTGACGAGAGCATTTTAGGGACATTTACAACATTTTCAATTTGGATACCTTTTATCACCAGTGAATAAAAAGCACAAACACAAAATTCCTACCAAATTTTAAAAGTGTGTTTCATTTTGTCAAAAGCAACATTACCTTCAAGTTTTATTAGACATTCAGTAAATTATGTTTGCCAAATAGTAAATGATTAATTTACTCAGAGCGGGTCTACATGGTGTGATTTAAATAGTGATCTGGTTATTCCCAGCCACCTTGTGTTGGGAAAAAGACAAAAGGGGTGCACTGCACAAAAACATTACAAAATTAAGCTTATACAAAATCCCTCTCACCCCTAAACAACCCTGCTTCCCTTTGTGCTTTACCTTCATCTTCAGATGAAATGTAATAGTTTTGGTCAACCTCTGCTATTTATGCCAATTTCATTAAAATAAAAAAGAACTTATTTATTGAAAAAAGAGAAAGGAAAAGGAAACGAGAAAAAGAAAAAAAAAGAAAAAGAAAAGCTTAAAGAAGTCTGCCTGAATCCTCATCCTATGTTTTTGGTAACCACATCACACCTGTGGGTTTCTGCAGGTGATTTTAGCATGAAATGTGCCGATGCTCCTTCCAGCAGCATCTGCAGTGATTGAAGTTGGCCCAGTGCCACTCTAGTAATTGGGATTTTTCTCCAAAATGTTCAGGGCACTATAGAAATTCTTTCTTACGTTTTACAAGACTTTATAAAACTTCTGGGCCAGTGTCACAGAACAGCATTGCTTGTTTTTACTTCAGGGGCTTAGGCTTGTTACTTTCAAAATTAATTTTTTAAACAGATATATGTAAAATATGTCATCTTTATGAATTCCCTTAGGGCATTTTCTCTCATGGGTCCTTTGCTGCTTCTGAAGTTCTTCCTCCAGTGATGATGTTACTGTTTTAACTCAGCACATTTCAAGTATCCAAATTCTGATCAAATTTAAATTTAAATGGATCCCTTTTTACTTTACACTATTAATAGAGGTAGGAATTAATATTCCCCTGAATTAAAAACAAAACATACCCTAAACAGCTGATGTTTCCACTGAAGATGGAACTGCCTTGAGTGCACTTCTCCTACAAAAGAAGCCAGTTTCAGATTTCTAGCCATGAGAATCACAGAGTTTGAAGTTCTATCAGGTCCATTTCGGAGCACTGGTTTTTCACTTCTCTTTACTTACAACTTTTCCTAACCTTAGAAATAAATAAATGGATAGGTAGGTAAATAAATAAATAAATAAATGGAAGGGGTGGGTACAAGTTACTGTTATCTGTACTTTTGCTCTCCTGCAAAGACAAAACTGTGGGGTTTGGTCAGTATTTCAGCCTTGTAAGTTCTTAAGTCCTTCATTTATCGAACAGAAAGGACTCAGCATCTCTTTGCACTAAGAGTCAGTAAGTAACCAAAAGTACACTTCTGTAAAAAGGTACAAATGCAGAAGAGGTTCTAAGAACATCTGAATGGCTTTAAAATTTTGTTTTACCGTAGTATTCACAGAAGGTTTGCCTTTAGGAATATCAGCAGCAAATCCTTAGGGATTCAGAGAGGTTAACCGTATAAACTAGTATTTCTGTTTATGTGAACAAGAGACTTCTGTTCACGATACTTTGTGTAATTATGGTGATAAATTCCCAGCTCTGATTTCCCCACAATGTAAGGAATATTGAAAGCAAAGGGTACCAAATTCTTTTTAAAATTTCCTACATCCAGTGAAAGGCATTAAAACAAGCTTTTAGAAGTTTAATGAAGTTTAATGAAACATTTTATTTTGCAATATGAGGTGTCCTGTTAAAGAACTAACCAGCTTATTTTCTTGACAGGATTAAAAAAGTAAGCAACTTTTGAGAAAGTGATAAATTTATCACATATTTGGGTTTCCATAAAACAGTAAGTGAAACATTAGAGGCCTGGTCTAAAGTTATAATTCTATGAACTATCATAAGCTAAATAACTGGCCCATACGGTTTTGCAAATACTTCCTCAGAAATTTTAGTCAAATGTATTTGAACAGAAATACTGCCCCCACAACTGAAAATTAACTAAAAGACCATAAAAAAGCTAATTAGAAAAAAAAAAAAAAGCATGGAACTGGAGAATACTGCTATGGAGCCCTGCAAATAGAAGTATTAGATCTGGTCCACTAGACGAAGTAAAATTTAATTAAACAAATGCCACAATTACACCAAAATGAGGGAATGCTTAAGGAAGGAAAATAATATGGAATATGACAAAGAAATATAATTAAAGACACGTAGTATCTCTGTATTTGCAAGCTGAATTCACGACTGCATTAAAAGGAAATTTATGCTTAAACCAGAGAGCAGTTCTGAAATAAAATGATATTTACTTTCCAGTACAGCAGTTTAATACACAGTTCTGCAACCCTACGGGCAAGCCATCTTTTTTATCTTTATTTTTTTGTTAGTAGCTTTTCTCTAATCATTAAATCTGTAGGGAAATCCCCATACCCAGATAATCAATGAGGAAAGCCACGATTGCCAAAGCCCCCGGCAGCAACAATGTGCAGCAGGTTGGCTGTAACTACCCCCAGTGACAAGGTGACCAGCTGGATTTTGGGCGGCACCAGCGAAGGAATCATGGCATAGAACAAGGGAGCGAGAATTGACTTGGCTGGCAGTCCAGTATTCCAATGAGCCTGTTGATGATAAAGTTAATGACAAACTTACAGATATTAAAAATAAAACATAAAAAATACCTTTTGGAGCCTGAAAACACTGATACATTATGGATTCCTGGATTCTGTTTCTGTTTTCTTCTACTAGAAACTAGCGGAGCAGTGGAACTAAATTTCCACTCCTGCTCAAAAATACCATCCAAAACACTGTCAAAGCCTCCCCATTTTCAGCCATATCTGACAGATCAAGTCCTGACAGTGGACTTGTAATATTACCCTCTCCAAAATATTGAAAAAACAGTGATAGTGCAAAGTTTTGCTTCCTACAAATAGTATAAACTGTGCTCAAAAGTTTATTGTACTTTTAGGTGGCTTTAGCCAAACAAATCAATGAGGGGTAAGATAAAAAAAGAGGGGGGTTTGTTACGGTAATGATATGTTTGAAGGAAAGCAGTGGTCACACCAAAGAAACCGTACATATGCAAATATCACTGGAGGAAAGGGAACGGTAAAGAACCTTGCTGAATGGAGTATCCTATCGTGGCATCATTTTGAAAGCAACACTCCTCATTGTGTATAAAAATGTTTGACTTTTATCCTCTGATATTATTTATACATCCCCCCCCTAAGAAAGAACAGATTTTGAGAACACTTAAAATAAACTAAGACGACAATCTGGCATTCACATGGAACTAGGAAAATAAAAATATGTCTCTTTCTTTATTCTATCATCTACCACCTTCTAAAGTTTCTTTTTAAACTTTAAACAGAGGTTTTAGGGTTTGGGGTTTTTTTTTCTCTTGTTTCCCTTTACAAAATGTGCAGTTTTGCTCTGTTTTTACCAACTGAGGGCTGAGACAGCCTCTGAGACTCTGAGAATAAACAGTACTTGTAAAATCACTGAAGACATTTTTGTACCTTTGCACACGAATTTCAAATACGCTTCCAAATTCTGCTGCTTTTAATGACTTCACTTCCACCCACTGCCACATACTGGGTTATTACAGGAGTTCTGAAGTGAAGCATCTACAAGTTCCCCACCTGCTTTCTCATGTCCTGGTCTGAGCAGCCAGTGACAATCATTTTTATGCAAAGGTATGGAAAGCAGGCAGGCAGCATCGCGCTGCGTGCTTTGAATATGCACCTTCAAGCTTGGTCTCACAAACCACAGGATCTCTAATAAAAGGCCTCTTAGAACAGTATAAACAAAACTTCTGTTCTGTGTTTAGGCACATTTCTTAAATAAGGCACTTCAGAGATCTAAAGAATTTTTGGAAACAGAAAATAGTGAACAAAAATAATCATGAGCTAAAAATCTTGGTTTTCTCTCACATGGAAACCATAGTTAATCCCTCAACCACATTTTGCTGTCTTTTACCTAAATTTACACTAACAGGAAATCTTTTCAGTGCTAAAGAGAAAAATTTGACTCAACAGGACCCTGTGTGTAAGAAGTACTTGGACACCTCAGTGTGTTTAAGCATCGGAAGGGTCACACCAGATGAAACCATGGCCCTACTTCAGTAGGAGCAAATCACTAAAGAGAAGAAGGGAATCAAATGCCTGAAATCGATTACAGCTTACAAATTATTCTGATTTGTGACCAAACAAGAAGTTACCCATCAAAAGTTTATGAAATAATATTTCCTTTTAAAAGTGATTAGGAAAACTGATTCTGCTTAGAGGAAAGGCCGTTTTCTTACAACACCAGCAGCTCAATTCTCTCCAGATTTTGATTAGGTTTGATTTATGGTGCAATTAATCGCTTGATCCAGTTGTAAATCAGAGGGTAAAAATGTCTCTCTTCCAAGTAGCGTTTTTGCTCTAACTTTTGTAGACTGTGACAATATCACTGCCCACAGAAAAATGAGTAATGTATTTGTCATGTTGATGTATATGATGTCCTCTTGTCCTGCCTTGCTCTGGTTCAAGTCATATAAACCAAAGCAGTTGAAGAACTGAAAACTGAGGTTTATAGATTTTGCTTACAAGCGGGTGAGGTGAATAGGCTATTGTTGTGATAACTGTGTTCCTGAGGGCACAGGGATGGACACTGAATATACACCATGAAAATAAGAAAGTGTTATTTGAAATGATTCAACTGCAGTCAAATAGCTTAATCTAGCTAGCATTTCCCGTAGAAAAAGCAAAGAACCACCAAGTCCTAAAATCTCTTTGAATGATGCTCTAATAAGCATCTACAAAGCACTTCCAAATATAAAATTTTCTGTAAACTCTCAGTGTTATCATTCTAAGTCTATTAAAATTATATTAATTATATCATTGATGTAAGTATTAATAGTGCCCAAACTGTAAGTCTCTCAAAATCACTAAGGTTTGTAAAACTAGGGAAATGATATTGCAACGGCATGCATGTCGAATTGTTTACTTTTCTTTATCCACAGATCATGAAGGAAGTTCGGAGAGCATTGTGCAATGCATCAGCTGATGACAGTAAACTCTTACTTCTCAGCGCAGTGGGAAGTGTATTCTGTAGTGGCCTAGATTACTCATATTTAATTGGCAGGTTATCCAATGACAGAAGAAAGGAAAGCACTAGGATTGCAGAAGCTATAAGGTGACCCAAGCTTACCTATGATCTCTAAATTATGAAATGCAGTGTGTGATTATAAAGATATTTATCAGGTCCAAAAATGTTGTATATTTAAGTGTTGATTGCATTCTAATTATAGTCCTACAAATTTGTTCAGTAAGAACCTTGGACCTTTCCTTACTAGAAAGAAACCACATTTATTCCAGCGCGAATATACACAGGGATTTATTTCATTCCACTTCTCTGTATTTAATATTTCAAATCATTCCTCCAAATTCAAATACAGCTTTGCTGTTGTTTTTCAAAATTAGCTGTTGCCTCCTGTTCTAAAGTGGTTCCAGAAAGGCAGATCTTTGACTTGTTTTAATGTTCATCGTTTTAATGAATTTCAGTACAAATGGGAATCCATGGCTTACTCATATTCTGTTGAAATTGCGATCTGCCACTGTATTTCAGAACCTTATTAGAAGGGTCTCCACTCTTTTTCTTCAACTTGAATTACTTAATATATATGTAAATGTAGTTTTATTTTCATAACTAAAATGTGACCTTCCTTATATATATCACATTACCTTAATAGAGTTTATGACATGCAGTCTACAAATCAATCTGCACAATACATCACCAAATAGTCCCACTATCCACAAGGTAGACCTTAACCATATTCAGCAGATCTTCCAGTATAAATGGACGTTACTCCACTAAAGCCAATGGTATTTCACCAGGAGAGGGTTTGGTCCCCTTTTTTCCCCCCACTTTCTACAAATGAAAATTATTCTTCTGGGAGCTTTAAAACTTTATGCAACAATTCTATGAAGGAATATTAAAGAATTTGCTTTACAACAGATCTATATTTTGGATGAGTATAACACAAGATGAGGTTGTTACATGACAAGTAGTAACCACCAATTATCTTGGTTACAACTATTGCAGATCAGTTTGGATTCTCAGTTTAACACTTTTGAAATTCTCAAAGTAGTAATTATTTTGAATGAATTTAAAATGCACTTCTTAAATGTAAGAAATTATGACCTGTTTTTAAGACATTAGCTATGCTTGAATATCATGTAGTGATATTTAAAAAAAGACAAACCCCTTTGAAGGACGCATCCTTTTTTTTTTAACATGAGGGATTTTTAATGTGGAACTAACAAAAATAAAAGGGAAGAAAATCACTCTTCTAGTCTGACAACACAGGCACACTTACACATCATTACAAGATAAACATTTAGTATTATTCATGTAAATATTGCATATTGTTATACATATATACATTTATCCACACACATTTGTTATACAAGTGTCCTTATCGATTCAACAATTAAATTCGTACGAACCAGACTGTGATACTTGGTTTTTCCATCCTTAGAGTCCCAGAACATCCTTGAAATCCTGGGACAATGTACTGCTCCTTGTCAAGAATGTCAGCTTCAGGACCACTGGAAATAGATTTTTATTGTACTTCTGGAAACAATACACTACGTTTTCCATTTAGCACTCACTGTGCTTTCTTTGGACAAAGGACTCAACTCATGGAAAATATACTGTAATACGAGGAGAAAAAAATGTACATTTTGCTTTTGCAGTGGTTAGGATGTCCTAAAACACATTAAGGGATCTCTGCCTCTTCTGCTTTACATCAAGTTAGACTTACCAAAATGAAATTAAAATCTTGATTACCATGCATTTCCACTTTCTGAAGTGTGGATCTCAGATAGTGATCACAAGTTAAAACTGAAGTTTAAATACCCATCAGGTCTCACCTCACATGGTACCTTCTTCCTTTGGCCCCTGTCCTCATCCACTGCCTTTGGGCTTTGCAGCTCCCAGATCTGTGGCACTGCAGCTTCTCCCCAGGTCCTCAACATAGATCTATCAGACATGTGTCTGGCATTGCACTCCTAGAGCAGGGAGCAGTCAGACAGACAGACAGACTGCACTGTAACTGTGCATCTGTGGTGTGTAGAACCCTCCAATCGAAAGACTCACTGAAAGGCATTCTCAGCATCAGTTCCTTGTCGCATCGTCCGTCGGGCATCGTTAAGTGACCTGATGCATAAAATTCTGGGTGTGCTCAGAAGAAAACAAGGAAGGACAACTTGATTTGCTCAACTTCTTTATAACCTTCGACATCCTTAGGAGCCCTGACCTGCAGCAAGACCTCTGCAACAATGCAGAGGTATCTGAACATCCCAAAGTGTATTTGATGGTCAAACTTCCCAGATACCTTCTGGCAAATTCAAAAGCTTTCTCCATGCGACACTTCTTCGTCTCTTTGAGCTTCTGGCTCTACTGTGTAACAAGTTACAATTTTAAGTCCTTTTCAAAGACTTCCATGAATTGAAACGTGGAACTTCTAGACTAGAAACTCCACGTGTGAACTTCCAGTTTGGAGACACAGAAACATGCCAGGTTCTGTGCAGAAAGACAGCTTGCTGAAACAAGTATCGTACCAAACAGGGAACACAGATAAGTGGAGAGCTGGAACTGCAGCTTCTGTAGACCAAATGCAGACATTTATTCCCCTCGCAAGCTCCCAGTATTTTATCCTTCCTCTCCATCCTAGAGGTGGCATGTTCCATACCCACCCGTGGTACCATCCTCTGTGCTCCTCATTCTTCCCTCATGACAGAAGTTTATTGTGGCTTCTTAATGTTCTGTTCCACTCTCTCCCCATCTCCAGGTCCTCTTATGATCACTAACATGAAGATTTTCCATTTTCTTCAACTTTTCCCCTCCATTAATGTGTTCTGCTTTGCTCTTCCTAACTGTTTCCTCTCCACATCCCTAATTGCTTTTCCATATCCACTTCCAGTCCCATTTATCACCACATGCTTCCTGCTTTTTCTCCACAACACCATTTTCTTCTGCCTCCACCTGATCCTCAGATCTGCTACCACCATTTTATTTTCCGTAGTTTGTTGATTTTACCCATCATTCATCCCTGTTCCCATCTGTAGTCCTACTTGGAAGGCTTACTTACTTAACTACTAAGCTTCTCAAAATTCTGATATTAATCAGGTGCAGTGATCCACGGTCATCACTCAACCATAAACAACTGAAGAAATAACAAGAAACGTGAACAGCATTGCTTCTGCAAACAAAAATGAACCAGAACTGTCCTTAACCCTGCTATCTTCTAGAAAAAAGGTCTTGAACAGACGAATTTGTCATTTCACTCTCTTTGTCTTGCCTCTGATCTTCTATTTTATTACTCACTCTGTGAATAGAGCTCACAATTCCCATGAGTCTCTATTTTCCCATGGTCAAAAATCAACTCCTTACTAGATAGCCTGAAAAAAAGACCTCATTCATCGAACATCTAATGCTGGATCACCTCAGACTCTTCGTTTTCATTTAAAATAGAGCTAATGCCCTTGCACTTCAGTCCAATAAAATACTTATTTTCGGTATATTTTCCATTTTTTGCCACATCAGCACTGGAACCTGCAGGGCACACCTCCTGTTCCCAGATGCAGGTCTCCTTGACCTCACTGGGAGAGCTGCAAGTCATCAAAGGGCACATTTGACAAAATGTTCTTTCCCAAAACCTGTCAGCAAAGATGCACTCTGGACCTAATAAATACCCAGTGCGGGATCAGAATCTCCTCTTCTGTTTTGAATTTGATTTATACCTGTCTCTTTTCTAAAGTAATTGAGCATTTTGTTTGCCTCCATATACCTGCTGTGCACTGAGCTGCTGGAGCCCGTAATTTGCCCACAATTACACTCATGCTTTTCCTAATTGGTGCATAGACTGTTCTATTCAACAGATGTCTTTCCACAGTTGCTGGTAGGTCACATATTTAAAATATCTGCTCAATGCATAGAATTTAACATGTTCTAGTTTATTCATCCAGATGAGTCTGATGACATTTACTTCCCTGTTATTTCCCGGTGCTTCGCATTTACCCGTGTAGGCAGCCAAGGGCATCTACTTTGTTGCATCTTTGCCAAAGACATTTGCAATGAAGACCCAGGAGATCACTCACCTAATTCTTGCCCTGTTCAAACATTTCTCTCTCTCACTGACTCCCCTTTGTGGGTCTTATTCTTTCCACTGCTCTGTCATAAACATTTACTCTCCATCTCCCAGTCCATTGATGGCACTCGCAGCAAACTTTGACAACTTTTTGACCTTAAGAGAACTTTTTGAAAAAATACCTATTCAGCAATCCAGCTTTGAATCTCTTGTCTTCCACACTATAATATGTTCATCATTTTTGCCAAGCCAGATCATCAGAATCCACATTAGCCATTATGGAACAACCTGAGAAGCACTATGTGTACAAACTCATGAGTTACTGGTCCAGAAGTACAACCAAACCTAATCGAACCATTCTGCAAAAAGTACAACAGTCAGTGCATTCCAGTTAATCAACTCATATACAACATATACAAAACTAATTAATCTGCCAGAGACGCAGAAAGATTAAATAACTAAACATGAGCAAAATTTTCCATGTGCAGACTAGAAAGTATCTTGCAATTCTGACCTCATAAAACCAGGCCATGGCATTTATTATGTTCATCTGTGGTTCTAATTTGCTTTCAGATAAAGTACTTTAAGCTTGGGTATTTATCTAAGTGTTACTTCTGTATTCAAGATCTTCCTTTTATTTTTTATTTTAGGGATTTTGTAAAAGCTTTTATTCAGTTTAAGAAGCCAATTGTGGTTGCTATCAACGGCCCTGCTCTTGGGTTAGGAGCTTCTATTTTACCACTATGTGATATCGTTTGGGCAAGCGAGAAGGCATGGTTTCAGACACCATACGCAACTATCCGACTCACCCCAGCTGGCTGCTCGTCATACACATTCCCACAAATTCTGGGTGTTGCACTGGTAAGGTTTTCCACCTCAAATTGCTGAAGAACCTTTCTTAAATTCACGCTCTTCTTTCTGTCTTTAAAAAGTAAAACAGAAAACAACTGTTTCTCTTAAGAGTGATGAAATGTGTTGAAAGTTCATCTAATCCCTACCAATTTCTTATCACAAAAATTCCCTGAGAATTCACTGTATTACCAGTCTGTACACAAGAAAGATTGAACACGGCTTGAAAAAGCCAAGATTGTCTAGGTCACTGTAGAAAAGGGAAGAAAGGCATTAGCAGAACAATGCTGCAGAGCACTCGTCTGCACTGTGTTAGGAGTGTGCAGTAACAGAGCAGGATACAGCTCTCTGCGCTCTAAAGACAAGCCGTAATAATTCCAGTAAGGATCCTTTGGTTTTACCAGTGTCACAAAGCAGGATTTGCCCCACAAAGTATTTCAAACTGGGTTCCATGACTCCTGGCACAGTATCGCTGTATCACTGACAGTTACTCTTGTGAAATCAGCAACACAGATTTGTCCTGTGTGCCAGCACATTTCTCTTCACAGAAACCCTTGCTGTGCTCTGGCCACCTGCACAATCCTTAAATAGCTACCGAAACTCCTTTTAAAGTATTTTGCGGTACGGAAAGATGCAAGAGACCCATTTGTAAGTTTAATCTTGAAAATAGCAGGCAAGCCTGCAAAATCTTTTAAGGGAATTATAACTCAAGATCACAAGTAATCTTTTGGTTTCACAGGCAAATGAAATGTTGTTCTGTGGGAGAAAGCTGACAGCACAGGAAGCCTGCAGCAGAGGACTAGTGTCACAAGTATTTTGGCCAACAACGTTTAGTCAAGAAGTGATGCTACGAGTGAAAGAAATGGCATCCTGCAGTGCAGTGGTAAGAAATCAAACTCCTTTGTGATTAAATTACAGCTCACAGAGGGAAGGTGTGCTCTCAAGGCTCATCACATGGTGGGTCCTCAGTTTCCACAAGCGTACCAGTGAAAGGAGGCTAACAACAGAAAATCTGGATAGGGATTGGTGAGCTCACAAAGTTTCTCATTTTCTCCATCATTACATTTACTCAATACAAAAGGAACCTCCCTGCCCCAGATTTTGAAAGGGGATTTTAACCTATGTTTCCATCACAAAGGTGGAAGAGTCTGAAACTCCACAACAGTACTGGGAAATCTCTGCAGGCCCAGTAAGAAAATGTATTTGCCTTTCACATTGTCCTGGCCTGCTATGTTTCAGCTGAGTCTGCCTTCTTTTCTGCACCTGCACAGCTCCTGATTCTGCCAAGTGTCCTACACAGCGCACCAGAAGGGTAGGACAGCACCAGCCTCCTCTGCTGTGAAGGAGAGGCGAGATCCAGACACAGAGGGATTTGAACACAGTCTGGTCACAGCGTTTCCTTTTGTGTACATAAAAGTTGAAAGAGAATCCTTTCCTTTTTTGATTTCCTAGGGTTGTTTTTTTTTTCCCTTCAGGCAGATATACTCCTATTCTGGGCACATCCTTGTTTTAAAAAAAATGCAGTGAAGAAAGTGATACGGGCTGCAATAAAGCAGCAATAAGTAAAGTGCAAGTTGTTGCAGTTTCTTGCTACGCTTCCTGTGCCTGAGACTGTCGTAGCATCCCTCAGCTTCATTTAAAAGATCCCTTGTAAAAGAGGAGGTAGAGACCCAGGAGACTTTTAATTAAATGAAGCGTAGATTAGATCTCACAAAAGACATACAGAATGAAACTCTCTGGAAACGTAGCATAAGCTTATTTGATCCTACTGATATAATGTGTATTATTTGAGTTGGGAAAACCTCTGGGCCTTACTGTGAATTCTTCCTTCCTTCACTGTTATCGGCTGTCAATGAAGTTTTCTCTGGAGACCTGTTAGAAGGCCTGGTGCTAACTTGCAGACAAAGATGAGAGTTAAAACTGTCAAAGACTGGATTTACTCTCCGAGATCCGAAAGACAAGTCAGGCTGAAGTCACAAAAACAACGGCTACGATGAGCTCATCCAAGTTCTCTGTGGATACTTGTTCACAAACAGACAGAAAAAAATACACAAGGCCCACAATTTACAATTAACAGCATTTACTTGAGTTAAAGAGAAATACTACTGTGGAAAAGCAGTGTTGTAGCCTGAACTGGATAGGAACTGGGCTTAAAGTGTAGATGTTAACGAAGCTGAGTGGAGAGTACGCATCTCCCTTACCATAACTACTGTATTAGTTTACATTAAATCTTCAGCCCTCAAAAAATCAGTAAGATATGAATTATTAATGGGTTTGTTTGTCTAGTTGTGTTCCTTGTGAGATACATACCCGTGTTACATATTTCAAAAAGAATTCTAAAGGATGCAATCTCAATGTATTTAAAAATGGGCCTGAGAAAAACAAGCTGAACTATGGGAGCAACCATAGACCTGCTCTTCATGCCTTTAAGAACTTGCAACCATTCCCAAGGGCTTGAGATTGGGCTTTCCATTGCAAACCCCCGAGGTGGTTTGTTAATGATGGCTTGTATGAGCTAAGCAAATCTAACTCCAGACCACAGTCAGAGGGTGCTTGTTTTGCTTAACACCCTTCTTCTGTAAAATATTTCACTTTTACAAAAATGTAAGTAACTAAACTTTAAAAGGTATTTGCAATGAAGGCCCTTTCCTATTAATTTCTGTTTTAGATAAGGGTACATGAGGGAAAATTGATAAAGATGATGGACATCCACATTTGGGTTTCCAACCTTTGTAACCCTAAAGACCACCTTCCAGAAAACAGGTAGCCAGTGTATCGTGCCTCACACATTTTCATTTCGACGGGTCATATTTTCAACTGGAGGGAGTTCAGCTCCTTCTTGTGCTTCATGGCAGACCTTCAATAAAGTAAGGAACTTCAGAAGCCCTCATTCCTTTTAAAAACGTTGGCACTAATGCATAAACCTCAGAGGTCCTTAATTCTTAAAGATGCTGTCTATCAGCAAGTGGAGTTACGGCTGTAAATCACATTTCTGTGCCCAAAGGGGTAATTTACATTGTAAAACAGTCGGAAGTGTAAAAATGCTCTTCACACCGTTATCCATAATCATTTTTTCAGATTCAAAATAAAATACTGAGTGATATTTTGGCTTTAGGTATTGGAAGAGTCCAAATGTCTTATGCGGAGCTTCCTGAAATCCGGACTTGAAGATGTGAACGAGAAAGAGTGTCAGATGTTAAAACAGCTGTGGAGTTCTTCCAAAGGACTGGATTCATTATTCAGCTACTTGCAAGACAAAATTTACGAAGTCTGATGTCTTGGGCCAACTTAAAGAGAAAATGCTCCACTTCTGAACAGAGTCGAACATTACCTGTGTTTCAACAAGCAAAGGCAATGCATCATTGAGGAATTTGTGACCGTGTACCCTAATACCTATGGTTGTGTCGATTCCCTTGTGAGCTACACAGCTGCTTGTAGCAGGTTTGATTTTGTGTGTAACCGAGACGTAGGCAGGCTTGTTCCGTGCACATAATCTCTACAGAGGGCTGCATCTTTCACGCGCTCATCCAGATAAAAGTATACATTCCATGTGCTGAGAAGCACCACCGAGGCACACCATCCACAGTGATTGATTCTGTCTGTCCTTCCTAACTCATTCTTGCCCTTGCAACACATCTGGGCTGAGACGGAGGGCTCGATCTAAAAACTGGGTCAGCACAATACTTTGTAGACCCACACACCATCCTTTAGAAATATTTTAATTGTTTTTTTTTTTCTAAGTTCTAACAGTATAATGGAAAAATCTGATAATTTATATGTATAATATGTAAAGTTAGTTTTACAAAAACTACTAGGATTTTTTTTCTTTGTTGAATTTATTTAACTTATTTATTTTGTGTTCATACTCAGCTGTTTATCGATCACAGATCTTATTTTCATACTTCCCTTGACTGAAATAATGGCATCGCATGAGAATGCAAAGATATTTTTAGCAGCAAATTGTGTAGAAAAATAAAGAATCTGTAGAAAACACACAGAGTGCTGTGGGCAGTAAAAGAAACAGCCACGTGCATGCTCCTCTATGTGCAAAATTGTACAAAAAAAACGTGTGAACTAGATTCATTTGCCAGGGTTAAGGGAAAAAAAGAGGATTCTGAAACATCGAGTCCCCCCTGAGTCTCTCTTCTCTTTCTGCCTTCTCAAGGAGCACTGAAGGGCTTGCCAACAAGATGCTTTATTTAAGTTTACTATATTCCTGTTAGCCGGTTGTCAGTAACAGGGTGAGTGGTGCCGTTATGTGGCATCGTACTGTTTTCAGGTTTAAACATCCCCTTTCGGTCTGAAGTCTAAAAGCAAATCCTTATGAGCCTTAGTCTAGTTGCCTGATTCCTCAGGTGTGAGATAATTTCTGCTCTGGAGGCCTTTGGGTGTGGGCCAGCAGTTTCTACAAGGTGCTAGGTATTGAACTAAGTGGAGGGAGAGGTTTCGTATTGCTTTTCCCAGCTCTCCACATCTGGCCACCCCACCATCTGTTACAAGAACTTATGGCTATCCATAAAAGCAGTCCACGATAAAACGACAAAAAATCCCATCTGCTATTTTAGAATGTGATCCTAGTACTTTTCAGTGACACTGACTGACTTCTGAACACTGGATCTCTCTCATTTCTCTCTCGCTAGCAAAGCAATTAATACGGAAATAAGCATGCTCTGTGACTTCACCTGCTATATTTTAGTATACCCAAATTAAAACCTCTTGAAGCAAAAGCTTTGCACATTTGTTTGCTTTGTAATTTGTGCACTTGCTCTTCATCCTCGAGCTCAGTCACTTGGTTACGGTATAAAACCTCTGCAAATGAGGCTGCTACCTTTTCTCCCTTCCCTTATTTCCATGAAGAGTTTCAACAAAGCTTTTTGTAAAGTTAATGAACAGGTGACTGTAGTAAAAAGTAGCCTTCAACACGTTAACGTAACATTTCTTTTTCCACAGATAATTAAAAGTGCTGTTCCTACGGCCTAATTGCACCACTGAATTTTAAGGAAATCATTACTCTAAAGGCAGATGTTTTCATGGAAATTCTTCATTAAAAAGTTGAGTTAGCCGGTTTTAAATGTTTTCAAAACAACTTATCCAAACAAGTAACTTCTTTTTAAATGTCTGTAAGAGAACCTTGCAGATAACTATTTGAAGAGACAGATGTGCCACGTGTTTTCTACTAATACTTGCTTATTCCCACAACCTGCCCGCAACGGCACAGGGCGCACACGCAGAGACTTGCTTGGATCCAGCCGCCCCCTGCTATACCTGGGTGGGCACCCCAGTCACCCACAAGGCATCCCCTTTCAAACCAGAGGGAGCACTGGAGTGAAAACCACTCACACACACACGTGTTTGCACAATCAGGCCTCCAGCATATAGGACTTCAGAAAAAAAAAAGAAAAAGAAAAAACAAAACGATAAAAAGCAATGGAAAGTATCATGATTCCTCAATTTCCTTTATTTCCTTTCTTCCCGTCCAGAGAGCCATAACCCCCAGTCATGTGTTAATAAGATATGAGGATGTTTATTTCAATACTATGCTTGGGGTTTGTAGATAAATATAGAAAAATTGCTCAGCAATGTGAAGGTATGCTTTCCCTATGAGATTTTCAAACAGAGAAGAATCGTAAGTTGTTAGACCTTTAACTGCATCATTTCATCTGAATTTTCAGATATCTGTATCTTAGCTTTTTTTATGACAAAGGAATGGTTGAAATACATTTTCTATACTTATTTTTCCATTAAAGCAAGCGCTAACCATAGGTAACATTTTTAATTATTCATATCTATACAGTTACAATCTAGTTTTCATGGAATCTATTTTCCCTTCCAAAAAGAGTAATAACGATGTCAAAAGCTTCTTTTTCCATTATTTAAAGATCAGAATCAATTTTCTCTTGTGTTTCTGTCCTTACTGGGTATTCAGATATCTAGATGTACTGTACATATTAGTCTGGGTACCTTTACTAATATTCACAGTATTTAAGATTATAAATGCAATTTGTTGTTAAGTATGTTATTTTATTCTTGTGTAAATTGTTTTGTACAATCTTTAAAAATCTACAGTTTTGCATTTGTAGATATTAATCGATTTATTTTGTGTTGTCCTGCATGTATATTTTTGCTGTAGATAAGTGTTGCTTAGTTTACTATTTCAGTACATTTCTGTTTAAATGAATAAGCTTACAAACTTTAATACAGTATATATTTTCAGAATATAAACTTTTATATTTCTGTGGTAGGTTAGGGTATGCGTTTTAGGCAATCTTTTTCACTACTCTTAACTGTTCTTTTAATCTATAATATACTGGTTTTGTGCCAATAGTTTTTCATTAGAATAAAATGCTCTTTTAACGTTAGGGATAAACAGACAATTTTGGTTGGGGTTTCTTTCCTTTTATTTTTTGTATTATTATTTTGCCAGCCTTTACAGTTTTAAATGTAATTTATAAATGTATTGCATTTGTGAATAAGCCTTACCATTAGGTACAAGAAATCTTTAAAGCTACATAATTGCTTATGTAGTACTAAGGACTTCCCCAAATAATTGCTGTAAGAAAGTTAGCAAATCAGAGTACAGGGCCTTAAGTTTTTTCTTGTGAAAAGGATAATACGGGTTGTTTCTTCCGAACAACATAGGTAGGCTTGTCAGCATGGGCTTTGTTATATATAAACTGTGCATTTGTGCTCCCAACCACAGTAGTTTAATCTCAGGCTTTGTGTGGCTGGGTCTATAAAAGTCAAATCTGGCTAAAGCCAGCACTCTTTAGGAGACACTAAAGAAGTTTACATAAGAGACTTACAGACAATCTTAATCATAGTACATTTGGGTACTCGGTATCCTAGATGTGTTATCTGTGTCTGCCCAATTAACCGTATGTTTTAAGCCATATTAAATCTCTTTACTGCTACTTTAAATACTACACTGAAAGTCATTCACTAGCTTGCTTACTCACAGACAGGATTTAAATTTTTAGTGAATAAAAAACGTTATGCCTTCCATAGAAACAAAGGACCAAAGAATTGCATTCTTCTAACAAAGCATTAGTTCCTTTGCCAGTGAACTACTTTGACATTTGTACCGAAGATCAAATAGTCTCTTTCTGCTACAAACACTGCATTCTCATCCACGTCAAGTGTAAGGGGAAAAGATGTATCCGCTGACCTATTGGGACAGGAGTGACGTTCACCGAGGATGGCATGTCTATTGGTAAGGCTTATTACCAAACCTCTGAGATGAAGCAAAGAACCAAAAATTCACAAATTATGTCAATGTAAATTTATTTTCAGAACTTGCACAAATAATTAATTGTAGAACTTTGCAAATTAGGCCCTTAAGTTATTTTGTCAGAACGCCATGGAACAGACTAAAACAGTTTCTAATATTTGTAATGATGAGTACATATTATAATATTATAAGGGTACAGGCACCCCCTATATCACAGTGTTGTAAATATTTTCTGAAACTGGTACAGTACTGAGGGACTTGTATCTTCTGATATATCAAATATTGACTGTCTAGATCAAATTGTACACAATTTATTTGTTGATGGTCCTGTAACTAGTGTATGGACACATTTCTGGGTGCCTTAGAAGTTGTATTTTTCATGTGTGTTAATATGCAGTATTTATACATTGTGAGAAGCTGCTTTGAATAAAAACATTGAAACTTCATTTCAACGCAGTGATTTTCAGTATTATATAATTGGAATGAATGTGAGAAGCAGGAGCCACAGACCCTTGTGTTATATATGATAAAGCTATTCCTGGACTCCTGATTTTGAAAAGAAAGCAGGAATACAGTGGGCTTTTTAAAAGAGAAATTAAAACTTTTCAAGTGGCAAAACCCAGGGCACTAAAGGATGCTGCAATAAGTACTCTCTGCAATCATTCATCATCATCCATCTCATTTATCATTTCATGATCAAATCCAAGAAAACCACCAAAAACTGTCTTATAAATACACTTCTAGGACACCTTCTCCACCATTATCACATCCACTATTTGATATGTGCACGTCACCTAAAGCAAATCTGCCCAGAGCCCACTAGCACATACAGTATTTCAGCTCTAGGTGAGGGAATTTGATTTTGAATTGGTATTTGCTAGAGGGGCCAAGATTCAGCCCAGAATTCCCTTGGGTATGAAGCTGGGTCACCCTCAGGTCCTCCTACATGGCTGTAGATGGCAAACCTTCCATAGAATCATAGAATGATTTCCATGGGCTCTCTTGTGGAACAGGAGATCATTTGGTTGTCGTGCCCGTGAATACTGTGTATCTCCCACGATAGGAACAGTAACTGCAAATTACTTGTGCCTGGGGCAGACAAGGAGAGATGTTTTTACAGGGATCCAGTGTTACCCAAACCACCTGTACAACACGGGCTGAGAAAGTGACTTACACTTCATTCAAAGGACAAGAATTGTGTCCTAGCAATTATATTCATCAGCTTTAAACTGACAGACACTGTTAGTAAAAACTGTGGTCACGTATTTAGAGCAGAGGATTGAGCAATTTAGTCTTGCTTCACCATCACCAAATCCAATTATTTATTACAGTGACTCTTGTCAGGAATTAACTTACCGTCACTTGCTCTGGACTGTGAGCAATGTGCACATGATGAACAGAGCATGGCAGCTTTCTTGTCTAACTGTTTTACTGTTAGGTTTTGATCTTAACATAGATTGTCAACATTTGAATTTTATTTTAAATAACTCCTTTTAAAGGCAAGCAAAAATTATTTAAAATCTTAAAATCCATCCAAATATTATGTCAATTTTTTTTTTAAAGCAAGTGCTTTGTAGTCCTTGTTGTTGTAAATTAATATATCAACAAAGTATATGGAAGAGGAACCTATTAAGTTTACGTAAAGAAGATCTACAAATTGAAGCAGACAAAAGAGTAGCCTATGAATCACACGCAGAAAAGAAGAGGCAGGTATTAATCCCACTTAAGGTATAAAAAGTAAAGTACTCAAGCTGGCCAAAGCTCTACCTAACCTAAGACATTCCACTTCTCACTTTGAGTTCTGAATAGCAGACAAAACCAATATTGCATATGGAAAGAACAGGGAGAAGTTTTGAAACACATGAAGCAGGTGAGAAAACCAGAAGGACATCATTTTAAAGACTCAAGGGGAGGCAGTGGGGGGTGTGAAAGCATATCAAGTCTCAGAAGTTGTACCAGGGAGCAGTTTGGTTGAAGAGGAAAAGAGTCAGAGTGTGAAATTCTGGGCTTCAGAACTTAAGGAGTTCACCTCTCCTTGGTGCCTTCTTTTTTGTAAAACCCCATCAGATGATTATAAAATTCCATAAAACATAATACATCTGTTCACAACTCTGATGTCTGACTTCTCTTCAAAACCAATCTACAGGTATAGCATGGAGAGAGATTTGGGTTACTAGAAAACCAGAGTAACAACTTGCTCTAGAATTCACACCATTTCAATTGTGCTACCACCACTTTGCTTTAATTTATATGCTTTCCTTGGTTTGACAAGATTTGCTCATGTATAATAAAATTTGCTCAGATGTATGATAAAAATAGAAGTGTTTAGAACAGTTCTTGTTGAATTGCTGAATTGCAATTATTAAGTAAGTCCATCTGGCGTGACATAATAATTTTCACTTCAAATTGCCAAAAGTACTATGAGAGAAAGAAGGAAATTTTCATTTTGGGAAAAGGAAATAGTTTATCATTTAGTAGAGAATAAGTTAACTTAGACAGAACGTGAAGCAAAGACCAGAAATGCACAAGAAACAATGAAGAGGGATTTTTACAAAGTCTTTACTAGTCTAAGAACCAAGTTTCTTCTACAATCTGGTTACAGAGGAATATCTAAACACATACGTATTTCTAGCTAGTTATTAGAAAGCAGCAGTTGAGTGGGGGTGGTAGATTTTAATTAACTTCACCACTACAACAGTTTCTATCATGACATAATGTATGGAATGTCATCCCTATCAAATTCTTGGCACAAAAACTGAAATACTACTTAATGAGTCAGGAACACTGGCAGAGGCTGCCCAGAGAGGTGGTGGAGTCTCCATCTCTGGAGACATTCAAAACCTGCCTGGACAAGTTCCTGCGCAACCTGCTCTAGGAGAAGCTGCTTTGGCAGGGACATTGGACTAGATGTTCTCCAGAGGTCCCTTCCAACCCCATAGCATTCTGTGATTCTGTGAACAATTACAATTTCACCTGTCCTTCAGTGAATTTCCATGCAATAAGCAAGTATCCTTCTTCCAGAAGGTGACAGATGTGACAGATAAAGTACTGTCCCATGTCACTTCATGTCCCATTCCTAGCAAAAAATGGAGTGTTGTGACCTCAGAGGAACCCTGTAACTGAAGCCACCAGAACACTTTCCTCACAATATCGTTCTGTTACTCTGTGAATACAAGAACCACATTGAGCAGAAATCAGTAATGCAGAAGGTAACGTTAAAAATCCTGAACTGAACTGTATCACCTTTCCTTCGTGGTTTCCTGGCACTGCTGTCACTGTGACCAATTCAGTGGATCCAAGTCAAAGCCCATCAACATCAATGGAGATCCTCCTCCTGACTTCAGTTGCTTCTAGATCAACCAGAATGGTTGACAGATACCACAGCAAACTCCTTCACCATAATAGTACAGGGAATATCTTCTTTGAAAAATAACGTAGCACTGATCAGAAAGATATAATTAGCATGGGAGGCAGGGTTCCATGTCTTAAGGTCAAAATTTAACAGCAATGCCTAAAAATGCCTAAAAAATTTTGAATAAAATTCAACATTTTCAATTATATCACTGACTCTTGTTAGTAGAAAGACGACATGCTCTGCTGTATTTTAACCTTCCTCAACTCTTCAGTCGCATTTATCCACTTGGATTCTGGATGACTATCTAACATCTGTGAAACTTACTTTATACATTGGTCATTGACAGAAATATGTTGGTGAACAACTGTAAAGAGAACCGTGAAAATGCTCTTTGCAACTAAGAGTCATGTTTCAAACAGGGGCTACTGAACTGCCACCGCCTCCGAAGACATTAGCTAAAAAGCTGCATCCAACACGAGAGTTTCTATAACGAAAAATGATTTAAACGCTAAGCTGCAATCTTGACTTGTTAGGATTAAGTTAATTACTATAATCTAGAAGTAAGTTATTCACAGACATCCAGAAATGTGTTTCTGATGTGTCTGTACATAAGCACTACAATTTCTATTACTCCACAAAGATCAGCAATTTCATCCTGCTGTCCTTCCAGCTCCTGCTTAGCACTTACATGCGCTGCCTGCCAGGCTCTAGGGTATTCACTTTCTACAAGAAGATCATTAAATGGATAAAGGCATTCACATAAAACCCTTCCCATGCCTAATTATTCAAGATCTGCATTATCTTAGCCTCTCGCTTGTTTATTTTGTATGCAGCTGCAGCGAGTTGTTTGTCAGGGACTCAGACTCCAGCAAACAATTCCCTCCAAGTCCGCTTTTTGCCCATTAGGCTCATAATGAGCAACAACTCAAAACTCCTGCCAGCTGAGCTGCCGAGGGATTCCCTGCTGTCTGCATGGCAAAGGTCAGCCGAGCACGGCGCTGCTGATGGGGCAGCGGGATGGCCACGGGTTGGAGTGCCGGCTTTGGAGTCCACAATTGCTCGACCCTGGTCCTCCCTTTATCTCTGAATGCAAGCCTTAATAATATCAGTGGTCCAGCCCTCGGCGGGTTTTCCTGCCGTAATGACCTTTCATCACTCCTTCGCACAGGGCTGCTCCCTGGAATGACTTCTGAAGCAATGTAAGTTGTTAACTATAAAGCAGCTACATAGTTCTTTATGCCAGTGGCCAGCCTCTTCTGAAACAAGCAGTGGGCGAGGCAATGGTAATACCCAGATCATACCCAGCACCACACTGTGCTGAGCTTAATCAGACCAGAAAAACAGGACAATGTATTTTTTACGTATTTACATGTAACAGGATAAAACAGACTTATTTTCCCAGATGCTAATGTAATGCCAGTTGGAAAGAAATACCCCAAAACACGTTAGACCTGGTAGGATTCATCCTTTATACGTGGCCATAACTAGTTAGAACACAAAGACATCATTCCTCTCTAAATGATGTTACTTAAATAAATCCACTTTTCCTAAAAATCTATTGAAAGATTGAATGGGGCTTTAAGGAAGCAGGCTGTGATACAGCCGATACGAAAGGCTAAAGCTTTTCCCCAACGAGAAAATCCAAGAGCACTCCATTTGTGCTTCGAGCATTTGGTAAACACGCTCCACAACCGTACCATGGCCCTGCGCCAGCCAAAGGGTGAGTCAGCAGCCGGGGCAGGGAATCAAGTGTCAAGAACGTATTTAACCCTCACTCCAGAGAACACTTTCCTTATGAAGAAAAGGAAAACACTCCAAAAAAAGAAAATAATAAAAAAAAATTACTGGCATTTTTTTCTCCATTAGTACAGGCAACCATCTCAGTTCCCCTCCAACTTAGAGAAGCTCTCAAATTTTAAATTGGGAGAAATACTTAAGAAAATAGCAATCAGCAAACTGAGAAAGAGATTCATGAACACGTATCGGTCCAGTCCTACAATCCTTACTCTGACAAAAACCCAGTATAGCTGAGAGCAGAAGGATTTCATGAGACCATTAGAATCTGTAATACTAAATACTTGCATACATATGAAAAGGAGTACATTTCCTTAATGAAAATGCAGTTCAAATGATCTGTCATACTCCCAAAGGAGTAGCTGTGCATGCTACTTGGCTTCACAGTGTTCTTGCAGAGCATTTGATGAAATCATAAGATTTCCTAAATCATTTTTAAATTAATCCTTCTTAAGAAATTCCCTACTGAAGCATGGTTTCGTATGAACACCCTACACATTCTATTCAGGATAGCAGAAAAGGATAAAAAGATTGAGGATTAAAAAAAAAAACAAAATTAAAAAGATTTGAAAGAGGACCCAATCTTCCACCTGAAAATTTGAACACTCACTTACAAGGTTGTTAAACACTGCCAAACCAGAACGGCAGCATTTTATACCTACTTTCTTACTCACTCTTCACAGGTGTAAATAACCACATTGGACACCTGTGGAGGAGGGGAAAGGGGGGAAGAAAAAAAACCCAAACCCTCTAGTTATTACCTTCACAGTGTTAGTTAAGGGTAATTATAGACCAGCTGTGAACTTAGAGCTTAACCCCATTAATGAACAGATAGAGGTTCCAGTTAAAGGCTGAGAACAGCCAGCTCTGCCGTACCTCACGCTGCTCAATCCAACAAACACCCACACAAACAAATAGGTTTTTTCACACGTTGCCCCACTGAACTCCAGGTTCTGTCTTATACAGGAACTCGATCCACAACCAGTGACATCCATTTAATGTTATTTTTTGTCCTGCCCTGGATTAAGCCTGGACTGTGAAACTACAGAGATAAGCACCACTTTGCACAGACATCTAATGTATGACCAGGGTAGAAATAGTCATAGTTAGTCTCCCTGTAGAGATCTATGGAATAAATTTTCTCCCATCTAACAGCCCTCATAAAGCATAAGCCCAAAGTTTAGACAAAACCATCACCTATAGCACTGAGACAAGTCCTGCCAAACCCTGCTGGAGCAGCTGAAAAGATGTTTACCTCCACATTCAGTCCTGTCTTTCTGGCAGTCGTTAGTTACTGTGGCAGGGGCTGCAGGTTAGACAGTCGCATCTGCACAAAGATGATAAATGTGAGCTCAAACAGGTGACAAAAATCTAGGACACTTGAAAGATGGCAACCTCCCACAGAGGAACACAGCAGCAAGAAGGAGGTTATCTCTTCAAACATCGCGTTCCCCTCCACCATGATCTTACGGACTGGAAATACAGAAATATGACCAAAGAGTAACTTTGATGAGAAATCGATGCCACTGTGAATGATTCTGTCACGGCTCACACTTGGTTTACACAAGTGTGAGAACAGAATCAAGTCCTGCAGAACTTGAGTTCTGAAAGGAAATTCCCCATGTATGCTGCTAAATTCCTCCATCTGAAATTCATAAAGAAAGAGGAATGTAAAAGATTGTCAGCTTGCAGTATTAAGCTTGCAGTTTATGGAAGGAAATCATGACACATCTTTCCTGTATCCAGAAAGCTCTAAAGTGATCTTCCATTGCCATCCCAGCACTACTTCCAGAAATCCTGCAGTGCTCCAGAACTCTCTAGAGCGCTATTTCATATATTCAGCACTCCTCCAACAAAAATGTCTTAAAAAAACCCCAAAACCAAGCCCCGTTACAAACAGAAAATTATGTGTCCATCTTGCACTTCCACACACAAACACCTTTTTGGTCTTGTGTGTGTACACACCTACAGACTATACCAGTTTACACTGTTTGTGACACGTTGAGCAACGCAGGAGAGTAAGAGACCAAAGGAAATGGCACCACAAGACTAACACAACTGTTGATTTCGCAGCAGAAAAACCTCAATGCTTTACCACTTGGTGGCTTGTTGGATGGAGACTCTTCACCCAAATAACAAAGTCAATTACTGTTGAGGCTTTTCTTGATATAGTCTCTGCAATTTTTATGCAGAAAGAATAAGCAGAGACTGTTTTAAATAATTTCAGATACTCAGCACTAAGTGGCTCACTTTCAAGAAACAACCAAGAAAAAAAATCCCACAGAATGTCATATATTCCTTCAAATGGGGAGTTACGTTTCACCAGGATGGATGCTTAAGTGGAAATAAGTCTCAGTATGGGGACTGTTTGCAGCAGTAGTTGTTAGTTCAGTACTAAAGTACTAATAAAATGTTTAATCAGGATGCATTTAAGCAGCACTGTAATGATTTGTAATTACTAAAGAAGACTGCAAAAACCATTCTGTAATAAACTGCATTCAGTTTTCATATGCTGTGCAAATCCATTTAAAAGCAGAAAGGATTCCAATGTCCACTGTATAGTGGGCAACGTACAGACAAGCTCTAAGTCACAGAGGAACCAGCTTGTATTTAAAAGTACACTTGAAGTCTCTCTAAAAGGAGCTACAGAAGTTAAAAGAGAAAAAATCTTACAAAAACTTTGGAACATCCAAAGCACTGAAAAAGACCAACACAAGCACAAAGACATGCCACTGCAAATGGGCTGAAATTACATCATAAATGGGGAAAAAATCAGCTCCTCTGCAGAGTGATAATGAAAAACCATGACAAAACCAAGGAGGAGCCTGTCAGGAAGCGCACGATACACACTGACCACACAGAAACTGTACCCAGCAAAGGGTCAGGCATTCAAAAGTGAACTCAGTGGAGGAGGCACCAAAATGTTTTGCTGCAGCAAGGTATGGTAAGATGGGTAACATTCTGTGCGTCTCAACAAAAAGTGAGGAGGCAAAAGAAACTCAGCATAGCCAGGATGAATTTCGATCAATTTCAAAAAGAAAATGTAAATATTTGAAACAGAAAAATGTGTCAATGAAAATAAAGACTCAGGGGAAAAAAAGGATAAGGATGAAGGTGAAATACAATCCCACAAACGTGTCACCAGAGCAGAAATTCGATAAAACGTACCATAGAGAAAAATGTTTATAACTCAGACATAATCTATATGATTATCTTTAGAAGATAACAACCAATAACACCAAGTACAGAGAAATTGTGATTTTCCACCAGCTCCTTTTACTGACGACTGTAGTTCTCCACTTATGGTATAAATGCAGTAAGTAGCTGACAGTCTAACATGTCCCAGAGTTGCTTGCACAGTCTTAATATTCTTTATAAATCTTTATATTCCTCAGTATTAGCCACTGGGGTTGTTTAGATTAATTAATGACAGGCTGCAGCAAACATGGGTGCTAGTTTCAGAAAAGGTACTCTTTGCTCTTAAATGAGCTCTAAGTAACATTCTTATCATTACTGTGATGACAAATAGTTTATAAATATACATAATAATTTTAAAAACTTAATTATATTTTTACTCTATAACTGTTAACTTACAGTTTGGCACACCCTTCTAACCAAAAATATTTTATAATTTGCAAATTAACATGGTACATCTCTGCACCATTAAAACTCCCAGATTTCCTGAGGCCATAGCTCCACCTGTTTTTAAGACAACCTGTGGAATCACAGAACGGTTAGAGTTGGAATTGACCTTATAGATCATCCAGTTCCAACTCCCCTGCCCTGGGCAGGGACACCTCCCACCAGAGCAGGTTGCTCCAAGCCCCATCCAGCCTGGCCTTGAACCCCTCCAGGGATGGGGCAGCCACAGCTTCTCTGGGCAACCTGTTCCAGGGTCTCACCACTCTCAAGGTAAAGAATTTCTTCTTAATATCTAATCTGTACATCCCCTCTTTCAGTTTAAAACCATTACCCCTCATCCTATTGCTCCACTCCCTGATAAAGAGTCCCTCCCCATCTCTCCTGTAGCCCCCTTTAGGTACTGGAAGGGGCTATAAGATCTCACTGGAGCCTTCTCTTCTCCAGGCTGAACAACCCCAACTCTCTCAGCCTGTCCTCAGAGCAGAGCAGCTCAGCCCTCTGAGCACCTTCATGGCCTCCTCTGGACTCGTCCTCTTGACAGAAGCCCCAGAGCTGGATGCAGTACTCCAGGTGGGGGGTTTCACAAGAGCAGAGCATAGCAGAGGGGTAAAATCACCTCTCTTGGCCCTCTGGCCACATTTCTTTTGATGCAGCCCAGGATGCAGTTGGGAAGGACTGTACCACGTATCGTGGCAGCAACAGGGCTCCTTCCCGGTCAAAGAAAACAGGTAGCTGCTTTTGAAAACTTGTCTTTTGTGTCTTCACTGGCACAGCCTTCTCTGAGTGTTTAGGCAAAGTCTTTGTTCACTTAGAATTGTGCCAATAGTCCTTTTTAAAATATAAAACTGCCTTCTTTTGTGAGCGCTGGCTGACTCCAGTATGCCCACTGAGGGAGCATTCTGAGCATATGCTCAGTACCTCAGCTTTCAGACAGTCATATTCTTAACATGTGTAACTGCCATATGTTTAAAAACATTCCTTCTTGAAAACAAGCCTTCGTATCACCTTACAAAACAGAGGTAGGTTGAGATACTGGATTTGCAGAGGCTTGGATTATTTTTGCCTGTGCATTGCTTGCATGTGATCTACAAAACCACTAAATCACAGTTCTGGCTTTTTATCTGGAGCAGCTGACCACAGGTTATACTCATTAAAATGTCTTTTTAAAACAGAAAGAAGGTCTTGTTCATTTGACAAGAATGGTACATTTTTTTAGAGATTCAAATCTTACCACTAGAAAAATAGGTCATCTTCAACTGATAGAAAAAGAGTTATAACCAACCAAGAACAAAAAGCCAAACCCACATGCTTGGGGTGAGGTTCTCACCTTGTAAGTCAATTAATGCTCTGAAATGTTCTCATTTCTATTCTGCAAGACCTCCCAATTTTCACTGTGTAAAACCTGTGCTTTGAACATTCAGGAAGATGACATTTATATTATGGGAGTGTGATTTGCAGCAGGTTAATGTTCTACTTTGTGAACAGATTACCAAGAAAGAACCTTCCCTTGTCATAAAAGGCACTTTTTTCCTTTGGATTCAGAAAGCTGATTTCACTGTGTATCTGAGTCATCAAGGAGACCGCTGAGCAGCAGCACTAGCCAAGAAATAAAGATTAGTTTGCATCTGCTGCTGCCCAATTCTGCACCTTGCTGTTGCTCAAACCCATTTGTCCTTAGCCACCACCATCTATTCAGGATTCCCTGTGTACAATATGCACAATAGTTTGTTTTCCAGATGTTGTGCTGATCCACAAAACGCTGCCGCCAAAGCAGAACAGGAACCTCACTCCCATTCTCCCAGACAAGTGCCCTGACCAGTAAGGCACAGCAATGTGCTTGCTCTTTCTCACTGCCCTACTGAACGTTTAACTGCCATTTGCAAAGCAGAACACTTTCCATGGGAGGCACTGAGAAAGTCCTCCTCCACTTCTAAGTATCCTGGGATATAATTTTGGATGTTGCAGGAGGTAGACTCAAATACATTAAGTAGATGAGGGCATTACTGCTACACCTCCCACATTCCATGTTCTGTAAAAAAGTTACAGTATCACAGAAGTAGATAGTATCTCTTCATTGGCCTTCTTACATTTTTCTTGAGTTTCCTGCTTGGTTATGTATCCTCTAACATGTTTAGATACCTTGACACCTAACTTGCTATGGATGCAGGCACCGCAATGCTGGCCAGTACAAATCTAAGTTAACTACGTGTAGATTTAGTCCACAAGCTCAGTTCTTCAAGTTTTACAGAGGGAAGCTTTGATTTGAGACAATGTTACAAGAATCCAGAAGTTCATTTGCTGCTACATTTTTAGGAGAATTGTGTCCTCCTTTATGTCATGTGGTACTACATAAGCACTGCTTAGCTAGAAAGCAGGATGTTACACGTCATGCAGCAGTGTAGGTAAATTCAAGGAACTTTCCCTGACTGATCAGTAAATAACATGAAGTCACGTAAGTAAAACAAAACCAAAATAGTAGAAGCATTATGATACTGCATTGTCACTACAAACTGACAAAAGGATTGTGATAACATATATAGAGACAAAGTCAGAGATCAGACACCGTGCTCATATATATATAATACAGCCAAGCATAAAGGAAAACTCGCTGAAGAATTCATAAAACTGAACACAGAATGGAAAATTTCACCAGTTCCCTTGTAGCTGCAAGATGATCAGTAACACCCAAATCCTTTTCCCTTCTCTTTTCCTTTCCCAGTCTTTGATGTTGGTATTACAATACAAATGAGATCCCAAACCCAGATTTGGCTCAGTTGCAAAGATGCTGCGGTAACACAGACAAAGACATTACTCCTGTCCCAGGAGGAAGAAAATCCACCATCAGAAATGCAGAGGTATAAATACAGATACATACAAATGTAATATTGATCTTGCTTTACTAAAATCAATGAGAGATTTTTCACCAGCTTGAATGGAAATAGGATTGAGCTCCGAGATGGGAGATATGCCAGGTTTGCTCATCAGACTCTACCTAGCCTTTGCACAGTCTCATTTATTACAATCATCACATTAGAGGGAGGTCTTCAGGATCAATATGAAGCAGAAAGATGCACAGTAAGTTTGTATGAGATCTAAAAATGGGTTTTGAGGCTGGGGATAGAGAGACAATGAGACAAAAGGCAAGTAGGAAGCAGCAGAGGTTAGCAGCTGACACAAATCATTACAATGCCAAGAAAACTGTGAAACACCGTCACAAACGTTGAGTTAGAAACTAACAAGGCAAGCACAAAAATGAAGAAGTTGAAAATTTAAGGCTTTACTGCAGAGAGGATGGCTGAGTGCATTTATTTATAAAGGTAATTAGGAAAAATTAAAATGTTTCTCTCAAAATCAAGACTTGGAATTAGTCACTGCCCCTATGGATTTGTTGCCAGCCCGCACATGAAATGTTTTAGCTAAGAGAGCTTTTAGTGATTTCAAGGTAAGAAGGAACCAGCCTAAACATGAGGGAGGGAGTAACGCACTGATTATTTACATAGTATTTCAAAGTCTGTAAACAACAATTGTTAAAATAACACCAGAAATGTCAGGGTACTGAGAAGTGAGTGTTCTCAGAGTGTTCAGTGACACTAACAAGCAAATGAGCAGCTAGTGGTTATTACATGATTGATTTTCAAGTTCATTGTTACCAACATTTGATTCAAAAATTATAAAGATACTTCCACTGCGCCTGATAGTAAGACAAATGAATTAGGTACTGCAAGCCAAGGAGTCTATTTTATCTCAAGAGAAGGGTTGCCTACTCATCTCTGGTCAACAGCCCCTTTTTAAAAATCCTGGAATCAATTTTAAAACCCTGAGGAATGACGTAATTTAAATAATTTGTGAGGGCGGAAGACTGAGAGGTATTTGGACATGACCACTCATTTACCAGAAAAATATCAGATGCTCTGTTGCATTGTTTAATCATATTTACAAGAAATTTCTTTTTATCCACAAATTAAACTCCAGCCAATACAGCTGAGCTCAGACACACCACACACAGAAGTTGCTCTCCCTTCTTTGGAATGTAAGTTTGTTGCAATATACTATTTACTTTTCTCATGGTCATACCTGCATTTCTAAATGTACATTCAAATGAATCAGTTGTGCTTCCCATGAAGTTCCAATGAATTCAAACCCGTCAGCCAGATTAAGAGAGAAAACAAGTAAGTAGGTTAAAGTGGTAGGTTTAGCTGTAAAAAAATTCAGGTTCAATTGCCTGCCCCAGCAAAACTGTGACTCATGAACTGCTTTTGGTCTCATTCTGCAAAGATGTACTGGGGAGGGACTCTTTACCAGGGAAGGCAGTGACAGGGTGAGGGGTAATTATTTTAAACTGAAAGAGGGTTTTTTTGTAAACAGAATCAATATCCTGTTTAAAAGAGATTCTCAGAAGAGCAGGAAATTAGAAAATATTAGTATCAAATTAATCAAAATTCTGTCCATGAAATATTATTAATGTGGATAATGTGGAATGGATAAATTTATTTTTCTTTTTTTCAAGGGATATACACAGGTACATTGAAAACATTACCCTAAACATATGAACTATGTGTTCATTTGAGATATACAAAAGCAACGTATTTTCTTCTTATGAATGGTGATTTCGTGAACACTAAACAAATGCAATCTCTACTTTCAGGATTATGAATTTAATATATAATTTTTCAGGTTGAATCATAATGAATAAGTTTCTTTTTGCTCTTTAGGATTTGTCAACAACATTGGATGTGCCTCAAAGAGTAAGGGAGAAAAAAACCTATATGGAGAAGCAGAGATTTCCTAAACCATTTTCTTTTACTATTGGCACACCAAGCCCCCATTTCCTTGTCCTTGTCAGGAAACTTCAGAGAATCATATGACATCAGTTACACCACTGAAGGCATTCAAGACTGAAGACCTTGGCTTGCATTTTTACATAGCTAAGGAATTTCTAAGCTCTCTACAGCTTTTCTTTTGCAGAAGGGTAAAAACAGTTCCCAGTTTAGAAGAAATGTATCCAAGACAGAGGCCTCCCTGGGGAAAGAGCAACAAAAGCAGGGACAAGGAGGGCAGCCACAAGAGTGAAAGGGGGTGAAGTTTTGAGGAACAAAATGTCCAAAATATGAGTAACGTGGTTTGGCTTGTGACCCTGATGAATATCAAAAACACTCAGAAATTATTACATGGTCTGAATGTAGATAAGAGGCTTGGACAGAGGAGACGAAAAGAAAGACTTTGCAGTCTTTCTCAAAATCTAAAATCATACAAAACCACCTTCTAAGATGGGGGGGAAATCTGCTGAAAAGAAATGAGTGTATGAAACAGGCTTACTGCGCAAGTCTAAATTTAACTATGGCATTCATTACCAAACACACTTTAAAACACACCACACCAGGAAAGGTTACTTTTAAAAGAAATTACGTACTCCATCCTGATTGTCATTCTAAACCTCAAAACTTTGCTTCCTTGCTGCATCAAGTTATTTTAACACTTGAACTAAAGAGCTTCAGGTTTTTTGGTATGACCTGTGAAAGACGTTTCACTTGAGAATACACCTGAAAATATCAACTGCATAAACCAAACACTGAATATCTCGAGAATTACTTGCAAGACCAAAGTGCCATTTTATTTACTGAGCCTTTTCCCTTTTGTGTTTGCACATTCACAAACAGTAACTTTTTATGAGGTCTACTGGAATCCTAGTGTGAGAGTTCACAGTGATGCCTTTGAAGCACTAAGCAAACACTTTTAACCGTGAGCGTGCTAGATTAGCTGTGAACTTCACATCTACTGCCCTGCAGCTGAGATCTCTGCTAACAGTCCCTAACTGTGGATTCCACAAGCTGGTGAGTGGGAGAGAGATATGACAGTTCATTCAATTACTCATTCATCCCAACATACACTTGGTCTTTTATTACAACATACATAATTCACAGGGGGGGAAGGAAAGTGATGCTGTTAACAGCCTTCAACATTTCTACCCTTCCAATAACATATTTCAACTTCAAATCACCCCTCTTCCCCCTGTTACCTTTCAAATGTACAGGTGTTCATACCATTAAAACTGCATAAATGTCTTCAAAACAGGGCACACAAATCTCTGAATTTTAGTCTGCAGCTCCCACCTTATACAATGAGCAGAAATAGCCACAAATGAAAACATGAGGACTACAGATGCTCATCTGTACTTGCCCTTTTTGCAAATGCTCAAGTTAAGGCAATTTGTTCCAGAGAAGAGAAACACAAATTAAAGACTGGTTGTTGAATAAACTGCAAAAACCACAGATCGTGTGTAAGGTTCTCTTCTATTGTGCTCCACCTTTCAGTAGTGCTTTAAAATAAGTGCTAAATAGTTCTTGCTTAATGCACCTTAAATACACCTTTGGGATGCTCTGTGGACAACTGCAGAAAGTCACCAGTGCCACAATACACTCAGTACATTTGAAATATTAACTTCCATTAAAATATCATTATTTTAGATTGTTAC
This sequence comes from Nycticryphes semicollaris, assembly GCA_013400055.1. NCBI lineage: Eukaryota > Metazoa > Chordata > Aves > Charadriiformes > Rostratulidae > Nycticryphes > Nycticryphes semicollaris. The sequence continues at coordinate 1,018,400 of VXBJ01004841.1, read as the reverse complement.
ATCTGTGAGCAATAATTGCGAAAGGACATTGGTATAGAAAAATTCTCTCCTCTGTGTCACTGCGTAAGGCTTCAATACAGCTCTTCCATCAACGCTATTTGGTGGCCATAAGTACACTGTATTTTTTTCCCTAGAGCCACAACCTACAGTAAAACCTCTGAAAGGGGAGAGAACTTGCTGTTAAGTAATAAAATGACAGGATGCCTGGTTATTCTTATGCACTGAAGAAAGTACAGGGCTATAAGTACAGTCAAACCTTAAAGTAAACTGTCTTATTTTATTCATTTATGCAGAGTCAACATGGTAGCACTTTTTTTGTGTGAGGCTATGTAAAACAACACACAACTACACAGACTTGGCAGTGAAGACTGGATTTTTTTGCACCCTGAAACCAAAATCAAACTTGTCTTCCACACTCTAAGCCAAGAGCACCTTTGTTTAAACTGGTAAAATGTTCTTGTTCCAGGGCCAGCCACTAGCACGAGGTATGAGCTCACAGAACAGCCCGTCGATTAAAAAGGTTTCATCACAAAAAGTGTTAAGAGGTTCCACAAGGTTACTCTGATTCCATTTAGGAACGCTACTCAGCCTGACTATTTGCTTTATACTTTAAGTCAACAAATCATTACACACGAAGCCCAACAAAGCCTGTCTCACAAACCCACGCTTGGGCATAGCTCAGGAAGCTATAGCTGGGCTGCAGTGATCCTCCTGGCCTTGCAGCCCCACCAAGGTACGGCCCAGTACAGCAACTCCGCTTTCAGTCGATGGTGTCTTTGCCAGACTTTACACATTCACACCAGTAGCCTGTCTAGATGGAGAACAACAGCAGGTAAAATAGGGAAGAGACCTAAGACACATTTGGCAGGATAAGACTTTGGAAGGGGAAGGGGAAGGGGAAGGAGAAGGGGAAAGGGAAAGGGGAAAGGGAAAGGAGAAAGGGAAAGGAGGGAAGGGAAGGAATTCATGAGGCGCTGTGTGCAGTGTCAACAGAACCAGTCTTTGAGGAAACATCCCATACATTACGTAGTATCATATGGCCCTACACTGTGTAATACCAAACTATTCTTTCCCACACTCCCCGCTATTGCTCAGGACAGACACATGCTGGGCTTGGTTTGTTTAGAGGAAAACTTCCCATGTTATTGCTAAGTTCCCAACCACATTTGAACACAATGTCAGCAGTGGGAAGAGAAAGGCAAGCAAGAAGAAGACGGTGTCGTGGTAGGACACCTGAATATTGCATAGTGGAATGGGATTTCATCCCTGTCTCTGCTTCGCTTGCTCAGAGCTGGAAAATCTTATGAATCAAACTTGTTCCACTATTTCAGACCTTCTGACTGGAGATCCTTGGGTGTGACCTGAACACGGACAGGCTGCAATGGAAGCTGTTCCCTGGTCATGTCAGTGGTTGAAAAAAGGTAACTGAGGTCCCAAGTGTCTCCATTTAGGCAGAGTATTGGTATAAACTGTCATTCACTTTCCGTTGCTTCAGCTTATTACTTGTAAAAGTAATCACAGTACTCACACATCTCTTGGACTGTTTTGGAAACCCCTGATAATTACATAACAAACACCACATTATACAAGACTCTGAAGGAATTTATCTTCTTGCCTAGTACATGTTGAGCGTGAATGTTGTGCAGATGTCACTTGAAAAATCAGGAAATAACAAAATACTAAGTTGCTGACCGTTTTCATATACAAGGAGTTCACTCACAAATTTCACTGTTGAAATTGCTACCTTTCCAGCAAATCTGACAATGTGCTTTCAGCAATTTGCATAAAACATTTACGGAAGGGGTACTGTGTACAACATTAAACTCAGCTGATATAAAAACCTACAATAAACTGGAAACCAGCAATCACAGTTCCAGGTTATTGATGGAGGCGTGTGCAGACTGAAACTCACTTATCTTCTGAGCATGGCCAAACAGGCTGCAGAGCATTTTACAGTGCAGAACTTCCTCAAGGACATCACTTTTCTTAACAGAGCTTATTTTACTATTCCTCTCCCTTCACTACATGTGGGGTAAAAACTACAGATGAATTCTTGCTGTTACAGAGAAGAGATTAACCGTGAAGCAACACTGAAAACTCCAAAAATAACTCGCTCTTTTTGAACTTTGGCTGTAAGCACTTCAGAAAACACACGCACTACCAGATAAGCAAGTATTTATTACTGAAAGCCCCTGTTTCCTTACTACAGTCTTTGTACATGGGTATTACCAGTGTCTGCAAGAACAGTTTTTGCCACTGCTGAGAGGAGGAGGAAGCAGCACAATGTAGAAAGGAAAAACTATGTGTGTTGCTTATGTACATTAAACCCCAGCTGTGAATGCACGCAGTCATGTGCAAGGATTACTGTAGCAAAGCCTACAACCACACATAAAATTCACTTTTTTTTTTCTCCTTAGTCCTCATGTAATGTAAGATTTTTACTTTCTCTTTCCCACATGCCCTAAAGCTTCCTGCATTGTGATCTCCTGGTCTTTTCGGCAGTCCTTAGAATGAACCCAAAGCTTCTTGTTACGGGCAGTTGCACTTCATCAGATCTACTAAGAGGCACCAATATTCAAACTGCTACACTGAAGAATCTGAGCTGTTTGTAGCATGTACAAGATCACAAATGCAGCTCAGCTTACACATTTCAGTTATTTCATTCTTTACTTTTTACTTCGAATTCGAGAGGTCGGGAAGATGAGAATGACATGACAGAAGACGGTTTATTTGAGAGTAACTACAGCACTTTGTCCTAACATTTTTATACAACAAAAGCCAAAGCACATCATACAAAAAAAAAAAACCCTGCTGACCCAATTTCTTGTTTCTTACTGATCTGTAAGAAACAATACCAGATTTTTACCAGTCTGTATCATCTGCCAGAACCAACACTAATCTATCCAAGCACATTGACACTCAATATCCTCTTACAGGTGTGAGTGAACACAGCAGGAAGCTGAGATCACATCAATTTCTCAAACTAGGTTTCTCAAATTTAAAACCAATACACGAACCCAGCTAAGCCTTTCCATTGCATGAACAAAGCATGAAGCTCAAATGCAACACTGGGATTGGCCATTTCTCCTCTGACAATCTCCTCAAATGACATTTTTGTAATTGAAAGGTCTTTTTTGATGTAGATACTTGCGACTTGTGGAGTTAAATATGGCTGCAAGAAAGATAGACATAGATAATCACAGCATAAAATACTGTAAGGAATATTATTCAGAACAAGATCCCCAGGTTGTACATTATATACTATGATCTACTAAAATCAATGGAGCTGCAATAATTTACATCCATGGAGAATCTTGTTAATTATATACTTGTACTGAAATATTTTTTTCCCTTGGTCATGCTACAAATATCAAATCTAGATTGTTTTCATTTTGAAGGTTCCCTAGCGTGCACTACACTGCAGAAGGTACTGAACCCTATGAAAACCAAAGCAGCCAGATGAAAAAGTGTCGCTAATTTCAGAACATGCAGCTGATTCTGATCACATTTCAATAACGCTTCTAATCTCCCATCATAAAATATAAACCAGCTCTCTGAAAGGCTAAATAACCAACTTTAGCTGCTATGATCTGCACAAAAGGCTCTGCTTTACTAAAAGGTACTTGCTTCCATAATTTTTAATATATCCATTTCTGCTGCACTAAATAAACACTTGTCCATTTTCCAAGCTCTGTGATGTTAACATTTCACAGTGTTTTCTGAAAAAGAAAACCAAGAACAAAACAATGACAGCAAAAAGGATGATAAAGACCTAAGAAAATCTTTCTGCCCATTTTTTTACCTGCCTTAGGTGTGTTTTATGTTGTGCACTGAACTCTTGCAATGACAGTTTCTGTAATAAGAATTTTCATAACAGATTGGCTCCTGGTTTATCTTCTAACAGGACCAAGAATTCAAAGTTTAAGAAGTCCATGCAATACACCCACAGGCCAAGCCACACAAAGGAACATACTTCATTTATTGCTGTTTAAGGACTTTGTTCCAAATCTTTAAAAATGGAATAGGTTTGCTATGTATGAAAGTGTCCCAGGGCTGACGGGGATACCCAGGCAGGTATCCAACAGCCACCACTCCAGAGAGGAGGTAAGCAATAGCTTCACTCACCTTCTGGTTGAAAGGTGTGACTTAGTACTCCTTCATATCCGGGTTTGCTTGAAACCTCGGGTGGCAGGACTGGAGAAAGAAATAAGAGCTCACGCTTTGCTACAATTTGAATTCATCTTCCCTGTTAAAACAATGCCATGGATTCTAAATCAATGCCTGATTAACAACGAAGGACACTGGATCTGCAATACCACACAACTTCTGCCACCAGCTCTTCTCAGCTTTATCTAGTGCAGATCCTTGTGGCCTTGATCAAGAGATGGGAAGAGAAGAAAGGCGGAGCTATTAATTCCTGAAGAAGTCAGTCATTCCACTAATGAGAAAAAAAGAAAATAAAGAGGAATAGATTCTCCAAAATTTTCTTGCAAATATAAAGTAAGATCTCTGCCAGTCCTTGAACTGACAGTATGTTCAAGCATGTTTTCATGAGACAAGTCACAGAAAAACTTCTTTGTGCTCTGTGTTCCAATAAACTAAAATACTGTACCTGCCAACTAGGAACGGGTAAGAAATCATAAGATAGAATAAGAAATTAACATACAGACCTTTCAGCACCAAATGGATATCTAAGGGTGTAGCATGCAGCAATCTATTTTACCAGATTCTTAGTTTATCCCCAGACGTTCATCACCAACTCAGTCGCAGATGTTACTGCACCTTCAGAGCAGCTCCCAGCCCACTGGTACTTTAACTGGTACCAAAACCACTTCAGCCCAAACAAACTAGATTAGCACAGACCTGCTTCTTAATAATGTTAGAAAAATTTAGACCAATGAAAGCTGGCAATGCATGCCCTGCCCTTCCCCCTCCAATTCACTCATCCTCTCCCTCATGCAAGCAACACCACTTAACTGACCCCTTTAGGCATCACAGGGTGCTGAATAGACAAATAATGACTTTTTATTGAACAGGGAGAAAAATGAGAGAAGGGGGAAAGCAGGAAGGCCATCTTCAGCTGCAATCTTGGTGTGTCCTGGACTGAAATAACCAGGAAGCCATGGCTTTATCTTCAGTATATTAATGGGAGAGAGAAGGAAGGTTTATTTCTTTCACCTGAAGAGAAATCATATGTTTCCTCTTCAAGAGATAAAATATAGAAGAAATGGCTCAGAAAAAGAGTAAACTAAGTATACTGCAAGACAGTTTTAAAACACCCCAGGTCTTCCTCCCCTTTAGGATCAAGATTTCCTATCCTTCTCATGACAAGAAATTCTTTTACTGTGCAACCATTTAGAAAGAGAAGACTATTTAGATTGTTTTACTTTACATTTTCCAAACCTGAAACACCAGAATGAATAATTACAAGAGTGTTCACCCTTGCTATTAGTTTTAGAGCCCTCTAGGGCAAGCTGTTTAATTCTTGTCTTCAAATTTAAAAACTATTTTTCCTTCTCAAGAAACAGTTCAGAGAATGACATGGGTTTGATCAAGAAAGACTTGAAATACGGAATAAAAAGAATCCTTTATTATGGGCAGATGCTAGAAATCTCTTCCCCCCATCTCTTTTTTCTGTCTTTGAGGAAGACAAATCGCTAAAAGTTTAGACATATAAAAAATAACAGCAGCATCAATTTTGAGGCAACGTGTGTTTCAGCAGACAGCACATCAGTCAGTTTGGTTGATAGAACCTGAGAAATGATGTTTTAACTTTTACTATTGCTTCTGTCAGTGTAGAAAAGATGTAGCTTCTCTGCTTTGGAGTACAACAGATAATACTGTCATGTTCAAAATTATACTTATTGCTTATGTGTATGATAACTGCAACATTTGTCCTGCATTTAATTTTATGTCTCTGTTGCAGTGTTCGCTTGGTTAAAAAAAAATACAACTAAAAAACAAACAAAAAAACAGCAAAAAACCCCCAAACCAGTGTAAGTGCACGTGTGTTCGTGTGTGTAAGAGTGTCTAATTTGTGGAAACAAAGCAACAACAACAAAGGGTAGAACTGCTGTGTATTTTAGGGAAGGTAATTCCAAAGCACTATAATTTTAACCCAAAAGCTAATAACACCTTAGCAATGGCAATTGCATTTCTGCAACACAATGGCAACAAGCTCAGACCAAAACTTCCAGAGCTTTTCAATTTCCTCTGGCTCACTGCACAGATAATAATCCCACCAAGCAGCACTGGTCTTTTTGCACAAAACTAACATGTTTTAATGCATTCTGGGCAAATCTTGCAATGACAAATTTAATCTACTCACTCAAACTGCTCTGCACAGAACATTCCAAGATTAATCTTCTCTTACAGAACCTTAGCAGTCATCTTTGTAACAGTCCACAATGGCATCAGATGGGACATAAGTCGTACTGAGGTGAACCAAGAAGGGATGGCTGATCGATTCCACACTGACACGGTCCATGGAGGTGAATCCTCCACACAGCCCATACCAGTTACCCCCCATATAGCTGTGGTGATTGAGACCAGCCAATAAGCATTGTATGAGGTCTGTAAGTGGTCTCTGTACAGTGCAAGACAGTCCTTTCTCTCCCTCCATACCTGATATTCAAGCTCTTCTCATTCCAGCACGAACATTAACCTTTTCCTTTGGGATCACATACCCAGAGTAGCTTAACTCAGTGTCCTAACTCTTAGGATACCATTCCAGAAACATTATTTCATTCCCACTCTCTGAAAGCTGGCTAGCTAATAAAACGCAGTAAGTGCCAAAATATTACTATTAAGCCAGAAATATGTTATTCAGCCCATCAAACAGTGCCTTGAAAGAACATGTACTAGTACCACTGCAGCAGGATCAATAACATCCAGAGGACAAGAGGAGAACAGATCCCTGGGGGTTCCTCTGGTTGAGCTAAGTGATGATCAACAAAGACGAGATACAGCACGTATCCCTGGCAGTCTGGGGGCCGCACAAATACAGGGCCCTGGAACAACATACTCTGTGACCTTGAGGGAAGTAACTGCTTTAAACAACACTCACTCCCCCTACAAAACCCTGTTGTAGACGTTCCCACAAATTATAGATCCTATTCCATCCGTTTGAAAATTCATAATAAATACTCATTGTTTCAAATGCTTCCTTATTCCTCTGCTTTGCCTACTTTGTTGTAAGCTCTTCAGGGCAGAAGCCAGTTTTTTTTTATGTGGCAATGAAAAGTACTAAAGCAAATACAGCTTTGAGCATTACTTTATTTTCAAAACAATAAAGGTCTACTTCATCCAAGCATCGCTTGCTTGGTCAAGAAAAAATGTGCTGTCTAGAATCTCCTCCTTTTCTGCTTCTTTGCTGTAAGATCACTAAACCTTTCACTGGGTTCATCACTAAATCATGTATTTGGTGAAAGGAGGACCCCTAATAAGACTTCCTCAAGACTTCCTCCACTTCTGTCATTTTCTGCTGCTGACTCTTCCTTGCTATGCTGACTCCTCCTAATTTCCTCCTCTCTGTGTGCGTGCTTACGTGTGCATGTGCGCATTTCCTCCTCTACTCTTGAGTTCTTCAAAGCCCCTGGTGTTTACACCACAGCAAGTCCAGCGCTCACGATCAATGCACAAAAGCAAGAGGGGAAACAAGACAGACAATGTGACCTAGCCTGGCTGTGAAATGATAGCAGCTCGGTGGTTCAAATCAGCATCAGCCATTCTCGGTCGCTGGTCCCTGCCAGCAGCCAGAGTCGTGCTGTGGTTCTACAGAAGGAATCGGTCCCTTCCCCCACTGCCAGAAATCCCTCCCTGGCCTCCAGCTGCCAGATGGAAGTGACAGCCAAGGGTCAGATCTTCCTTTGTTACCAACATGCACTTATTGATCTGTGTCCCCCTCAAAGCACATAACTCCAGCTCAACCTCAGCTCTCGGACCACAAGCTGTTTTAGGTCCTGGGGCAAACAAAACATTAAAGCCTCATAACTGAGACCACAGGGCACGATTTTCCCTTTCTCTTTACTCCCCCAGCTGTTTTCTTACCGTTACCAATGGATAACTCTGCACAGGAGCCTTTTTACCATCAGTGTGAGAGGCAGAGCAAGCTGATGGGAGGGAAGATGTGAGATGATAAGATGGCAAGGAATTTCTTCATGTCTCCCAGGCCCCTTACTATTGCTGGGACATAACATTATCTCTCTTCACATCCTGGCTGGTCCTGAACTTGTATTTTAACACCAAAACTCTTAAATTCTGCTCCACAGTCGCAAACAAGCAACTATAGAGAACAGCAAAGAAAGAGGGCTGGGTTAAATGGTACAAAGGAGAAAAATCAATGAGAGCACCTGAATCCTCATTCTGATCTGCTTTTCCTACTTTTCTGTTATGGACTACATTTTTCATTGGTGTGAACCAATACAGGCTGCATGCACTTACACAACACAAACCTTGTAAACACCTATATGTCTGTAGAAGGAACTTGCATCCACCAACACAATGCCATTACCACCACCTCCTCAGACATGGTGTGTGACAACTGTCCCAAATGTTTCATCCAAATCTGACAGGTTCAAGAAACAGCTATAGCCAAGTTCTCTAATTTGACAGAAATAGGTTGCACAGCAGTTCCACTGGCAGGGCTGGAAGATGGTCATTTGTCCACATCCGACTGGAAACCACAGACAGACATCTTTGCCAGATTCAGCTGAAGTCTGTGCCCATCTCTGCCTTCTCATCATTATCTGCCAGGTCAGGGCCCTCCAGCAAAGCAGAACTGCTTAGGGAGTGTTCACACAGCTTCTGTTGCAATACAGAAATCTCTGGCAGAGGCAAGGTTCTGGGGGTAGAAGACTCTCCCACCAGTTCAGTGATCTGCAAAATGAGCTTCATTTTGTGGCCCAAGAACTTCTGAAGTACATGAGATTGTAAGTGCAGAAGCAGCTGTGGTCTGGATGGAGGAATTAGACACTGCTCTTGCTAATGTGCCCGGGATGTGGGACAGCAGAGCAGGCAATGCAAAGCAGAGACAGAGGCCAGAAACAGCCCTCTTGGCCCTGCATCCCATCTCAATAAATCTGTCCCTGGGAAAGCAATCTTTTTGATTTTGTGACATTCTTCCTGTACTTCGCAAAGGTACAAACTACTGGACAACAAATTAACGAAGGCCTTTAATTGCAGCCTGAGCAAGCACTGCTGGTGCCATGACTCAGTGCCATTCCCTGCCTTTTCTTGGAACTGCCTGGTCACAAAAGTAGGCCCTGTGTTCCAAAACCGGCCTGAGGTGCCTGAATCAGCAGTTATTCTTCCCATTGGGCAAAACATAATGAGAAAGGGTATTTTCAGAACAGTTTTAGGTAGGGATATTTGTTAACCACTGGCAGTAAGAAAAATTAAAAAAACCCTTGAGAAATGGTACAGACTTTCCAAGCATGTAATGTCCAGTTGTCTCTATGAGGCAACAGCTACAGCAGTGAATGTTGAGAAGCCTTTCCTGGCATTTCAAATATTGTCTTACTTTAATACAATCTTGCTTTCATTTTCACATAGAATCCAGCCTTTCTCCTGTACTGGTAATTTTATGTCTTCTAGAATGTAAGAAACACTCAACATTGTGATGAGCACAAGCCCTATTCCAAAGAACTGGTGATGACATGACATTGTCAGCACCAGTTCTAATATCCCCTCAGCTCAGATGCTGAACAGAGCAGGGGACCTTCCCCACAGACGCTCAGATATAGAAGGCCTTAGTTTGCTCCAGTAACAATACCAGCATACGTATTAAAGGAGATTCAAAGAAAAAGTGAGCTGTATTTCAGAAAAGTCTACGCAAATGAAATATCACGTACATTGTTCCAAGTATCAGGCAGCTTTTTATATGACATGACAGAAGACGCTGGTGTGTCAAGGCCCCTCTGACTCCCATTTTTTCCATGGAGGCAAACCGCTGCTTTCCAGTCCCACCATCTTCCACCTGAATTCACAGGAATCTGATGACACAGAGAAGTTTGCAGCCGGTTTTGGTGGCAAATTCCTTCCCTGAACATCCACAGACAATGCTCCATGTGCTTGCTCCTCAATGCCACGCACAGCGAGCCCATCCCTCCAAGAAGCATTCAACCCAAGAGCTGCACAGCACAGGGGTTGTATAGAGTGAGGTGAGACAGAAAAGGTGATTCCTGCCAGCGTTTGGTAAGGCACCAAGTGGAATCTTGTGCTTTGACAGTGTATAGGCTCACCCTAGTTAAATCTATAATATTTAAGTGCACATTTCTCTCTCCTTTTTCCATTTTAAGACCAGAAAATGAGGTTATTGTGAACAGCTCAGGTATCTTGTGTCTGCAGATTAAGTGGATGCTTCTGTGGGGTTTGCACTACCAATTAACTTTCTCAAGTAATGAAGTGTAATCCCCCCTGAGGAAGCCTGCTTCATCTGTGATATACTCCCTGCAGAAACGTGGAAATCTACCAGCCTAAGTTGATTCATGAGATTTTAAATTTTTTTAATATTTTTTGAGAAACTACAGGAATAAAAATTTGTCATGGGAGTCCTTTGACTACCTTCCTTCCTGAGACAAATATATAATCAAGTGAAGAGTGTTTTAACACTAAGAGAAAAGTAACAATATTTTATAATCAGTGCCCATATAAAGCTATGTGGATTAAAAACGTTCAGCCAATCTCTGTAGAAAACAATGAAGATAAATGACTGTTGGGAATTAATTTAGGGCTGCTACTATAAGATGTCTCAGTTTCTCCCATATTACAGGTAGTGAAATTTATGATTTACTCTGGCTTTTATTCACTGCCACTGTAATAAAAACCTCCAGCAATTTGGCAGCAATATAAATGGTTTCCCATCAGCATGAATAGCACCAGTCTGTGGACCTGTATCTGTTTTCACTTGAGCTCAAGTAAATCAGAGGTTAACCACTTAAACATGAATTATACTGATACAAGTTTAAGAATGAGGGGATCGGACCTAGACATTGATTCGTTGTGGCCTTTGCTAATGAAACCAGCCCTGCTATTGTTTATACCCTAACTGGATGCTCTCACAATCATTTGGATACAATAAACAGCTCTTGCAGATGGCTGGCTGCTAAAGAGGAGGGGGAAAAAAAAGAGGTGTATAATGGCCACACTAAAAGGCTTTGATAATAACACATCAACTTCATAAACTTGTGTCCTGCAGTAATACAAGAGAACATTCAGCAGACCACAAGCAACAAAGGAAAACGTGGATGACTTCATCAGCTATTAAGTCTGCTGTGCCCTGATCTAACAGCATGAGTCAAAATTATAATCAAGGAAATTTGTCCCCAAGCATTTCCTCAGCTCAGAGGAATCCTCAGTTGTTGTGGCTTTTACTCTGCACCCATTTGGGAGCGTCAAACAGACCATGAATGGGGAAGATACTGAGCAGACTGGTGCTGTACTTTACCAATTCCAAATCAATAAAAACAGTCCTTTGAGGAAGAGGCTCAGTCTGTATCAGTTTTACTTTATGCTGGGAATGGAACTGCTACGTGCCATGACACTAGTGTGGAAAGGAAAATAAACAGTTTCATCTCTCCCTCCTGCACCCAGACCTTGCAGCCTTGTTCAAAACACAGAAGAGCAAAGCCCTGCGAATCTAAGTGACAGTGATCCTCAGAAGTGAAATTCAGAGTGCATTTCTGTGGCTGTGGAAAGTTGTTCTTCAGTGATGGGAACTGCACGGAGAACCAAGAACAGATTAGATGAATATTCATTATTCAAAAGTAGGATTAAGAAGTAAATGACGGTTTGAGGATGTAATTTATGAGATAGAATGACACAATCCTATACCATTTAAAGAGCGACTTCTCAAACTGCCCCCATACTTTCACACCCACAGTTTCTCCCTTCCCTTAAATGTTAAAGAGCTGGGGAAGAGGCCTAGTGCACAGAAATTGCATATGGATACAGACCCATTTTTTCATGTATTTGCGGAATAAATCTGAGTTCTAGAACGTGCAGAAAAAAAAATGCACACAGAAAAAAAATGAAATTTCGAGGCATATTTTACTCCTGTAGCCAAAAATTATTTTGAAGTCATACACAAGGCAACCTTTGATTTTTCTGATCTGGGATCTTCTCATATAAATACAGAGCTAGTTTTTGATACCAATAAGGGTACTTCATACACATCCTTACCGACTTCACATTTTGCTTTATCAATGAATTCAATTACTTTTCAGTAATTGGTGCGTTGAAAAGTCATTTTTTTAAAACTTCTGATTTTAATCTTATGAACTCAACAAACCCAAAGATCTTTATTCTAGTTCCATCCTTGAAAAATTTACTTTTTGGCAGGTGTTCAAGGCAGCAAATGTTTCTACAAACTGCAAGTGCAAATATGTCTCATAAAATGCATTGCAAACAAAGAATTACGGAGACATTTAAGAAAGCACAACTGAATAAAGCAGTGACATGGATTATAAGGGAATTTTGTTTTACTCATTGGCATTTAAAAACAGTTTATTTCTGGGCAAAACACTTTTTTCAGAGCACTCTGCTGTGTAACAGAGAAGCCTCTCTCTGCTCCCAGTTTTCTAGCTTCTAATGGTCAGAAAAATTAAGGATTCTAAAAAAAAATTACGAAGAATTGAGGATAAAAACCAAATTAAAGCATGAAGTACCCATGGCTGGTAATCCCCATTTCATAAATACGGGAAAGGATGCAGAGAAATTGAGTTAGTGAACCTAAACTCTCAAGCAAAGTCAATCCGACAGTCAGAAAGAAAACCCAGTTTCCTACCACCTGCCCTAAGCACTAAGATACAGTTCTTAGAAACAGAAAAAAATATTCACACAAAGCAGTCCTATAAAGGGTCTCACTGAGGTAAGTACTTGTTTGTGGAGATTACTGCCTGTCTCACCAATACTCTGGTGACCACCCTGTCTGCACCCATAATTAGGGCAAGCCCCTCTGTAACTGCATGAGGTCATGTTTTTCTTTCAAGTAGCAGTAAATTATCATGCTTGTTATCACGTCTCTCCACAGATTCCCTCAAAAATTAGATTATCTCCAGGGCATCCTTTGCTATTTTGTCATTTTTAGTCTTGCTCTCACTATAGCTGGAAACAAGGAAAAGAAAAAGAAAATCAGCATTTAGGATTTGAGAAACAAAGATAGTATTTATTATGGGGGGCGGGGAGGAAAGAGTGAAAGCAGCAGATCATCCTGGAACTGCCAGTTTTCAGTATCCTTTGAGGATTAGATCCAAGCTTATAATTTCAGTGGGCAATTATCTAAATAGAAATGCTCTAATTGCACTAGGATTGTGTTTTCTCTGGAGTGTTATTTCTTTCAAGTATCCTGCTGTTTATTTATATTCAGCTAAATAAAAGGTATGCTGTGCTACCCAGTGATTTACACTGCAGTAAGGATGTTACCACTGGTACACAGGAGATTGCTGGTACAGCACAGAAAACCCTCTAGGCTGTTCTAACTTACTAGAACTAAGCCCGTTCCAGTCCCTGTCTTATAAATTCACAGTTTAGTAAAGAAAACAAAGCAATTCTTCCTGGATGATTGTCAATGAACTGCTTTGTTGCCTCTGGAATCACTGCCAGCTCAGGGAGAAGCAGGGAAAAAATTAGGCATGATGTACAAGTGCCCAAGGAAAACAGCCTGACCCACGAGTGGGGTACCCACAGTAGCCCATGAGTTTGGAAGCAGCAAACAGTGAGGGGAGGGACTGTCACGGAGGCAAAACACAGTCACACACGTGGTTCCTGATGGAACATCCAGTAGTTTACACTCATCATTTCAACACACCTCGACGGCTGCTGTAATCAATATCACAGATATGCTGGGAAAGAGAACAGCACTAACACAAACAGCCAAACCAAGCCAAACCTAACGCTTGCTTCTGAAGGTTTTGTACTTAGTAAGAGAAGAAAGGTTATAAGGGTTGGCCTCTATTGTTATGCACCTTACACACCAGAGCTCGTGAGAAGTTCTGTCTATCCTAAAGGTTAATAAGCCTGCAAGATGTGCACCTCTTTGAGGGGAAGGCAAAAACTCTCCTGCACAGGAAGTTGTCGTGATCATCTAAAAAGGGCTCCTACTCCTTCTTCTCCAGAATTATAGCAAAATGAAAAAGAAAAAAAAAACCTAAAAGCAGCAAGGGCAAACTCAAAGATCGTTGCATTCCACTTGAGAAACAAAATGGATCACATTAGTCTAGAAAGTCTTAGTGGCAACATCACAATGTGGTATATAATTCTTAAAGGTTTGGGCAACAGAGGAAGTTTGCTGTTGCACGTATTCGCATCAAAAGCTACTTAATAGCTCAATTTGTATTTATTTCTGTTTATACACGGTAATAGAGATACAGAAAGAGGGGAAAGGGCCAAAACTAAGAGCTTAAAAAAGGATATTTAGGGGAATGTATGAAAACTATACAGATTCAGGAGCACTAAGTCATGAGTAATTCCCTAGAAACACCACTGCTTCTTCCAAATTGCAATCAAGAGTAACTGCTTTACATTAACAGTAAAGAAACAATGAATAGCATGTTCCTTCTCTTCTTAACGTGCCATCATTAATGGAGAACTTGACAGGAGCAGTAAGTGAAGAGGATCTTTATGTACATTAATTTTATTTCTGTGTGGAATAAATTGTACAACTCAGTTTAACCATTTTCAAAGAGGACAGCAACTTTCAGAATCATGGCTCAATTCTCACTTCAAAGCAAAAAAGCATGGCAAATAGGAGTTTGTGTACAAGCCTAATTTTTGTATCAAATTTTACCATGCAAAACATGCACAGAGCACCTGTTGATGAGCCACAGGCATCTGTGACACAGGTCCCAAGAATAAACCATAAGAATATGTTAACTAGCAACTAAAACTGTAACAGCCAACAGATTCCAATCCCTGACAGGGACTGAAAAACATACCTTTCATAAATACACCTACTTAAAGTTAATTTTCTATGCTGCCGTGAACATTGCCAGCAGAGAAACAGTATCTACTCACCTGTCCTTTAACAATGAGGAAGATGACTGGGAGGAAAATAAACATGATAATTTCTTGTCCAAAGCTGTCACTCAAATTGATGGAGCAACTGGATTTTTCCACAGCTGAATTAAAGAAGACATATACCTGTTAATTTTATTGCTTTTTTCTACTTATCCAACCAAAGTGAGAACCTTTAGAGACTGGGACATCCAACACCAGACCAGACAAGACCTACTTATGCATATGCAAAACATGAATTAGTGGCAAAAAAAAAATGGTCTGCAGAAACAGACCAGATTCAGAACTACTCTTGAGGGGAAAGTCCTACTTAAACAACTGGAAGTCCTTCTGGAGAAGTAGTTTTTTTACCATTTAAGCCCATGCTACACTCAGTCGCTTAAGAATTATTATTGCCTCATAATATTACAAAATTTTCACACATAAAATCTTCTAAAGCTGGTGCATTTTAATGATTTGGGAATAACAAGAACATACTAGTCTTTGCTGCCTTCTCATTCAAGTTTACTCCCTTCAAGCCACGAGCTCTAGGGTGCAAAATCTCCACATGAAAGCAGGTATCCACAATATGAATCAGAATCTTTTTCTCCCCAAAAGGTTCAAAAGTTAGGAAAAAGGGCAAGAGAACACCACACAGATTATAAAGGGTCCTGAGCAGCAGAGCACTCAAGAACCCCAGACCAGTCTTCAGCTCTTCCACTGAATGGAAGAATGGGCCAGCAAGGAACTTAGTATTTAGAACATCACACACAGGTTTTGGGGTCTACCTTTTGCAAGTCCTGCCCATTCACCACTGTTTTTCTTCATGTGCCAGGGGAGCTCCAAAATGGTATTAAAAAGTAAAGGCTTCAAGGCATTTTAATGACCTGGGGGTCCCCAGTCCCTTGAAGAAAACCAGGTTCTCTGTATGTTCTCAGAGGTTCATGCATCTCTTTCTTCTTGTAGTATTGATGTACTATGACTTTTGCACAGCTGTCATCATATTCAGTGGTGGAAAGAAAGCTTTTCTAAAACGTAAATTTATTCCTTGTTCTGTCTTCCACAAAATGAATTTTTTACCACCTAATTTGCAAAATTCTATTACACAATTGCTCTTGCAAAGTACAGCAATCACTCAGATTTCCAGAATCCAAGTCTATTCAGGAAAACCAGACTTAGAATTGAAAACCTGAAGGATACACAATAAAGCAGTACTTTAAATTGTAAACAGAGTTGGTAGCAAACCATAAAATTCTACCAATATTTTTCATAATTTATTCACTGCTTATAGCAAAGACAAAGGACTACTTGTACTTGATCATAAAGGCCTCAGTATTTATTACTTATTCCCTATTAAATTCATCTGTGTTGCTAGTACATCTTTCTCTGGTGGATTCATTCATTCAGCCATGCTGTGTTTCAGCAGAGCAGGGATTTTAGGACTGTGTTCTATTAATTAAATCTGTTAATATAATGTGTTCTGTGATCACCTTACAGTTGGCTGCTAAACCTGTTTGTTAAGCTACTATTGAAATGATTGGAATGACAGTAACCTATCATAGACATAATACTGCCAAGTTACCTAATTTAAAGACAATCTTATGCTTCTTGACCTACTAGTTTCATTGAATAAGAAGTAGAAACTTTCTGGCTAGGTTGGGAAATAATTTTTGAGATTCCTAATTTCAAGACAGGATATGAAGAATAGTTTCTTCTGAAATTAATTTGGTGTTTGAATTTGTACAAAACCGTTCAAGGAAGAAGAAGTATCTCAAAGGCTTTCAGTTTCCAAGATACTTAATGAACAACCTCTGGCTTCTGAAACCACAGTTTGTATCTCAAGCTTAAATTCTACTTCATCTCTATTTCATTATCTCCATCTCAGTGGAAGACAGTTACATACTGTTTTCTGTGTTATTATTGGTTGCAGTAGCACTCTATGTCTATTTATTATTAGCATAGTATTCTCTCACCACACATTCTTTTCTAGCTGATTCAGTGCTGCTGACTTTCTTAAATATATTCTTTGAACTGTGCTTCCAATTTCCTGTGAATAAAACTCTCTCTTATTTGCAGCTGACTCCTCAGATAGTCTTCTCTTTCTCATACATATTCAGATACCCAACAAAATTTGTATTTCTCCTGTATCTTACTAATTTTTTGGATACAAATGAAATACCAAGACTCTTATAGCAAAAACCATAGTGTTGCAGTCAGATTCCTCAAATATACCAGAAACAGTGGAGCAGCTGCCTTCCTGGTGGAATTACACCTAGAGTTTAATTTGATAACACCAACAAATGTAGCCCAAGAGACAAGCACTGGCCCCTTTCAATGCATTCTGCTAGTGTCCAAGAAACAGACAAGCTTGAACAGTTATACCACCATATGAAATTATTCATCATCTATGTTTGTAAATATTCCCTCTGCTTATGGACAAATATTTTCAATCCTTTTCAGTGCACTAGCACCTTAATGAATCAAGGATACAATGAGGCAAACTCTTTTCACACAGTTTTTTCATTATCTGTCATGACCTTTCGTGCACAGGCAGGCAGAATGCATGTGTGCAAAAGCAACCAGTGTATTCCCATTCCCACTTTATTGCCGCATTTTATGCTCTAGAGCAACAGCAGTTTTTCATTTAATTCAAAGAAAATATTTGAAGCCATCGCTGCCTCCATGAACCGTTCTTCTCTAACATAAACGAAGGGAATTACCACACTGTCACTGAATTCCATGTCAGTATTACTTTTCTCCTTGTCTGTAAGTGGAGATGTTTAATAGCAAATGCAGATGTAGCTATACTAAGCTGGCACTTCAGGCTCTAGAAACAAGTAAAGCACCAGGTTTGAAAACTTCACCACTTTGGAACTGTTTGCAAAGCTGATGAAAAAAAGCTTTGGCTTAAAAAGAGAAACTAAATCCACACAAATAATTGAGAGGCTGTACTGAATGTACACACCATGTTCCACAAAGCCAAGTAGACAGTATCAAATGGGTTTACATTAACCAAGGGGGGTGGGATGGAAAAAACCTTCAAGAAAAACAGCACAATGGCATAATTTAGCATATTTGTACTTGGGTCAGATCCAGCTGATTGCTTTGGAAAAGATTCTGCTCAAGGTGAAAGGTGAATGGAGGGAGATCAGGAAAGAGGTGGGGGTTTTTATTTAAAAAAACCCAAACTGATAAAATGCAGTGAGTAGCAAATGTATTATATATATTGCAGTAAACACCCCAAATATTTGAAAAAATACTATAGCAGTATCTTCATTCTCTTGATTGTTGTTAAGTAGAAGCTTCATTGCAGAAACAGAGTTTGGAGCTCTGCCAGGAATGGTCACATCTAGCACACATTATTTATGACTGTATAAAGTGCAAGAATATTAGTCATTTTATGAATAGCTGGAGGATGTCTGTTACAAGACATGAAATGATCATAACTTGTTAAAGGTAAAGAAGGTTAAGAATGGGAATTTCTTCACTCAGAAAGCTAATGTGAGCACAGAACAGTCCCCAGCTCAGATCTTCAGAAGTGCATTTTCTAGCTTCTGCTAAAAGAGCCATCATCACAGACATCACTGATGGGCTGTTTAAATTAAAGACCTAACGTTGCCTTCTCCTTACCACCTCTGACAAACCCCCATTGATACTTCTGATATCAGAGATTACCCATCCACCTACAACTTCAGTTTGGAGCACACCTGTATACTCAGTGGGCCTCATTCTTGCCTTCCTTCTCAGTGGGCTCCTCTTCCTCCTCTTCCCTTTGCACAATGTGGACATTCTCCAAGGGGCTCCTCTCACCCTACTGCTTTTTCACGCTTACTATTTTCACCCTTGTATTGACCTCATTCACTCACATGGTATCTCCTCAAACAGGGACTGACAATCCTCAAATAGTCTTCTTTTGCAGATCTCTACCCTGTCACCCTTCTCTCCTCTCACAGATACTGCAATACCAAATATAACAATAGAATTACACATTTATCCTACCCAACCACTCTCCAAAAGGAATCTTTTGCCCTGCTACAAATGGAAGTTTTGAGACAGAGCAGCCATAAGATATATATTTTTCCTTTATTTATACCTCACTTAAAGTTAATTTTTTACCATTTATTCTGGTATTAAAAAATGCATATTAAAGAAAGGAAAAATGAGCCCTCTGAGAAGGAGAAATTCTCTTTGGATCTGTATTCAAATAAGAAGATGAAACAGAACACAAAGAAACAAAAGGTTTTTTGTTGTTCAGAAGGCACCTGAAATGCCATGAAATACGGAGCTATTTATATATGGAATCTAACTACATAAAGTGATCTGTACCTCTGCCACTGAATTTTGTGAAGCAGCAAGGGTTACGTGGTTTGTTGCATGGTGTTTTTTTTTTTTAATTGTGGCCTTACATTATTTTTGCCTCTTTCAAAGCACCTTCACATTTTCTTAAAGAACTGCTGTTTCCAGTGATCAGACTCTGCTACCGCTGTTAGAACAAACTGGCCATGCTTAGCTAACTACTTGCTCAGCCCATTTATTCCGTATCCAACACAGCCCAGCCCAGCACAGTATATCTGGCATCATGTATCATACATATCCTGCAAAAATATCTTTCAAGCATTATCACAGCTCTTAAAACTCAAACTTTGCCACACAATGACAAGGTCTCCACATTACCAGAATTACATTCCCTCCTCCTCCGCCCCCATCCAGCTCCTCATCAGCCTCTAGCATGACTCAACCCGGTTGAAAAGCAGTAGGTTTACAAGTCATTTCATTTCTTTCAAGCGAGATACATCACATGGAGGAAATAAATAAAATGTTTTACAAAAGTTATTTTCAGTGCCTGGTCCCTGGTGTATAATAGGGTCTATCTGGTTTCATAAGCTGCTTCTAACTGGGAATTTTTCTACATTAGTTTTGGCTAACCGGAGTGGTATTGCCATTTTGCAGCACTCTGATGGCGGCAGAACCATGCCCAATAGCAGTTCAACATTTTCTTCTAACTCTTTAAGCTGACATATGTATTTTGGACAACCATATTCCTGTTGTGACAATTACTGCCTTACCTCCAAGGCTGTGGGCAGGGGAACAACTGCCTTTGCACAAATGCCTTTTCCCTAAGGTCCTGTGCAAAGGACCATCTTTTACTTGCCAAAACCCCAGACTTCAGCTAGACTGAGGTTTTCAATATATTTTTAACAATTTCACTTTCAGACAGTAGGCAGCCATGAGATGTTTATGTATGTGCCCTTCTTTGTCTCCTTCTCCCTGCTATACTGTTAGTGTGGTGAGCTGTGTTAAAATTTATACAGAACAAAAGCGGGAAAAAAAGATAATGACTGTCATGTATCATCCTGAGGAAAATGAAGTTAAAGTATCTTCTTTTCAGTAGACATGAGGGATTGAAACCAGTAGCAAACATTATTTGGATGTTGCAGAAACTGATACATCATTACGACTGCAGTTTTCTTTTTCTCTTTTTTTCCTTCCCCCCCCCTGCCCCAAGAGCTCCACGGTATTAAAATTTTGCGGATGAATTACACCAAGTTTTGAGTATCCCCTGTTATCTGCTACTTGCCCCTTACCTCCCTACTTGAATCGACAGCTGTCACCACTGTGCAAAATTAAGAGCCCTCTTGGAAAAGCATCCCCAAACCTACAAAAATAACAGCAAAAGAATCAAATGGGGCAGGTGTGAATAAAGAGCCATGAGAGCTCACAGAGGAGAGATGGTTCATTGGCCTGAAAGGGGCCAGGTAGTAGCTGAAATTTCAGTATTATAAATAGGACATTATGTAGCTGAACTAAAAATAGGAGGTTATTTTTACTTAATGTTCCTCACTGCTGGCTGCTGACCTAGAGAAAGAGGACTCAGAAAGGAGAATTGAACAATTCCCCACAACCATGCAAAACAAAACCATTAGCCCAGCTTCAGTGTCTATTGGTAAACTTAGATGAATATCATTGTTTAAACCAATTTCAAAAGAAGTGCAATTGAAAGAACTCCCTAATGTTGCTGGGAAAAGAATGTAATAGAATACAACAATTTCTGCAGAAAACCAACTGCAATTACAAATTCCCTGTCTACATGCTTGCTTATAACAGAAAATCACTAGTGTATCTAATCTGATTCCTTCACGCACTTTGTATGTACGCAACTGTCGTCCCACGCTGTAGCCAAACCTCTGCTCAACACTAATAATATAATAATATATTATCATTCCAGTACTTGGTTTCAAGTCAAGATTGAGGGGCCCAGCATAGATCTGGAGGAAAATGCTATGTTGACCTGCCACCTGCCAACTGTCTCAGGGCAGCATCTTGTGTTCTTCCCTTTCCTAAGCACCAATTTTAGACTTAAACTGAGAATCCTAATTTAGCTATGGTGAAACGGCAGCTTATATGGCCAGCTGCTAAGGTGGCATTCATACTTTGTTTCATTTAAATAGAATTTAAAAAAAAAAAGTAAAAAGAACTAGCATAGGCCTAAACCACCAAATTTGGATTTAGTTTCAAGCACACACATCTAATCCTCGGGACATAAGAGACTTGAAACCATGGTTTTGGTTCTGCTTATGAAGATAAGAGGAAGCTGTGAAATAAAACCGGATCTGAATCTGAACTGAAGTTCACAGATGGCTTTTCTTTTGGGTCCATCACTAGCTAAAATCTAAGTGTCTTGTTAGGCTTGAGGTTTTCCCAGGCTATTTTTGGCTGATTCTGCTAAATACTGGGTCTTTGTAATGTACCAAGGGGCTATGTTGAAGCATTTATTCATCACCACTTTCACAGGAAGCTAGAATGAAGATACAGTGATTTAACTTTGTAGAGTAAGCCATAATTACTTAAAAGAGTTTATGGCAACAATAAAAATAACTTGCATTACTTGTCATTGCTGGTCAAGTTGAAATAAAGGTATTTATTGTAAAAAAACCATTGTAATTATTTAAGGAAAAATACTTAGCACCTGTGTAGTCTGTATACAAATCTACTAGCCAGTCGTTCTCTCTCTTGGGCCGAAGAATAGCAAATTACTTATTTGTTGTATTTGTACACCATTCACATCCCTCATTAGTACTAGCAATCATCGGATTTGTTTGGAAATGGCAGGACTCAGAAGATAATTCTACACTTAGCAGAAGCAGATGATAATTCAGAACTTCTTGCTGCTTCTATTTTAGCTTCTCTAACTGCAAAAGTCAAGTTAAAGACACCTAAATTAAACTTGCAGAAAGATTAATGTACTTTGTTTTCTCTCTTGATTTTAGGTAATATTTTTGACTTCTTATATGCTGAATCATGACCCCAAAATAAAAGTAAGTGCCATCGCTGAGGTTGCACTGTTGTGTTACCATTAGGTTTCAATAAAGCAGGCAGTTTCAGAGGAAAACAGGAACCATACACCTTCCAGATTTGAAATGTTGGCTAAATTTGCCGTTTCCTTTTTTTCACTTGTGCTAATTTTAACACATTTATACATGCACATATATATATAAATCCACACCACTTCAAATCTTCAAATGTAGCTTTGGATGCTACTAATAATTTCAACAAACCTCCATTGCTGTCTTTGCTTTTCTCTCTTCCCCCTCCCTAATATCTCACTCATATAAACAGATGAGAATTGCTGTGCAATCTCTGGAACCTTCTTGGCTGCAAAGGGAAGGCAACATAAGGAAAAGTCACCCAGAGACCAAGGTTCACATGACCTGGCCTTGCCAGGCACGACCTACATCTCCTAAGCACCATTTTTGGTGTAAGGATGTGAGGAAACTTCAACCCAGCAGCAGCACAATACACTAATACTGGTCTGTTGATCTACAACCACAAACAATTCAAGGCCCATCAAGCCATCAATAAAATGACCCAAGTTCTTCCTCTGATATTTAACCTATTAAAGCAGAGATATTTTCACACAGACAAGGTTCCCTCCCTGCCATTCTGCTCAAAGGGAGAATTCTCACTTCACTTGCAGGTATGGCCTTTCTGCTTCCCCAGTATAAGGTACAGTACACAACTTCTGTATGCAGTAGTTGGTAATACCTAATAAACCATTAGAGATAACATTACAACATCTTCAGTGGGTATTGGCCACTGGAATTGGTTTCCACTTTATGCACCGCTCCCTGAAATAATATGCAACTTTTCAACTAGGAGATTTAGTTCAATTCCATCATTTTCTCCCTCACCTTGAACACAGCCCCAAGCACAGAAACAGAAGTCCTTGAACACAAGCCCAGCACAGAAAAATGCAAGGGAGAATGTTTTGCTCTTCTTATAACTAGAAGATGATTTAAGGGTTTCCATTTTGAATACCAAGAAGCTCCAGAGGAAAGGTTTGGGTTTCCTTGTTGCTACCCCTTGTTACCTCTCATGCTATTTGCTCCTGGCCATCCTATGAAACAGAACCAACAGCAGCACAGCTGCATCAGGGTAAGGGCAAATGTGCTCTCTGAAGAAACTTCTAGTATTTAAATATTTTCCGCACACCGAATACCGTAACTCCAACCTGCCAGTTCTGTTTTCCCAGTTAAAATAAACAAGCTCTTATCACAAAGTCTTGTATCTCAAAGCCCATGTTCCATGGCTGCCATCTGCTAGCTGTATGACAGTCAGCAGTGACCAGGTTTTGGACTGTTTGCTGCCGCATATCACACGCTTGTGTATCCACCTAAATGAAGCCACTGTGGACCAATTATGAGAGATCTGCTATTCCATTTGGAATTACTCATTTGGGGATTTGATTTTTGATTTGTTTTCCTCTGAGGTTTTTTTGGAAGCACTAGTGGGATGAAGCTTAAATTAAATTGGGATCATCATCATCCCAAAGACAACTATTCAGTAGCACACATTTAATATTGATTTAATATGATTATGTGGGCTGCTTGTAACCACAGAAGTCTAACTAACACTACTTACACACAAAGTACTTCGTATATTTGTTACCAGTAATGTTAGAATATGAATTAAACCCAAATACAGCAAAATAAGCCACATAAATATGTAGCTCCGAAAGCTACAGAAAAGCGTAAGAATTAAAAGCTGGAATTTGCAACTCACAAAGACTGCTCAGATGGATTGTTTCATGAATCGCACACAAAGTCTAAGGTGCCACTGGATAAATAATTACAACATTACATAATGTACAAAGCAAGTGCCAAAACAGCAACTAAGCTACCCACAATTAATTGCTAATAAAATAAACTGCACCACCACCAGCTGTCTTTCAGGATGACCTTATATTCCTGGCCACTTCCAGTGCCTGGCACATCAGGCAGTTCACATACCCTGCTGAACTTTGGAAAAGAGGAATGTCTGGATTAGGGCACATCATTACACTTTCTAAAATACCTGCTATAGCTTTAATGGCAAATCCAGCAGGTGGAGGGTGTGGGAATGAGGTGCAATTCCCTCCAACTAGGGTTATTTAGAAAATCTACATCATTACCACATAAAAAATCTACATTGCTGCGGTTTGTGATCACCTGTGAAGCCTCGTGCTAAGACCCTGCTCAAAGCTGAGCACAGCAAAGTCCAAACAAGTTTGCTTATTTCAACAGTGCTGTTCTGGGCACAACATTGACTTGGTTTATACACACACACAAAAAAAAAAGTGAAGGATAAATAAAACAGGATTGTGCAAGAGAATTTGGCATAAACAGGTGATCAATAAGATCCCTGGAGTATTTCAGGACATGGGAGATGTCTGTGAGAACTTTGGGCTCAAAGGAGCCACTGAAGGTAGAGCATGGGCGCCATTTTACCTGAGGCAGAGACCATGAGGCGATGCCAGGTCGGCCAGCACCCAGCCCTTATGAGGGCTGCAGCCATTCCTCGGCACAGCACCCGGTGCCTGGGCACAGCCAGGCCGCCGCGGTGGCCAAGGCCCAGGCAAGGCGGCAGAGGGCTAGCGCCCACTCTGGGCCCCTCCAAGATGGCGGCCGGCGCACAGGGAGCCCCTCCCGACGGGACGGCGCGGCCGCTGGGCGGCGATGGCGGCTGCCGCGGCGAAGGGAGCGAGCGGCCGCCGCCACCGGAGGTCGGCCCGTGGCCGCAGAGCTCGGCGGCGTTTCTCGGCTACCCGTCGGCGAAGGGATCCCGGCGAGGCGGCGAGCGAGCGAGCGGCGCCGAGCGCTGGCGGACGTCCCCGCAACGGCCCGTGGAGGTCGGTCCTGGCTGAGCTGGGAAAGGCGTCCGGCGGTTGTCGGTGCGACCGCGGCAGCGCTGCGAGGTCTCGGGGAAACAGCTGGAAATTCCCGGTGTTCCTCCTCGAAGGATTGTAAAGGAAGGAATTCCGATGTAAAGGAAGGCTTTTCCATGTAAAGGAAGGCTCTTCCAGCGGCGGCAGTGCGCGGAACCCGGGCCCCGGAGGGAGCGACACTCATCACTTGGGTTGGCAAAAACCCACCGCTTTGGAAATAGCTGTGTAACTTTTTTAAAAAACCACAAAACAACACACCGATCCAAACGTGAGGAATAACCATTTTAACCTAGTGCTGGAGGAGAAACTAGCGTAGTGTTTCCCATATTTATGCAGCAGTCAAACCAGCCTGGCCTTAGGCTGCTGGCAGCAAAGGTCAAGAACAGATTTTAAATCAAAGGTTTTGGAAAAATACAGTATTGCCACTAGACCTCTGATTTCACACTAACAAAACACGTATTTTGTAACCTGTTCTTTCAGCACCTTAACACTGGGGACAAGATGGTAATGTCTGGGTTCCAGCAATACAACTTTGTTCCACGTCTCTATTCTTGACAACATTTGTCATTTTTTCCCAAGCCAAAGCAAATCACCGGATTCTGGGTGGCTGACGTCTGCGCTGGGACCAGTCTTGTCAAGCCATCGGTAAGATCTTTTCCAGGTAATGAATGCCCCAAAAGATCTTTCTGCAGAGTTTCCTTTTTGAAATGCAGCTTGTTTTATCTAGGAGTCTACATTAAATAAAAAACAAAGTCTCACCGGTAACAGTGATGGCTCCGTATCAAAGTTCCCAGCCCTTAAAATGTCACCAAATAGTTCAAAAGAATAATCTGAACAGTATGACAGTTCACAAGAACCTTTTTTCAGGCTAAATATATATTTTGTTCCCATCAATATACTTTTTTCTTTTTTTTTTTTTGGTACACAACAATTTAAATGTGATTGAGGAATCTGATATGAATTTAGTATTCACTTTAAAGTTTGTATTAGTAGACCTTCATTTAGTTTGAAGCCGGTTGTGTTAATTAGCAGCATGGTTACCGCTCAGCCTCAGTTACACCAAACACCCATTAACCCTGAGCGATGACAACACTTCTACGAACGAGGACAGACTATTAACTTCATCAGGTTCCTCTCCTTACACCAAGCAGAATAAGAATTAGCTAATTACAAGCAAAAAGCTCTGTAAAACAAACACAGAATCTAATGGGACCACTAAGATTCGCTATAACACTCCATTTCAGTGAACATTAATAAAGTTGAATGTGTAACTTAAGTCTACTGCCCTAAAATGCATTAATCTGTCCAGGCGGAGAATCCCCTTTGCTTAAGCACAAGCGTTAATAGTTCATTTTTAATTAAACTGTCAGATTCTGAGATCATAGTTTTCCTGTTGTTCATATGATTTTAGGCACTCCACAGAAATGTGTTTTCATTTATACCAGAAAGATTCCGTTTTAGATGTCAGACGTTCATTTGAAGCACAGGCAGCGCCTACGTTAAGGAATGCCCGACTGCTGAAGACCCTTTTACAAAGTGTGTAACACACTAGAAATACGCATTACAATGATTCACAATTACAGTAGACATAACTTTTCAGCTGCATATTTTAGTAATAGTTATTCATATTAATCATTCCTGAGGAGCGTGTACCATGACTACATTTCTTACAGGCTTTTTTTTTTGTTGTTGTTTGTTTTTGAGTGCGTGCTGACATTCAGGAAGTTACTCTCACCTATAAAATTCCCAATCAGCTCATCCCCGTGTTTGTGAGCAATCCTCCAGCTGTTTGAACAACCAGAGGATCAGCTGGGAATCCCATGGGAAAAAGCAAGTGGCTAGAACCCTCACCCAAATCCTACCAACAGTCATCTCAACCAAATGGAGGTCTAGAAACTGCATGTAGACTCTGTCTGCAACAGATGCTTCTGCTGTAATTCCTTCAGGGTGTTACCAACTGGGGTGGAACAGGGAGAGACAAACCCTATTACATTAACACTCTGTGCTGCAGTTTAACAGCAATACTGGATTGAAGTCCTGCTGTATAAACAACCCTCTGGATATGGCACATTTTGGCCCTTTGACACCAAAAAGTCCAAAACTAAGGCACACATGAGATGAAGTGCACAATGGAATAAAATAATAATAATAGTAATAATAAAAGAGTACACGAAAGCCAGTATTATAGCTCTTGATCAAGTTAATTATTAAATTACCTGCAAGAAAGCGCAGAGGAAGGTTAAATTAGATAAAGCCTAGATGTCAATGTACTGAATTCTTATCTCCCAGGCAGTAGGTGCTGTGCTGGTGCAGCAAAGCTCTGCCACGTCAGAGCACTCAGCTGCAGGGCAAGGCTGTCCCAAGCTAATTTATGGCAAGCTGGGCACTGAGCACTCCCTGCCATCTCTCTCACGTTAATTTCCCCTGACAGACAACTAATGTTTCAACTATTCCTAGCAGAACTGAGCACCAATTGAGTACAGTGCTCTTTGCAAGCAGAGGTTAGCACCAAGAGCACGAACTAGCCCTGCTGTTATGCAGCAGAGCATCTTTCATTCCACTGAAATCAAAAAGAAAACAAGGTGTCAGCATTTCATTTTCCAGCAAGAGAAAGTACACTGCCAATACTGTTACCAGGTGTTTCTGGTACAGCTGGAGGGATTTTGTTGGCTCGTTACGACTCCCTTGCCCTGTACTCCTCCGGTCTGTGTATTTGAGACTTTTGTTGTGCTTGAATACAAGAAAAACTCACTGCTACAGCCAGGTCTGCTTTAGAGCTGCCCCCTGCCCTTATCATTTGTATTTCCCCTTCTTCACTTCCCCACATGAAGTGCCCAAGAGCTTCTCACACACGACACAGCACTAAATTTCATCATATTTCTTTTTTAATTTTCCCTCAACCTTCCTCTTTCAGAAAGAATGGGGAAAATCCTTCTATACACAAATGACATTACAATGAAGTGTCTTCAAAGTCCCCTACTCACCACTCAGCTCGCTTTAGGAAACCAAAAAACCACACTTAACATTTCCTGCTTACCCTCTTTCTCCATCAGATGACTCCTAAGTACTATTACACTAGTGTTTCTCAGCTTCAAGATCAAATTAGGAACATAACCCCCTCAAAAAAGCAACAAACCCCCAGGAACTGATGGGTGATCTCATAGCGCACTGGTAGTGGACAATTAGCAGAGAGAAACAGGGTGAACGTGATCATACTTTCACTAGGTAAACAAAGTTTATCTGTGAAATAGATTCATTGTTAAATGAAGTTCAAAGTATCAATAATGTCGTGCGTGCCATTTGGTCTTTTGTTCACTAAGGACAGATCTTTGAAAACACGATTCTGACTAACGAGCTCTGTTAAGTGGCTCTTGGATTCATGTTTTGTTGCTATTCTAGTGAAAGAGCTGGGCTCACAGAAGGTGATGAAAGAAAGAAAAGCTTCAGTGCTTTTGCACTCTGATATCAGCTTCTCAACCTAATCTCTAGGACAATTCTCAATTTATTTATTTACTTACTTACAAGATTACAAGCTTTTTAAGAGCTTGCCTGAAGTAGATTTTGTCATCACAGATGGATGGAGGATCGGGATCAAGGATGCAGAGTTCCCAGTTAGAGAACTTCACTATGAAGTGCTCCTCAAAAGTATTCTGAAGTGCACCAATAAAAAGACTGCACCACTTTCAAGCACTCAAGTATTTAATTCAAATAATGCATCGTTTACTTGCTCTAATAATGCAGACAGCGTGTCAAAACACGAAGAAACGATTGATTTGGTTTTTCTTGGAACTTTCACTTGAAAACCTTTCTGGTTAAGTTTTAGCAGTTTAAGCAGGTCCATCCAGTGAAAAATAAGTAAAATTATTCTAATTAACCTTTCAAAATAGATCACAAAATACAGCTTTCTTCCAAAAACGGGTGCATGTACCAATTTCAGAATTGAGTGTCAACGATGGTTCTTACAACAAACCACAGAATTCACTGTAGAATAAGCACCCTTTCTTCAAAAGGTTTCAAGACTATATATTGTTTTTAAAGTAGTCTTCTGTTGCTAGGCAGAACAGGAAAGTCATTTAAACATAAGGTGAATCCAGCAGACATCCAGAGAAACAGCTCCATCACTGCACAAACCGACATAATGTTTTAATACCAAATCTTCTGAATTCAAAGCCTTGTTCAGGACTTTCTGCAGTTTGATAGCAAATTAAAAGCTCTTGCAGGCTAATGAGGCAACTTGATTAATACAATACTAGTTGGCTTGCCCAACTGAAAGACAAGTTATACCTTCTTTCACTTCAACGCGGGTTTTCCTTCAACAGCAAGAGTCATAACTTGACTTCACCTTTGTACCAGAGTTATGTGGAAGAACTATTTAGTTTGTATTTTTTGGCAGAACTCCTCTTCAAAAATCACTCAGCATTGATTGCACTCAACAAAACCCAAGGCAATGCTTTGTAAATCCCTGGAAATGTTCCATTCTGAATTTTTAAGGCCATGCTTGCTTTGGGTACGATGAACGAATTGTCTTACAACAGTCCACACCATACATATAGTTGGCAGGAAGGATTTTTAATCTTCTTGGTGAAAGATGGGAGTTTTATCATTTTAGGTCAAATGAAAATACTAGCACTGCAATTATTACTTGATAGGTAATTTCCAATTTCAAGCCACATGTGTTTAAAATTCCTTTTTGCTAATTCATTTAAGCAGTGTTATCACAACACTACAAAAAGTGATGGAAAAGTCATTCAGTGTTTTGCAAGAATAAAGAAAAATATGAGATGGACAAAAAATGGCTAAAAACAAAGAAATAATGCAACTCAGCCCAAGGTAGGGAATAGAGCAGCCTTGAATATGTAATACTCCACACACACACTGATTCCTCAGTACTTAACAATCATAACAAAACTGTGCCAGAACAGAGACTTGCCACAATAATTGACTTTTTTAGAGGTCAACAATTAACTTGTGAGTGATCGTTTATTATTTATTTTTTCCACATTGTTTGCCTTCCTGGGAATGAATATATTTTAGGTGCATTTGTTTTGTCACCATTTCACAAACCACAGGCCGAGAACTAGTGATGGGAAAGAAGTATTCTGTCAACTTTCACCCAAGCGTCCCTGTTGAGATGCACCTGCCCAAGTACAGTACAGCTCACTTCGCTGAGTTTTTGTGAGCATTAATTAGCTGCCGTCGTATCGCCTGGTTCCTGGCTCTGTTTTCCTCATACTGGAAGAGAGATAAGGAAATTAAAAAATCAGCTGTTATCATTGTACAGATAAGTCGTGCTTAAAAGAATAGAGAGCATTTATTACTCAGGAACAGAAACAACAAGTTTGACTGATGCATTAGAAATGCAATTCTTCTTCATATCTATGTATTGGTTCATTTTTACTTTGAAATTAACATATATATGATAAAAATACATGCTTTTAAGTTTGAAGGTATTAAGCTAAAGAGTATAAGAACATTCTAATAAAGAAGATTCAGTTAATCTTATGGAGGAACTTAATTATAAAGCCTCTTATGTACAACAGCTACACTTCACACATGAACTAGGAAAGAGTTGGATGGGTGCTAGTTTGGAGCACAGGTCAGAAGCTTTTCCTTTCAAAAGATCCTGATTAATCTAAGCCTATCTGCCTTCTGAAACATGAATTTGTCATCACAGACTTGGTCTATTTTTGATCCTGGTCATTAATCATATGCACAGATAAAGTAGTATACCAAGATGAAAGGAACAAAGGCAAATTTTGGTTGAATGAGAGTAAGGCATTTGGGTGGGTTTTTTATGGTTTAAAAAAAAACTTCAACAGAGATGGGACTCCAGTTTAAAGGGAATCACAAAAGGCTTCACAATTTAGATGCATGCGTAAGATGACCACGCTTTCAAGTATGTCCCTGCACTAGCAAAAGCCTGAAAACTGAATAGCCCAGCCCTCTTTCATTGCAGCCAAAAGGGAAACCTTTTCATGGCTTAAAGAAATGAAAAATTAAAAAAATCAATGCATGATTTGGTATATACTTCATGAGAAGCAAATTATTCTTGGCCTTAAGTTAGAGCATATACTTGTTCAATTTTTTAGTAATTGATATCAAGAATAAAACCCAAGTAACCCACAAATACTCATTTCTCTGTGTAATGTAATAAACTACTAAGCAGATTGATTTTAGAAAGGATTTTCGAGTTTTTCACTCATTATGCTGATTGGTTTATAAGGGAATTAATGTCACAAAACATTACTTAACATTTACAGAATGCTTATCTTTCCCCCATACCAATATTTAATTTTTCAATAAACCATCCATGTTACATAGAACGAGAACAGCGGATCTTTAAAAACTGCATCTGCACCTCTTCTATACTTGTGAACAGCCTTTCAGGGGCTTCCCAGTAATGGCATATCAATGTAGCCATATTTTAAGGCAGCAGATAAATATAGGCATCAAGAACTCCCTTTTATGTAAAGGCTTCAATGGAACAAAGAAAAATAAGGTGACATGAAAAGAAACTTTGTTATTTCCCATTTCTGTGCTAGAGATTTACAGGGGAAAAAGAATGGTATTTGACACGAGCAGATGAAATGAATGCCCAGAGACTGACAGAAGGAAAAGAGGGGGCTCAAACTGTCCCAGCTGCCGTGTACTTGAAGTTTGCCTTTTTAGACAGGATTGTGAAATTTATCTCAAAATTATTAAGTGCAATTTCAAATTAAAAGGTGCGTGAAAAGGTGCGTGTTCTCTCTTGTAGGCATGGCAACCGCAAATATAAAGACCAGTTGATACTCTTCTGAAAATGGGCCCGTTAGCTAGTTCATCTACTTAAACTCCTGGAGTCTTCCATCCCTCCCTATCTGCAGATGTGGTAGGTCCTAAACAGCAGTATTTTCATTTAGGGCCTAACTCAGCAACTCATCCAGTAGTTTCAGTCAGCACAACTGACTTCAGTAATAAGAGTTACTCATGCAGAAGTGACCCTTGCTACTTTATATTCCATTCTGTGTGAGTATTGCTATGAAAAAAAAAAAATTAAGAAAAGAAATCAGAAGCATTCTTTTGAGGTGCCAGTTCCTATTTGCAATATTTGTTTGGTTAAAAAGTGTCTGCTTGTTTTTCTATATTCAAAAATAGACCACGCCATTTGTTAAAGCCAGATTTTATCTGACAGATTCATCAAAATAATTTAAATTTGGTCTCAAATGCCCACTCCAGAATGTGCTTCCATTTCAAGGCCTATTTATTGATTTGTACTACTTAGTAAAAGCAACTCTATTTCAATTCAACGGACTTTTCCCCCCTCCCCCNCCCCCCCCCCCCCCCCCCCCGTTATTAAGCATTTAACTCATAATAAGTTTGGTTTCTTACCTCTTTCTTTAAGCACTTCCGCATCTCACGGTCAATATCATTGCAATGGCCAAAAAATTTCAAAATGTTGTGCTGATAAGTTAGGGAGAGAAAAAAAGATTTACAATTCAAAGGTTTCTTCCTCTGAAGCTCTAAATTTCTTAGGAGTCACTTGCATTTTGCCACATAACCTGCTCTTCTTTTCCTTTTCTCATTTTGTGAAAAATTATGCTTTCTACCTTTTTAACTGAGTAGCTAGAAGTTAGAGCTCATTTGAACCTCATTTGATCCAGTCCCGCCTTGCTGAAAGTTGAAGGTACTCACCAGGTTGTGCAACCAGACTAAAATAGGATACCTATTTCAGTAGGTAGGAAGTCTACATGTAGAACATAGATTTTACTGATAAGGAAGCAGTCTTACCACTTTCACTCATGCTAGCCTGAATAATGTACAAAAAATAAATATTGTGAACTCCAGTTTGTGATACAGAAAGATGTAGGGAGATCTACAGGCACCCTGGAGGCTTTGTCCTCTATTGTTTTAGTTTTCATAATTTCTTTATGACCTAGAGAGTCAAAGGACTGGATGCTACATCATCCTAACCATGTGAAGAATGTGGTGTTGGTCTAAAAGCCACAGACACTAACTTAAATGAATGCAATGTTAAAACTAGTATTAAAAAAATGGGAGATTAAGATTCTCCAGATTTTGAGGTTAGTAAGTTAGATGCATTTACCATCTTTATGACACAGCTCAGCTGTGGGCCTCATCCATACTGAAGTGTTACTTCGTTCCAGAAAACTGCAGGCATTCCCCAAGTAACCCAATGATATTCACTGTAATAATCTGTCCTCTTAGCCAGGAGTTCCTGAAGCAATTTCCAATTATCAGCCATCAAATCACTCTCAAAATGCATCCTTCTAAAAGGACAACTTTTTCCAGAGTGATGCTTGCCAACATGCCACAGAATCTTGTAGCAGAATCTGGTAGCAGAGAATCCAAGCACTTCAGAAGACCTGAAGGAGTGGCAGTTTTAGTAGCTATTTACAGCTGTACAATCAACAGAGACATTTTGACCGATCTTTTAGAGAACAAATGAATGTTAAAAAAAAAAACCAAACCCCAAAAACCTATGAATAACAAAATAGGCAAGAATAAAGTCATTTACATATTTCAGAGGGAAACATACACATTTCTGTAGCTGCTGAGCAGCTAGATGGATTTAGACAAGTAACACAGGAACACTATTGAGAAGTCAACCAGTGGACAAGATTTCAGCCAATAGAACATGACTGAAAGTAACAATGGGTTAAGAAAAATTATGACAAACACTTAACTACAGCAGTGCTATAATTAGCTTGTTTATACCTCTGCTTTATAAAGGGCATCAGATGACAACACTGAAGCAGTTGCACTTTACTACAAACTGATCTTGCTGATCTTGCTTTTACAACATTTTTGTTTTAGGTAATCCAGATTTGATTTTATATTCTGTTCCCATACCTGTGTGGTAAATTTCAAGGTGAGTGCTCACATTTCAAGCTAACTCCACTCTTACGAGTGCTTTCAGTCAGTTGAATCTATGTTTATTTAGCAAGATTCCTAAACTGTCAACTTTTTAGTTCAGATTACAAGGAAAAAAGAATCAGTTTCTCAAAAATAGTTATTATACTTATTATAGCTTCAAGACAACATGCTTATATATACTTATTACAGCTTCAAGACAACATGCATTTCTTTCAGCTACTACCTACAAAAATAAGTCTCTTTAAAGAACACACTTGGTACCAGAGTGGCGGCGTTAAAAAAAAATAAATATCAAAATAATGACATCAAATAGGAATCCCAGCAACCTCTCCTCACAAGATGCAAAACTTGATACAATGGGCAGGTTCTAGATTAGGAGTAAAGTAAATCAAACTGATTTTTGTGAAAATGCACACACAGGATACCCAATTACAAAAATTAATACTTTCCTTAATATTAAATTGTACATCGAGGTTCTTAAGCCATTTTGGCATTATAACAAAAAAAGCAGGTACTCACTGATAACTGATTGAGATCACTAATTTTTCAGACTTCCATGACTTTAATTTTAAAATAATATTTCAGTGCATTTCCCTTGAATTTTGAAATAGTATTGCCATTCAACTGAGTATGAAAGAAGCCATCTTCACCCTTTCTGTTCTGAGATCACTAGCACAACAGTTGAGCACAAAACTGACAACAGCAATTCCTCTTCACGTAAAGATAAACTTCAAACAAACCCAAGGGAATATAATCCTGTGCATGACTGTATTAGTGCTGCTCCTGGTCCCTTCCTAACTCAAACTGGCAATAGATTCCTTTAAATCACTTGCTGCCACGGAATTCAAGTACACTTTTTAGTTCCAGTTGCCTATTTGACTCAAAATAGTCTAACAAGTTACATTATACAAAAACCTTATCATGCTTATACATTAACATTCATTTTTATGAAACAAAACAGTCAACTGTTACTTTAAGGTGGTAAACGAGTATTTCTGGATTCTCTGGTCAAAGCATAAAAAGTCCAGCTATGTATATACCAAAAAGCAGGGCAAATCTAAGTGTATTTTCTTTTCTGATTGCCGTTTTTTCACAAGTATGAAAAATTAATGACATTTTAATTTTATATTACCTAGAAGTTTTATCCTCCTCTTAAATGGCAGTCATTTTATTTGCCAATCCTTTTGAGACCATAATATTTAAAGTACAAGGAAAGTCTTCTCATTTAGTTCTAGCTACTGAATGCTTGTAGCTTCATTACAACATTAAAGTTGTTTCCAATATAAAAAAAAAAATCAACTAAGGAAAAAAAAAAAAAAGAGAAAGTAGCTAAAATCTCTCAAATTACCTAAAGCATTTTTAAGTGAATTAAAATTTTAGAACTCAGATGAAAAACATAACTCTTACATTTAATACAACCTTCAATTTTAAAGCTTGGGGATGTTCTGTTCAAGAACTTTGTACCTTAGGTTTAAGAAAATGTAGCCAGTGCATAGAAACAGAGAGGCAGTGGTTTGGGAAGTACCACACATGAGATGGCATCCACAGATTCCAGCACACTTACCTTTCAAGATACTATGCTACAAGTGCCAGCAAAATACAATTAAATGTTGCTGAACAAACCCAGTGCATTATACTCTCTGCCAAGTGAATTTTTGTATTAAAACTTTGTTCTCTTCATTGTTGTAATTTAGAAATCATAAAAAAGTGTGGTGCCACAGAAGTTTTTTTGATATGTTAGTTAAGCTACTTTAAAATCCACAAAAATGTTTCATGCAAAACATCTCTCTCATTTCATGTATCATCAGCCTTGTTTTCCTTTCTCTAACAACTTTTTCAAACAAAAATTTACAGTTCTGCTCAAAACAGTAAAGCTACTGTATGTATTGTCTTAGAATTTATGGATAGCTGCATTATAAAAGAAATTACAAACATCACATCTGAACATAGAGGTGAAAATATTGTAGGTGGCATGTAATGATGTAAATGTTTTCATATTCAACATTTAAATATATTTTTGTCTCAGTGGAAACTATGAAATCGAACTTTTTATACACTAATACAGAAATATATCTGTTCAGAACATCTATTTAGAGTATACGAGAGAACTGGACAAATAATTAACAATATTGCGACAATGCTGCAGAGATCTTCCATTGCAGACACTGACTCTTCTCAATCTAGAGGTTTACTATAGAGCAAATTTAAAAAAAAAAAAAAAGACTTTTAAACAAGTGAGATGAAGAATATATCTTCTTGAAGCAATGAAGAGCCTTGAGAAGCCTGAAATCAGTTTGGCATTTTATGTATTTGGGTGGATGCCTGTTAAGAAGACGGAAGTCAAACAGTAAGTGGCACCTAGCTCTCCCAGCCCTGAATGTAAGGCACCCTGCACATCTGGATCCCCCTCACCACATCTGCTTATAAATACACTGAAGCACCTGCCCAGTGGACAGCTGGAATATGGAAATGCTGCGAGCGTACAAAAAGAGGGCATTTGAAGTTGCTTTTATTAGTGTTTTTTGAGGCGCACACAGTACTAAAAGGTGCAGAAATTATTTCAATTCTTAAAATAGGTCCATACTTGTAAAGCTGTAGCCCAGGAAATTTTAAGGCATGTTGTATTTCCTAATGAAATCACTAGCAAAATTTTACACACAGTTGTCAGATACCTCTTCAGTGAAAATGTAGGAGCTACATTTCATGGCTGTTCTGCCTAGAGGAGGCTTTTCTCTCTATGATCAAATAATATTCTCACTAATTTACCTGACACTCGTTTCCCCAACCCACCCACTCTTTTCTCTGCACAAAACTCCTTACCTCTTTGTGACACTTCTTGAGCA
Source organism: Nycticryphes semicollaris (assembly GCA_013400055.1). NCBI lineage: Eukaryota > Metazoa > Chordata > Aves > Charadriiformes > Rostratulidae > Nycticryphes > Nycticryphes semicollaris. The sequence continues at coordinate 981,491 of VXBJ01004841.1, read as the reverse complement.
GACTGATAATTAGGTTACATTCTTCAGTGTGTAGATGAGGAGACAGGTCTGGATGCATCTTTAGTTAGGGATAATTTTAGGAGTACAAGGACAAGAATCTGAGAAACCTTCCACCTGCCAACATCAAAATACAAAAGTATAACTCAAAAGTTTGAATTAACCACTGAAGATATCACATAGTGCTACTTTAACAAAAAATATTTTAGATCAGAATGCAGCTTAATATATATAATTTATATTACACAGTTAAAGTAATTAAAAGCAGCACATGCCTCTTTAACACAGACCAAATGTTAAAAGTTAACTACAAGTTGATGTCCTTTGCTGTCATGGACAGAAGCACGCATTTGGGATTTTAATTTTCAGGGACTCCCTAGCAGCATTAATCTTTTAACTGTAGATTATCTTTTTACTTTCCTACTTTATTTTTATTTTCTCCCTGTCTTTAAAAAAGCTAAGTATATGTAATTTTCACTCTACCTTCTACAAAGATGGATCAGAACAGGAAGCACAATGATATCTCATTACAGCACTCTGAGAACTGACATCTTTTTTTAGTTATCTACAAGCTTTTTAAAAAATCCTAATCCAAAGCATTGATGATGCTTTAAAAACCAGTACTTAATCAAAACAGTAATGATGGTTTTTTAATTATGCCCAGTTGGAACATCCCTTCCTGCAACTTCACATTGCTGCCTCTTGCCTTTCACTGTGCTACTCTGTAAAGCATCTGGTTCTGTCTTCTACATGACTCTCCCACCCCTAAATGTGGAAGACAGCTTTTATGTTTCTCTTGAGTCTTCTCTATTGAAGGCTAAAGCAGCCCAGCTCCTTTAACCTCGCTGCATACACCAGCTCTTCCACCCTCCTGACCCTCTCAGTTTCCTATTTGCTGGGCTCAGTTTTGTTACCACCCAGAGATGAACGCAGTATTTCAGATGCGGCCTCAAGACTGCCAAGGAGAGGGGGATAATAATTATTTCCCTTGACCAGCCAGCTACACTTCTAACACAACCCAGTATGTCGTGAGTCTCTCCTGCCGCGAGGGTGCACTGCTAAATCATGCTTTAACTTCATGTCAACCAACACCTCCCAGTCCTTCTCTGAGGGGTTCTGTGAGACAGTAGCAAACTTCATTCTAGAAAGAGATTTTTACATTACCTGCCATTAAAAAAGAGAAAAAAATTATATTGAATATTTTATATACATATATATTTTTTTCCCAGAAGTAATTTTCAAAATCTCTTGTTGAAGGGGATGACAGTGTTATATGATAGTGGCTGAAGTAAGATGACATCTTTGTTGTGGAAGATTACTTTACCAGGGAGGAAAAAAGAAAAGTCCAGTTCATACCAGAACAAAAGGGCTCACCTTGACAAAATTCTGCTTGTATGACCCATACTGCTACTGATTTAGGAAGATGCCTTTTTTGGTTGTTTACTTACTTAGTATTTTGTGTTCCCTCTCCTCCCAAAGAGATCACGTTTGGAGCTGCAATACATCAGGCAAATACTGCTACAGCTTGTGCTAAACAGCCATCACTGTTTTAACGCTCCAGCTAAATAGACAAGCTAAATACCAGTAGGCAGTGGTCAGATCTTACAATTGCAAAATCCCAATATTTAGCCACAGTACTGGCAGCTGTAATACACACTGCTGTTCCTAGACCACTCAAGTAATATATTCAGCTTGAAGAGGTATGTACACTAATTTACCCAACATTTGCCATCATGTGCTCAGTTTAACAAGAGTTACATTCCCATAAGCAAACAAAATTTTAAAAATCCAAACAGATTTAAAAGCCTCTTGAGAGCCAAGAGAGTATGTTCCACATTGTGTTGTAAACACATGTAGTAATTTCTTTCAAAAATCTCCCCCATACTATCTGGAAGTCTAATATTACACTACATATACTCTTAGCACAGAAGTTGGAAACCGTACAAGTTGCTTAAGCATTCCATTCAACAAATTAACAAATGAACCTTTAGAAATATGACAGCAGGAGCACGACTGTAACAGCAAAGTGATTAAGAACCCTGCTGTGTTATTGCCACCAGCTTTTGATTGCACGCCACACAAAGTCAATATGTTTTAAATTTATCAGTAGATTTTTTTTTTGATAGCGCTAGAGTTAGCATTCCCTTGAGAGGGTGACCTGCTCAATGACTGCACATTACTTTAACATGTGTGAACCCAGCTGATTATTAAATCTCTCCATCATTCAGCCTCCGACCGCTCTTCCTAAAACTGTCATCGGAGCTGGCTGTCTCAGAGGGAGAAAGCAAGGCTAATGCTCTAGTGAAACAGGCAGTGTGCACAGCAGCAGCAGCCAGGAAGTCAAGGAGAGCATTTCAAGGAAAGATTTGTTCTTTCTAAACTAAGATTAGTAATCACTGCCATTGTTTACAAAATTTTTCTCAGATAAAATGGATAGATTGGTGACAGTGTTTTTCATCAATCAAAAGCCTTCTAACAATATAAATGGCACCTCATGCAGGACAGATGGCTATGAAACAGAAGTCCTAATTGCCACACCAGTTCATAGATCAGTACTCCTGAAATTCATTTGCAAATAACATTGAATATTAAAATCTTTCAAGTTCCATTACCAGATATGGCACTTATCTCACATAGGCTATGATAGATTAAAATAACTAAACATATTATAGTGGTCATGTAAGACTTAACTGAAGCCTTTAAGTACTTTTGAAGTTCATGACTCAACAGTGTTAGTAGTGTTCAATATTATATGTATGTGCAGGAGTATCAGATTAATCAGTGATCCATAAACAGAGAAAGCCAAAATATTTTTGCTGGAGAGGACCGACTCTGACAGACAAGAGTTTCATGAGTAACAAAAACCTGTATGAAAAATGGACAGGGTGAGCTACTGGTTTCCTTAGCTTCTTTTACAGAATATTCTAACCTAAAATAAAGAGAGCCAGTTGCCACCTTACCAGAATTTAAGTCCACATGGGCAGGATTTTATATAGGTGGCAGCTCATAGGGAATCTGAGTATAAAATAACACTAGGGGGAAAAAAAAAAGATCACAAAAAAAATGTTGGGCACGAGCAATGCAAATTGCTCTGAGAAAGCTACAAAGAGAAATGCTGGATAAAGAAAATCAAGGTAAATTTACAATTTTGTAGAAGAAATACTGTTTACTGCTGTGAAGTAGAACAATATTAAGCAAACACAGGAATTGCTTTAGGAGGAAAACAGACTGCAAAATGCTAAGCAAACATTAATATCTGAAGCAAGTATTTGGAGAGAAGTATTTAGATGAACTCTTTACATATTTCACTGGGTTGCACAAGAATGGTCTGCCCTTTGCTGGTTTTTATATGACATTGTGAATTCTGCACAGTTTTTCCTTCCTTATTAAAAATGACATTGCATATGTTTCTAAATGATTTGATTGAAATACCTGAAGAACTGACTACAAATTTCTATAAACCATTAGCCTCTGAAGGTAGAAGACATGGGTAAAGATGGTTGATATTTCAACTTCCTTAACCAGTTTCTCAATCTACACTATTCTTCAGGGAAAAAAATAATTAAGAAATAGTAAAATTTGCTCCAGTATCATGTTCTGTGTAGTTTATCTTAAAAGTGGGGAAAACAGAGGGTATTCTAGTTTTATGGTTTTCACCATAAATCAGATTTAAAAAAACCAAGAAAAAAAGAAAAATCCAAAGCCTAAACTTAGAAAGTCTCTGACAACAATACTTAATTTCCAATGCTAATATTTTTGTTTATCTTATAGATAATTCTATGCATAACCAATCCTGGACAGCAAACATATCAACTTGCTGAAGATTTCCTAACACAAATCAACATTTAAGTTAAAAAGAAGCGATACTCATCCCTAATCTAAAAGCTGGTCTATACACAAATTCAATACATTAAATATTTAACAGTAATGTGCAAAACACACATTTGCTGCAAGCACTCAAATAACACCCACAAGGCGGCAGCATGACCATGCAAATGAGAACACTAACAGTGGAGGGACATGTGAACAGACCTGCAAATTCCTATAAAGCCACTCTATCACTCATCGTGTGTAACATTTACTTTTGCTCTTCATTTCACTGTCTAATTTGAGTAAGACCAGACAGTTTGGTTTGCTCAGTTATATACTATTGTTCTGTTTGGCTTTGGAGAAAAATACTTGCAAACCAACCAGCTCAAGTCGGTTTTTGTTTTGGGCATTGTTGGCATTGTTTGCTCAAGTCACAGCTGTTTTCTGTAAAATTCAGCTCCACACCTAACTGGATGGTGTCACCTCAAGGTATTATTCACGTCACTTCAGCAGATCTTTTGCAATCCTGATATTATCTTTCATGCAAAATTTATAAATATTTTTGATGAGAACAGCTTAGAATACTTAGAAGATTGGCTGGTCATTCAGTGAAATGAGAAATCAGTTGATGAACAGCATTTCAAAACCCTAGGGAACTCTCTGAACTACGGACCCTGTTTCTAGCTTTCAGTAACATGGTTAACATCTTCTGGATTGGGATATTACAGTATCATTTGATGCTACCATCCTTAAGTTTGGCATTAGACACATTGAGAATGAACCCTAACTTTCACGATTCCAAGAAATTTAGCCAGACACCTTCAGTTTATAATAGACCATGTTTAGCTAAATAGGATAAAAATTGGTCACCTCTTAAATTTCTGTCTTCGAAACTATGCACTAGTTTTTCAATATTACATATTAGAATGGGAGGGGAATAATTCAGATACGTATCCATAAAGACTTGTAAATAGCAAGGAAACACAAAAGGGGGGAAGACTTTGCCTACTTTTACAATGTTTTTATAGCATGTAGATTGCACTTACTTTCCCTAAACCTAAATACTAATAAACCTTTGATAAATAAGATTCATACTGATTTTAACTGTCTTTACAGGACCGCTTCCTGCCAACAATTCAACATCCCTCTCATCAGCAGAATAAGTTCTCACAGACTACTTTTAGGAATAAGTTTCTGATAAAACTGTGTCATACCTGACTTCATACTTAGTAAAGCAAGTTTAAAATATATTAGTCCTACTGACTACAGCAAGTTGAACACCAATGAGAATATTAAGTGATTTCTAGTTTTATTTCTGGCTAAAATAAATGACGGAGTGAAGCAAAACAGTATATTTTCACCACCTGGCAATTATTTAAGGTCATATTCATGTAACAAATGTCAGTATAGTTACAGGACAATTAGGGGAATATTTTTATTGTAATCCACGGCAAGTGACACTGCACAATATAGCATTTTACAAAAGATTAGTGAAGCAACCTCTTTCTATTTCTGCTGTATCTATGAAGACAAGGATATGCAATCAAGAATGACAAGACCCAGCCAGTGTCAGAAGTTAAAGCATGCTGAAAATGAGGTGCTGTCAACAAATTCCTGCTTTGCAAGCTGCTCTTGTACTTCAGCTGCATCCACCAGACCAGGCTTCATTGCATTATTATTGCATTTATTTCCTGATCTAGCAGATAAGTACACTATAAGTTTAGTACTGCTAGCACAATTTTCTTGCTTACTGCTTTTCCCCTTCTGAGAGAAGGGGATCAAGAGGAGCATACTCCCCTGGATGGAAATGACAGGACTTCATAGCTTGAGCAGCAAGACCCCCTCAGTGAAAGGCACAGAGCACTTGACAGAAAGCAAATACTGTGAGTGTAACAGAGCTTTGCCATCAGGTGAACGGGGCTGCTACAAAGTTATCAACAGTTCTGCAGTTCTGGCAGGAGAAGAGGCCCACCGCATTAACCCACGCTGTTTTCACTCTGTGGTTCCTCAGGCCTCCCAGGAGTCCTTAAAATAGCGATGGGAGACACAAGAAAAGCAAGCTTACGGCAATCACAACGGAGAGCCCCGTATTCCCCTTCAGAACAGCCCTTCTGAAAGCCCTCCTTCAGCCTTGGAGAAAACGAGGCGAGCAACGGGGCCCAGAAGCCGGCCACCAGATCGGGGGGGGCAGAGCAGAACACCTCTCCCCCAAAGCCAGGCGGTGGCGCGGGGACAGAGAGCGGTGGGGAAGGCACCTCCGCACAGGCCCCTCTTTCCCTTTAGGGCTAGAAAGGAACGACAACACTCAATCGAGCGTGGCGAAAGCCTCCCCTCGCTGCTATCCTCACACTTACTCCAGTCCCCAGAGGATGAACCCAATCAAACGCAACCAACAGCGACCCACCAGCCGCACCAAACGGAGAAGAGATAAGATTGACGCGAACAGGCCCCACCGGAAGCCACCTCAGCGCAGCCGGCAGCAGCCTTGACGACGCCGGCGCGCGGTGGGGCGGGGCGGTAGGCCGAGGCGCCTTGTGATTGGGTGGTCGGGGCAGTGTGCGGACTCTGATTGGGCTCTTCAAAAGGCGGGCGGTGGTTGGCAGGGCCTACGGCGGGCGGGCGACCAGGAGGAGGAGGAAGAAGGCGGCGGCGGCGGTAAGCTGGAAGTTAGGATTGTGGTGTGGTGCTTTGTTTGGCTGCGTTGTTCTCTTTGATTCTGTGCTCGCTGCCTTAAGTCTCTCCAGACGCCCTTTGGACCAGAGAGGCAGTGACAGGCCTGGATGAGGCTGGTTCCCCGTCTGTCTCCAGAGGCTCGCACCAGGCCTCGGTCAGTGAGAGGAAACCGAGGAAAACTATTGTAGGAAGGGTTTTAACTCGCTCCTTGGAATCTGTGGCGGTGCTACGCTTCCGACTGATGCCGATTTCCTGTTATAGGTGTTGCTTTGTACGCTTTCCAAAAGGAGCGACTCTCCTCAGCCTTCTTCTGCCTCGACTCCTTTAACTTTTCGACTTTTCAGGTGGCTTCGTCATGGATGAAACTGTTGCTGAATATATTCGGAGAACTGTACTAAAAATCCCACGAGATGAAATCAAGGCGATGCTACAGAAATGGGGCTTTCTTTCTGAGGCACAGCTGGAAACAGTCAACTTCCATCAGATAAAGGAGAAAATTTCTCAAGATGTGGTACAGCTTTGTGAGGTAATCCTTTCCTTTGGGAACTGTGCCTGTCAGTGACATACAAGATGCATGTTGAAGCATCATCAAATAACCATTCTTATGAAGACATGAATTTTCTTTGGCTGTAACACAGCATCAAATAGCAGTTTGTAGTGTGACAAATACAAAGCTGGGCTGGTCATACTATCGGTTTTGTCTGATAGGAGTGCAGGATTGACCCTTACGGAGTATGAAAATATGTGCTTTGAGATCTTAAACTGCACGATGTAGATAAAAGCTCAGTGTGTTAAAACTTTAAGAAACGTGTATTCTAAACTGTAAAATAAAGGCATTGGTTGAGATGTTTACTCATTACATAGTGTTAATTTAGATTATAATGATAGCACTAGTTTGTATCTTTTAGACTTAAAACTTTTTGCAAATTTTCTTTGGCCAGAACCGCTTCATTCTGCGTACTGTAAACAAAAGTTTTCTCGTTGCCTCCTTAGGTACTCTGATTTATGTGTATCAGGAATCTTTGTACTAGGAGTCTTATATAGAGATTATATTACTGATATCCCTTAATATCTATAGGGTTTTTGTATCATTCCCTTTGAATTTCATACTCAAAGATTAATTGCGGATGCAATGTAGATCAACATGGGATGTAGATCAAACTGGAGCCGGGAAACTATAAAGTTATTCTTGTAAGATAGCATCTGTTATATTTTAAAACTCTTTCTGAAACATCTGTAACAATCAGTATCATAGGTGTTTTTTAAATATCTTCATGCTGTAAAGGTTAAATAAGGAGGAACCAAGTAAGTTAAAATTCCTGACAGTGAAATACCAGTCAGTGTTGCATAATGTCATGAATACCCATTAATTTTACTTTCTAATTGCTCATATATCACACTATAAGGACGTTCTTGCTGCCTTTGCAGGAACACTTAAACCTTGCTGAAGTAGCTTTAGTTGCTGATTTTTCAAACCTGTATTGTGTGCACATTTGGACCAGGTGGGGTGTCTCGGAGGAGCTGTACTTGCTGAGGGCTTCAGTGCAATGTAATTTAAACTACCGGTATTTAGGTTTTTCACTGACTAAACGGTGTGATAGAGCATTCTAGACTTTAAATGTCCCATAAACTGTTATTTTTCTTTCCAGGAAAATTCTGCGGATATAAAGCAAGCAGCTGTCCTAGACATAATTTGTAAGTAAAAAAGGAATAAAAAGAAACGTCTTTATTTTTTTTTCTAAGTAACTTGATAATGCCCTTAATTACATAGCAATTACCCTAGAGAGGTACAGCTGCTTTTGGTGTAAAAAGGTTACATTTTAGGTGATGAATCTTATTGGATCTAACCTTTTTTAAAAATGTCAAAATCAAAAAAAGCATGTATGCTGCTTCTGAGGGTCTAAGTGGATGTAAGCTGTGGTAAGACACATCCAGCACACAGTTATAAATGTAGAGAGATGTGTATGTGTCCAGTACACACTGAACACTTAAATCAGTAATACTGTGCTCCAAAAAGCACTGAGGCAAAATTAACAAATGCTCCAGGTGAAACTCTAACTCCAATACTAATTCACAACATGATTATACAATAGCTTAAATCTCAAGGTTTTTTAACAGTCTACGCTTCCTAGTTTGAGTTTAGACAGTTTCAGTCATTTTTGGTAAAATCCTTCTTTAAACATTGAACCCCGGAGATACCTGTTGCTTAACTGAATTTAAAAAGATCTTCCCACCTTTTTGTAATATAAAACTATTTTGCTTTTAGGTTTACTATGAGTGTTAGTTTAAGAATGTTGAATAAATTTTGTGTTACCAGAAGAAATCTTTTTGAAATATCTTGGTTATAAAAGTATTTAAAAATTATTTGTCCCTTTAATTACCAATTTGTATTGGTACTGTATTATTGAGCAATTCCTCTTTTTCTTAGACAACCACATCTACCCAAACAAAAGAGTCTGGAGTGTTTACCAGATGAATAAAAGAGGTAAATAACTTTCTTTGCTGTAATCTTACAGTTCTCTGCAATTTACTGCAGTGCTGTCTCATATCGTAAACTTTAAACACAAATATAGTCCAGCATGGATTTTTACAGTAGGGATCCTAAATGTTTAACTGTAGTCTAGTGTGGATTTTTCAATGGAGATCTCTTTAATGTTTTTAGAATACTTTTGATTAACTTCTCAAGCAATTAGAAATTATAACTGCTAATTAAATATGAACCTTTTCTCTATATAGCAGTAATGAGGCTCACATTTAATATACAGCTTATATAAGGCTATGGAACATCAGTTTTTGTTGCCTAATTTTGTTTCAGCAAAACTGTAAAAACACATCTGGTTCTTGTAAGCACAATTCTTATTTCTTTTTTTTTTTTTTTTCTTTGGTAACAGGGGAAGAAACAGAAGTTTTTGAGTTAACAGACTTCAAAACAAAATTTAAAAGATTACTTCGGTCAGCCTTGAAAAATGTAAGAATAAATCCATTCTGAATTTGCCACACAGTTCTGGTGTCAATAGATTGTTTTCATAACTTTAGCAAGGTGTTTTTCTTTCTTAAAGTCTGCACCAAAAATCAAATTGAATTATTCATTTGGGAATGGTAGGAACTGCATGTGAAATGGGAAAAATGTATTGCATATCTGTTCTAGCAACTTTGCAATTATGCTGGAGTGAAATAAAATGTAAGCTTGCTTTAAAATATGACAGCCTTCAAGAAAGGCAGTTATGTTTATGTTTTCTATCAAATCTTTGCCTTGTTAGAGTGCACCTGTTGCTTAGTTGATATTGCTTTGTCTTGTTACACAGACAACAATCGGATCAAAAGGAGTACAGAGGGAATTTCAGGTAGCCAGTAAGCAAGATAAGGAAGTTCAGTTGCTACAACTTGGATTAGTAGCAAAACTTTATCTTTTCCTTTTAGTTCAGGTTTTGAAATGGTATTTTTTTTGATGGCTGTGAGAACTTGGCCCTGGTATATCATTAAATTATAATCACTGAAAGAAGTGGTTTCTAGGCTACAGAAATGACCTTGGTAAGGAAAAAAATACAGGAGGTAATATCATCTCGCTCTTCTACAAAGCGATTTGCAGAAGCTTTTCCTTGCTTTAGCTCACCAGCTTCATGTAAGCAAGGTAATAGAAAATGCCTCTGCCTAGTTAGCACATTGATTTCTTGATGCACAAAGGATTCTGGCTGATAACAAGACAGCAGTACACCCAAATCAGACTAATGGATAACTACCTGCAGTTCGTATGAATCCACTGTAATAAAGTTTTGCAATATTTCCTTTTTTTTTAAATCCACAAGAACTTTAAGAAGCACTGTTGGTCCAGCAGTCTAAATGGTTTATCTCATAGTTGGACTAAAAGCTTGGCTACGTCTGCCTTAGTTAAAATGAGGGTTGTTTAATTTCTTTTTTCTTTAAGGAAGTTTTCCCACCCTTAAGACCCAGATTGAGTCAAGGTAAAAAAAGTGAAGTAATGAGGAGCAAGTCTAAAAGAACAGGAAAAGGGAATCTTCTTCAGATTTCTGACTGTGTATTCTTAAGCAGTGATAAAACTTATATTTGGGTCTAGAATCACAAGTTGATGAAAAGTTTAGTTTCTCATAAATTCTCCATCCAAATAGACACTGTTTTGTTGCGTTGTTATTTCCCAAAAGGCAGAATCAAGAGTATGTGATAAGCTATTTTTATTTTTACCCTTCAGAAGAAAATGTGTATCAATGGGAACAAAAGTCATATTAGAGTTAGAAAAGTGTTGGGTTTGGTTTTTTTTTATTTTTTTCCAGTTTGTGAGGAAGTTTCTTATTTGGGCAGTGTTGGACTGAAATGTTTGAGCGTTGTGAACACAGGGTTAAGAGAACAAAATCTTTCTGGGGTTTTGAATGTTCTGATAAAACAATGCTTTTCTTTCTGTTTAGGTCACCATCAGCTTTAGAGAATATGAGGATAATGCAATCTGGATTAGAATTGCCTGGGGAACACCATATACGAAACCAAACCAGTACAAAACCAGTTATGCTGTGTACCATTCACAGACTCCCTATGTCTTCATTTCTGCCTCAGTGCTTAAGAGCAACTTGCCTCTGCTGTGTCAGGTACAGAATTATACTGTAGACACCAATTTCACCAAAACCATGCTGAGCTATATTTGTGTTGGGTTTTAAGAGGGTGGGTAAAGATTTGTCACTTAAAGTAACTTAGTAATTTCCATAGTAATTTTTTTCCCTTAGCTCCTGATAAATATGGGGCAGAACCCAGTCTTTGAGACATTTGAAATAGTGCATTGTGAATAAACTGAGATTATTGGGGTTGTTTGCTGACCTTGAATTGTTCTAATTTCTTAACCAAGTGTCAGGCAACATTGAGTTTGTCTCATAGGAGTTGATGAATATTGCATCAATGCAGTTAACTTCCAGAACTAAATGTATAAGCTCATCAGAAAATACCATTAATTAGTTTTAAAAAAAAACTTTCTGTCAACTCATGGTGATCAGTGTTGGTAGTCTTCAACTTTATCTGCTTAGCAGACTTCCATAGTTGTCATTATTTTATTAATCTGTGTATTTTATTTATTCAGCTGATAAGCCCATAGGCTTACCTGGTTATCTTGTGAATGCTTTTAAATATTAAGTTATGCTTAATGACAGTCTAATTAATGTTTGTGGAGATATAAGGATCCTACTATGTAACGGGCTGTTGCTGACCTGGAAACAAAAACATGGCAATGTCTAGAAATGCTGTATTTTCTTTCCATATTATAAACACAAGGATGATTAAGACTGATGTTAAAACAATTCCAATTTTTATTTAAAGGCCCTGCTTTTTGCTTCCAATTACCATGACATCCGTGAAATGGAGCTTCGAAGTCATTCTTTAAATGCCCTTAAAGATATTGTGTTTAAGAGATACAGCCAGGTGAGCCAATTCACACCTCCATTGGAAGAGAAACATTGCTTTTTGTTTCAGGCTTAGTTCTCACCCCCTACCAGCTGGGGAAATTCACCTCTCCCAAGAGACCATCAGGTTGAAATAATATTGAACTATCGAGGTGAACAACCTTTTATTACAGTAACATTTCAATGGGGAGTTAATTCCTTGGTATCCCATCTACCTTTTATTTTGTTATAGTTAAACTCAGACTAAAAATTGTACAACCAATTCAGTTGTAGGATTTTCTAGTATCATTTCAGTAGGCATCCTAGAGCAAGGAGTTGGAGCCTGTTAAATGGGTACCTACTCTGCTCATCCACGGAAAACTTGTAAACAGAGGAGCATTGTAAAATGTGCACAGTTATCATTGGATGGGCATTCTGTTCTCAAAATAAAGCTGGGCTTCTAGTAATTGTCAAAAACTAGAATAATACTCACTTTCAGAACGCAAAGTAAAAAGAAATATGGAAAGTTCTTTTCAGCTACAGTCTCTAAAAGGGGAATTGGAGTAAAACTTTTTTTCCCGTTTCTCCATTTAGAATTTCCAAAGTTATTGTCCAAGACTTCTGCAAGAAAGGAATGTAGCACGAGAAACTGGTATGTATATCTTAAATAGCAGATGGAATGTCACTACTGCTGGCTTATGAAATTAGATTCGTTATAGGAAATATATGTTACACTGCCATTACATTATCCATCCCTGGTGGGGTGCTGTAGCACCTGCTGGCACTACAATTAGTTCCCTGTGACTATGATTGGACACAGTTATAAAAAAAATTACTCAGCATCTCCTTTTATATTTGCTTGGATTTTTCTCTGGGTGAGAACTGAAAATATAAATGGAGTCAAGTAGCTTATGAATAAAAGATGGTGCTGAATTCTTTATTATTTTCATTATTTCACCTGATTTAATTTCCAGTATTGTATTAGCTGACAAGGTCATATTTCTGTGTTTTCTTTTCTCTTCCCTACTTGTATCACCTGCAGTAGATCTAAGGATAGTTGAAGAAAACAGAAGTGAGAAAGAAAGAATAGAGAGACTGACTCGGGAAGCTTTTGGTGTCGGTCCCCAACCGAAACTTGAATTTGCACAATATAAGGTGGTAAAAGCAACACATTTTGGGGGTTGGTTTGGTTTTGTTTAGTTGTGAGGTTTTGGTGGTTTTTTTTTTTTTTTTTATATTATGAATGTAGTGGTGGCTACATTAAATTGCAAATTGAAGGAATGCCAGATCTNGTATTACTTACAGATATTTTTTTAAAAAAAAAAAAAAAAACTTTAGGGAGGACATTTAGAAATCGATAAGGTAAAAGAATCTTCCAGAAAGAGATTTGTATTGAGATTCGGTCAGACCACCAGGTCACACTTCAAGTCTTTCAGCTTTGTGAACTAAGCGTTTTGACTTGTTTTTGTAATAAAGGCAGAGTTAGACCAACAGGGTCATAAGAATCATGAGAAATCAGGGTTATCTGAAGTACATACAAAGCTCACGCTACAGATAACACCATCATTGAACTTCTTGGATAATGCATGGAATTTTTTCTGATGAACAGATACATACAGGGAAATTCTAAGATATACTTAATGTTTTACAGTATTTCTGAACAAGCTGCTTCTACCAGCAGAAGACTGTTTGCCACGTGGTGGCACCCTCTGATTTTATTAAATATTTGTCCAGCTGGAATCATGTTAACATTACACATCATAGTCAAAGGAGATACAGCCTGATCACATATTACAGTTTTAATGTAATGTTTCAATAATACCCTATAAATAAAATATATTACTTAAACTCCTTATTTAAATTTTGTGTTAACAGCTTGAGACTATGTTTAAAAGTGATCCTAAAATGGATGTTTTGGATGAAAAAGAACCCTTCAGATGTCTTGTCAAGTTTTCTAGTCCACATCTTTTAGAATCACTGAAATCCTTGGCACCAGCGGGTAAGTGTTTCCAAATCCTTGAAGTGGAGAAAAAAATCCACAGGTAAATATTTTTGTCATCTTACATTCTGCTTGTATCTTGCGTAAGGGAGAACCTTCATATTTGGTTTAGAAATGCATAGAAATTTAGTAGAATTAAGAAGTTGCCACTATAAAAACTCAGAGTCCTATGTAAGTGTTTATTGCTTTTAACATAGAAATGTTTTACTTGTATCTAAATACATACCAGTTTGTTCTTGGAATTCCTAGTTTGTATATAGATACTCAAGCTGTGGTTTTAGTCTTATAACATTTATAAAAGGTAAATATTGGTTGAGTTAAGCTGCAATTATCTCTCTCTCCCTCCAGGTATGGCTGATGCACCACTTTCTCCACTACTTACATGTATACCACAAAAAGCTAGGAATTATTTTAAAATTAGAGAGAAAAAAGGTTCATTACCAGGAAGTTTTGTAAGCCCTTAATTTAAAATAGATTCATGCAGTAGTATAGGATTCATTTATTACTAGTATTAATCTAAATCATAAACTTCTTAAAACATCTTAAAATAACTTATTCTTTTATTATCCTGTGAAGTTTTTTCCAGACAATGACTGCTTTGAATTATTTCTCAACATCTATCTTTAACAGAAGCATTAGGCCTTTACTTAAATAATAAAAACCCAACATAGTGTAAATTCAAAGGGAAATTGTGGTTATTTGAAATGTAAATTATATGATTGCTCTTAACTGTATTTTTAATAGCATTTGTGAAGTTAAAGCTTAATAAAGATACAGCAGGGCAGCTGTAGCTGTTCAGTCTGTCACAGCTGCAGATGGTGATGATATTCTTGGTGGCCATCTCACCTGGGCTCCAGTTCAGCCGAGTGACAGACACCTGCCCCTTTCCCATGTGTGAATAGTGGAACCACTTCTCTGCAGGTCAGGTGTGTTTTTACCTTAGTAGCTGCAGATTGTATTCAAAGACTGTTACAGGGCATAGGGGAGAAGGGACTCTTGAAATATAGATGTCAACAAGAAGTTTCCATCCAGCTTTAGTGGGTATTAATTCAGATCCAGAGGTTTTACTCACCAAGGGCAACAGCCAATAACAAATACTTAAATTAAAAAAAAAATCTATTGATATAAATGTCTCATGAAACTTTAATTTAGAGGGATACCATGAAAGAGGCAATAATGTTCTTTTGAGGAAAATAGTTTAATGAAGATTTGATCCTTCTGTGATCCTTGTGCATTCCCCCTTTTTTGTGCTTGAGGTCATAAGGATTGCAGCATGGAGATGGCAACATTCACCAATACTAGGGACAGCTTTGGAGCTCTTCAGAATTGGTGAAGTGTAAATGGTAATTATATAGGTATTCTTATATAACTTGCTGCTTTGTTTTTGAGATGGATTTGATCTGAAGATTTGGTTGTAGTGTACAAGTGATTCTAATTTAATTCTGTTATCGGGAAACCATGTGTGTATGGAATTTCTAATTCGCTTTAGGTATGTCAGTGTACAGAGCTACTCTGTCATGGCATGGTGTAAATATTTTGAGAGGTGGTATGGGAATAGGTTTGTTTTCAAACTGTAAATAAACATGTAAATTAAGTCGTCTCATGGGAGTTTGTTTGTCCTTACTTGGAAACATGGTGTAACATACACTGACTTGAGAGTTGTTTCAGCATCAGGGTGTAACTCATACATAAAAAGAAGTTAGTTTAAGACTATCTGTTAGTGATATATTTTTAGGACTTCCACGTGGGTCATTTATATGTTAGTTTGACAAAATACTTAATGTTAGGATTCTGAAACAATTCTGGGGTTTGAGTGATAAACATTGAAGAGTTGCCTCTTGATGCCTCTTATTCATACCTTCACAGATCCTGTCAGGAATCAGACCATTACCTCTCCAGCACACATTTCACTCTCTGCAACTCCTTCCTAATGCTCTTTCCCAAATAACTTAAATGCCTGAGATGGTAATGACTTACTGTAAGCTGAAGTTGTGAGTACCTGCCTGCAGGGCTGGTTCTGGGCAAGGCACTGCCCACCCCCCTTTTAGCAACTGCGGAGTTAGTTCTTCTTTTTCAGACCCACATTTCAAGGCTCTGACAGGAACTGCACAGCAGTCCTAGGCCAGAAGGTACTCATTTATTAGTCACCAACAGCAGACTGTGTGTGGGTGTGAGACCCGGGGGTGGTTCAATGAACAGGAGGGAGCCACACACATCACCTAACTCTCCCGCCGTGAGTGCTCTTGTACGTTATTTCCCTTAAGGGGAAGAACTCCCTTGTGTTGTGTCTTTGGCTCTAAGCTGTGAGTCTAGAGCAAACGCCGCAGAACAGGGTGTTGTATGAAAGGGAGGGGAGCCCACAGCCCCCTCTGCCACGGAGGGCCTCGAGAGAAGGCCTGCCCTTCCACTGCTCCCGGCGCTCTGGCTCCCTTATGCACCATTATTCCCCTTTTTGCCGTGAAAACACCCCGCCCCGCCCCCGGGGGGTGGTGGTGGGGCGGAGCCGGGCCACGCCCCTGCTGAATATTCATCACCGGCAGTGACTATTGGCGGCCGTCCCCGGAAGTAGAGGGAGGCGCCCTGAGCAGCTGACAGCAACATGGCGGCGGCTGCGGCCGGGCGGCGTGGCGGGGGTTTAGGGCGGCCCCCGGCATCGGCGCCCGTCCCGGTGGGCGACCTACCGCCCGCCGGCGAGCTGGTGCGTCCCTCGGTGACAGAGCTGTCCCAAGTGAGGACCAACATCCTCTGCACCGTGCCCGGCTGCGGCAAGGTCCTGCCCAACAGCCCGGCCCTCAACATGCACCTCAGCAAGGCCCACCCGCTCCAGGTACCGCTCTCACGCTGGGACCGGGGCTGGGAGAGGGGGGGTCCGGAGTGGCGCGACTCCTCCTTCCGCGACGCGACGAAGCCCCCACCGGGGCCGGTGTGTGCGGCCGCCGGCGGCCCGGCCTCGCCCCGCCGGGGGCCTGACCGCCTGTCCGGCCCGGCTTGGCCCCGCCGGCCCGGGCCCTGAGGCGGGAAGGCCAAGGGGCCTCGGGGGGCTGCGGCCTTTGGGTTTGCTGGGGTTTGCTCTGTAGGAGGGCTGGGGGGAAAGGGGGAATTGCGGGGAGGGGGAGATTCCAAATGGGAATAACGAAGGGTTTCTGGGTGTCTCTTGTTTAAATCCCCCCCATCCCAAGGTGAAAAGCGTGTGCGGGTTTATTGTAAATACAGGGCTGAGTCCCCGGTCTGACCGCTGCTATGGAGAGCTCCGCCAAGCTTACTGACAGAAAATAACCAGTGTTAAACATAACTGCAGCGGTTAAAAGTTCTTTGGGAGTCACTTTCTGTTGTTCCGTTTCCTTACGGCTTATCTTTCTGCAGCAAAGCGTTACAGCCCCGCTTGTGAGGTGCCACGCAAACACGCTGCTTCTCCCACCCGTAGCAGTTGGCGAGCCCCCGGGAGCCAAACGCTGAGTGATGTTATGCTGGGCTTTTTGGTTGGGTGGGTATTTTAAAAAAAAAAGTCTGTGAGACAAAAAAAGAACCCATAACCCAACCCCCCAAAAAACCCCCACAAACCAAACCCGTAGATGGATGCCATCTTGGAAGCAAGCCCTCATTACCATAGTATTCCCAAGAAAACACAGCGTGTGCTGGGGGGGGTGGAGAGCCGCCGTTCCGCCGGCGTATCTTGGCGTGTGGGGGCTTTTCAGAAAGATACCCTTGCTTTTCTCATCATCAGAATGCCGAGCGTGTGAGGGGGGGGGTGGGGGGAAAAAGTCCTGTTCTGAGGAAAGTTGAAGCACAGCGTTCCGAGCTGAAACACAGCCCCAGTGGGCGAACAATAAACGTGGTTGTTTTGTGAAATGGGTGACTGCAGGATCGAGTGTGCCTTACACGGGATCGTTTCTGACGAACAGAAGGAGAAAATCACAAAGCGAACTTACCATCTCCGAACTCTGCTTGGTTTATTTCCCTTCCTAACGTGTGCTAGGTGCTGTTTTGCCTGTGTCAGGTGTTACATCTCACTCGTACACGTGAGTGGAGGTACAGCAGAAGTTGAGAATGGTCCTTCGGGTTCGGCAGACCGTTGTTTTGGTTGGGAGCTTGTCCCCGGAGCTTGTTCCCCCCCAGTGGGGAACAGAACTCCTCTTTGGGATGAGGAGGTGCTGCTTTCTCACCAATTCCCCAGAACAATGTTAACTCTTGGTGCCTTCTGGAATGCCAGCGTATATTTCATACGTCTGATCGCTACATCTTGTGATAGGCTTGGGCAAATGCTGAAACGTGGAGGGATGCAGATTTTCGGGAACACCTGACTTATTCCAAGGGCAGTGTAGTTGAGAGTAAAATGTTATTGAGGCTTGAGGGAGGCTAATTTTTCAGTACTATGGCTTAGATAAAATACCCTCAGTATTATGCACAGCATCTTGGATGAAAGGCTAAAGATATGAAGGTAAAAAGATGTAAATCTTGATGTGCGTTACTCTGTTTCTCCACAAGAAGATGGACTTGGACTAATATTTTAATGTTAGTATTCCTTTAAAGAGACGATGAATTCCTCAGACAAAAGGAACTTAGTAGATTGCATTTGTTAGTAAACTTAAGGAATTAATGAAGAGGCAACTTAGCAAACAAGACGGGAAGAAGAGTTGGTAGTAGTGTTGAAGAGAAGGAAGGTTGACTTGGTTAATTTTCATTAATAGAAGTAGCACTGGTAGAGTCTTTTTATATGAAAAACTGTGAGGTAATGCCATAAAATCATGGAATAGTTTGGGTTGGAGGAGATCTTTAAGATCATCAAGTCCAACCATTAACCTAACGCTGCCAAGTTACTACTAAACCACGTCCCTCGGCACCACATCTACCCGTCTTTTAAATGCCTCCAGGAATGGTGGCTCAACCCCTTCCCCAGGAAGGGGTTCCAATGCTTGACAGCCTGTTCCAGTGCCTGTTCTGATGCTTGACAGCCCTTTCAGTGAAGAAATGTGTCCTAATATCCAATCTAAACCTCCCTTGGCACAACCTGGGGCCATTGCCTCTTGTCCTGTCACCTGTGACTTTACAATCGCTTCCCTAGTCCTGCTGGCCATACTATTTCTAATACAAGCCAGGAGGCTCCTGGCTGCCCTGGCCACCTGGGTCTTGCTGCTGGCTCATATTCAGCTGGCTGTCAACCACCACCCCCAGGTCCTTTGCCACCAGGCAGCTCCAGCCACTCTTCCCCCAGGCTGTAGCGCTGCATGGGGTTGTTGTGACCAAAGTGCAGGACCCAGCACTTGGCCTTGTTGAACCTCATACCGTGAGCCTCAGCCCAGGGATCCAGCCTGGTCAGATCTCTCTGTAGAGCCTTTCTACCTTGAAGCTGATGAGCTTGGTGTCCTCTGCAGGCTCACTGAGGGCACTCTCAGTGCCTGTGTCACTGCAGAGGAACAGCATTTCCGTAGGAAGGCAAGATTGCCCTCTATAAACATTGCCAGGTGCCATAGTACAAGGTTATATGGCCTTGTGACAGGAGAACAAAAATTGTCATCGCTCCTGATTTGTAACAGAAATGACCGAAATAGGAAACACTTGCAAAACTCTATTTGGTCGTATGAGCATTTTGGGTAATGCTGCTGTGAGATATGTCAGAGCAGTATTTTCTGTCACGGCTGTAGGGTAGGAAGCTGATTCAAATAAGCTAAAATTAACCCAGAAGAGGTGTAGAAAAGGGCTGCAAAGGATGATGAATGGCAAATGTGTCTGACAAAGGGCAATGAAAAGAATTTGGCTTGTTTGGCCTAACAAAAGAAGCTATGATGAAGTGTTGATAAATAAGTGTTTGTTTTCTGGCTTAACTGAGTCAATAAAAATGAGAACAGTGGATATAAACTGGCACTCAGTAGATTAGGCTTGAAACTTTTTAAAATTCTTTGGTCTTTTGCCTGTGTTTATGGAGAGAAGGGGAAGGCTTCTGTCTGATTGAAAAATGAAGCTCGAGGGGTTCCTGTCAAGGAGAAGATCCTGTGGATTCCTGTGACAGCGGGAAGGCTGCAGTCAGGGGTGGACTGGGTGGTGAAGGGTGGTTCACCCATGGGGTGGGTGACCCAAGTGTAAATATTACTCTGCCACAGTTGTTTTTATAGTGAGAATAACTGCACTTCTCTCTGTGCTATTTTAATAATGAAATGCATGATCTGTTGCTGCAAAAAAAAATGTTTTAAATATTTGGCTACAGTCTACTGTAACCTTGTTTCAGGTTAATCCCTTAGAGTAAGACTTTCTGTTGCAGGAAAGCAAGACATAACTAAGTTCATCAGGACTAAGTCAGTAGCAAGGATTGTTACTTTCCTGCCCGAATGTCAGCACTCCTTACAAAACCAGTGACTGCCTTGTGAGAATTTAATGGAACAAATCTCTACCAATAACGGGGGTGGGTGGCTTTTGTAGAAACATGGGGAGTAAAATCAGACATACAAGGAAAGGACTTGTGAGAATGTCTGAAATATGACTGGCCAGACAGGTTTCTGAGAAGATGTAAGGTTAACCATTTGCAGCCAGGCGGACTTTGAAGATGGGCTAAACAAGATTACTGTCTGGGTAGGGTTACTTATACGTGTATCTCAACTTGTCACAACAGATTTGCTGTGATCTGTGCTTCCAACGTCTATGTTCCAGCTGATTAAAAAGCATCTTACGTGTGTTTATATTGCTTTTAAACACTTGGTGTTATTCTGCACCTTAGTATATAAGTAGTTTTAAATAACCTGACTGGGGTTTACCTGTTACATGCCTGAATATATTTCCCACATTGTTTGTCATTTGTTGGGTTGTGACATTAAATATAACACACTTGGGATAACTTTTTACTTAGGAATAAGTAACTCCAGTTGCCCCTCACTAAGCATATTGATTTCATCTGCAGTGGGAGAGACCAAACATAGCTTTGACTTAAAGACAAATCTTTTTTTCCTCCTGAAGACTTTGAGATTGGCATCTGGCCAAAGTGTCTCTTGGTACACTCAGGGTTAAAAAGTGTAGGTGGGGATAGTGAGGCTGGAACAACTAGATTTCTTTGAATCATGTTCCTGCTTTGGGCAGTGGCTCTAGGAGGTGCAAAAATAATCACAGTAATTATTCAGCAGAGATGAAACAGGCCTGTTTATGAATGGGTTGTCCCTGGGGAAAACTGCAGCATATAAAGGTGCTTAGAAGGTTAAGCCTTACATGAAAACTCCCTTTTTAGATAATTACTCCAGGTTTTCTTGATGAAATGGACGGTGATCGTTTTGGTCAAGGGGCTCTAAACCACTTCTTTTGAGTGTGGTGTGTCGTTAACAGACATGAACTTGCAGCGATGTCAGGAAGTAGCAGTGCAGAGTGTGTGAAGTGCAACTGAAACATGGCTGAAGGGATCACATTTGACAGAGTATTTTAGATTGAGAGGTGATTTGAGGAAAAGAACCAAATCATTGCAAGTGTCCCTCTTATCTGCTTCATGGTATTCCTGAAATGAAACCAAAATGTTTTCTGCAAGGCCTGAGTAGCTCAGCACGGAGCTGTTGGCTCGTGACTCGCTGTAGGTGGGTGAGAGTGGGGGGATGAGCTGTGACCCCGTCTGTGTTCTGGCAGCTGTGGGACCTACTTCCCATTCGCTTCACACGGGGCTGCTATTGCGCTTGATGGACTCTTTATGTTGGGTTTAACCTGTGTAAACGTGAAGTAGCTGGAGACCTGCCTAAAGAAGGTAGTTAGGGAGTGACTGGGGTAAAATCCACCTTTCACCACTGTCCCCGTTGTCATGCTCAGCAAAATCAGGTGCAGAGCTCAAACAGGACACGCTCTGGTAATTCTTCGCTGAGTAATCATCTTGGGGATGCCATCGTGAACTACTCTGGGGACTTGGTTGGCCTCCTTCTCAGTCTCAGGGTGTAAGGAGACCCATAGCTACTCTGAGCATCAGATTTTTAATAGTTCAATTTTAATTTTTTACTTAGGCACAGATGCCTGATGTTTCCACTGAGACCCTTTCAGGTAGGATAAGTCTAGAGGGATACGTCTGGTCTGGTTTCCATGGCTCTGTCCTCAGTAGGAATAGGTTCTGAATGGATGAACAATCCAGACAATCCCATTAGTCTGTCCTTTTTATATGTATTTTTGAGGCCCTCTTTGAACAAGTAATGTTGCTTTCTTCTGTTGTGGGCGTATGGTGGTCAGTGAGGCTTACTGGAAAAAGCACAGGTACACCAATCACTTAGCGTTGGGAGGTTCAGACTTAACATACCAGGTGTTAGTTTCATACACTAAGTGACATTTGCTTTATGAGCTGAATTAAGTGGCAGAGTATACAAAATGCAAAGTACATTTTTTCATTTGATTACAAGCAAACTCTAAAAGAGTGCCAACAGAATTGCAGCGTCAGGGAAACGTTGCAGCGTGTGACTAATTTTAACGGAGCTTCAAGTCGACTGTGTTACTAACAAGGAAAACCACGCTGAATTGGCGGTGTGGTGTAGTGTCTGTAGGGAAAGCCTTTTGGCTCAAGTAACAGAGGAGGCGGTTGTAACTGGCTTGGGGCAAAGTAAAAGTGAGTAGCACAGAGCAGTACCACTGCTCTGCGGAGCTGCTTGTGATTTCACTTGGTAAATTTTGATGGTACGTTTGCAAAGTAGCGTCCACGTAGGTGAAAAACTCCATCTGAACTTTCAAATCGCTTTGGAAGGTGCCTTCAGCTCGTGGAGGTGTGTAAACTCATGAGCCGAAGTGGATGTGTATTCTGAACGTTGTCTTTAAAACGCAAACCTGTAGAATTGTCAACTTCTCAACTGGTTCTTTTTCAGGGTGGAAAACTTAATGCACCAATAAGGAAAGGTTTGAAAACTTCACAGAAGTTGTACTGCTGTCCTATTGAAGGCTGCCCGAGAGGACCAAACAGACCATTTTCCCAATTTTCTCTTGTAAAACAGGTATTCCTATTTCCTAAAATACTATTTTTCATGCTGATTGTCTCTACTCCAGAGAGCGTACGCTTTTGCATTCTGGTAGGGGCCAAGCATCTCCTGCGTATACATGGAAGCTGGAGAATTGTATGTAGAAACTCTACATGGGCATATGGTTAATTCCCATCTTTGCATGTTGATATTAGAGACTTGAACCTTTTTGATCAGGCAGCTGTCAGTGTGTTCTGTTAAACTAGAAGACAGCCCCCTCTACAAATGAAAAAGCTGAAGAACAAAGGCGGGGAAAAATCACAATAGCAACCAATAAGGGTTTAAAATGCGGCCAATGCTTTTAGACTGCTTTTTCAAGCAGTCAAGAATTAGGGAATTTTTCTCTGCTTCAATATCAAACTGCATTTATTTACTAGTTACCCATTTAGGAAAACGCATAAGGCTCATTTCTGCCTGAGGGAGTGAAAAAAGTACTCTCCTGCTGTTGGTTACCTGTGATAAGCTGGGTGTACGTAGGAGAGGAGCGGCTGGCACTTGGTGCTGTAAGTGACAAGGAAAAATTCTAGTGTTTGCTCTGAAGTTGGCCCATTTGACTTGAGACTACTTGCTCAGCTGTGGATCTTTAGGAGCATGTGTGTGTTACAACATCTAGTTACTGCACTCTGGCAAGTTTCAGTATAGATTTACTAATGTCCATAGGAACCCTCCAGTAGCATTAGAACATAGAAATGTTTATCTCTGGTTTAAGATGCACATAGCACAAGCAGATTTGCAAAGTTTGAATTCCTTCTGTTGATTTCTTTAAGCTTATAACTTTTTCCTAGTAAGACTTTTAAGAAAAAATAATTATACTCTTCAGTGCTATTTAACAACTAAAAAAACCTGCAAATATTAATTAATGTCTCCCCTAAACATGATTTCCTTTTTTTTTTCATCTTAGCTGAAGACTAATGTTTATTTTTCATTGTGTATTCTAGCACTTTATGAAAATGCATGCTGAAAAGAAGCACAAATGTGATAAATGTAGTAACTCCTATGGTACAGAGTGGTATTTGAAACGGCATATAGAGGTCTGTGGCAAGACGTTCCAGTGTACTTGTGGGTGCCCTTATGCCAGCAGAACAGCGTTACTGTCTCACATTTACAGAACTGGCCATGAAATTCCTGCAGAACACAGGTAAAAGTCAAGTAATTAAGTAACGACACTTATATTCACCACCGAGTCCTCCCTTCTCCCATGCACTGGTTGGTTGTTCCCTTTTGATTAAATTAGAAATAGGCTGGGGTTGTAGCTGTAAAGCAGTTTGCAGTTCCTTTGTTCTCTTGCTTTCAGCAGTTCCTGGTCTGTTGAAGGCAATGATGGTTGCCTTATGGATAAGATCATCTTTCCCCACATAGAACACAAGAAGTAGTGACGAACCTGCACCGCATGGCATAAATGCTAGTGGTTCTTCTTGCCTCTGCTTTTACAGTTCTGTGAGCGTAGAGACGATTTGGAAATGTTTATAGCTTGTAACTGTCATGTGGAATGCAACCGAGTTTATTTTCTTTTATAGTCTAGTCATCTTTGCAAGTATTAGTGGATTCTCTTTTAAAAAAAACCCAAACAAAAGTATACATGCATGTTTATATTTATAGTTGTCTTAACATGTACATAAATTTCATAAAGGGTAATCTGTTTCCCGAGGCCCAGCCTGTCTCAGAGATTCAACTGCAGCAAAATTAAGTTTTGTGTGAAGGAATGCTAATTGTATTTTCCATGACAGACCTTCACTTACACACAGATTTTAAGAGCACTGTCCCTTTGATGCTCAGCCTGAGGTAGCAGCAAAGTAACAAATTATGTCTTCAAATCAGAGTGCTTAAAGGGGGAAGAAACCACCTAAACTTCCACCTTCATTTAGAAATAGGTCTCCATAAAAGATGTAACCTTCTTTTTCTTTCTTAAGTGTGAGAGTGAGGAATGAAATTTTAGAAAACCAAAGTTCATGGAGTCTTTTCATGTTTTAATGAGAATTAGTTGTCTTCTCATACCCAGCCTCATCTGTGACTTCCATTTGCATTTTTAATGCAGTGACTCAAAAGAATGGAAGGCAGATGTTTTGTGCTTGAAAGGAGTATAAATTATTGATCTCCGTGTTCACAGGGATCCTCCTAGTAAGAAAAGGAAAATGGAAACCTCGGTACATAATCAGCAGCTGGCA
Source organism: Nycticryphes semicollaris (assembly GCA_013400055.1). Classification (NCBI taxonomy): domain Eukaryota; kingdom Metazoa; phylum Chordata; class Aves; order Charadriiformes; family Rostratulidae; genus Nycticryphes; species Nycticryphes semicollaris. The sequence goes on along the minus strand of VXBJ01004841.1, from coordinate 956,515 downwards.
GAGAAAGCAAACGAAGCGTTCATCAATACACACAGTACCAACCCTGGCACTCAGGAACTGGAGTCCTCCGAAGTGAAACTAGTGGCCTCTCTGGAAGGCTCCTGCAGTTCGAACTTCACAAGCCAAATGCAGCCAAAATGTACACCGAAGATGCTTTTACCAAAGCCCAAGGTGGCTTTGGTTAAACTCCCAGTGATGCAGGTTGCTCACTTGCCTATCTATGTATCTGCAACAGACTCTGCTGTCAAACCTGCCGTAGTGGCCGTTGATAATCAAGGTTCAGTTGTTAGTACTGTTCATTTATTGCCTCAGTCTATAGGAATTTTGATTCCAGCACTGGAGGCAGAAACACTTGTGTTTAAAGATAGTATGCCTGTTTCAAAACTGACAAATTCTAGTGACCGTGAACCAGTAAGTACTGGTGTACAAGTTGACTTGGATAAGGTTACATCAAATAACATGGGGCAAGAGCTGGGGAATGTTTGTCACAAGAATAAAATTTCTTCAATAAATATACAGACTGACTTATCTTACATTTCACAGAACTTTGTACCGGCTGCAGCCTGGACTCCCAACTCTTCTGTCTCCTCTTGCTCTCAGACAGATCTGTCATTCGGTTCACAGGTTTCCTTACCCATCAGTGTGCAAACACAGACGCTGCTGCCTGCTTCCAAACTGACTTCATCCATAGCTGCTCAGACCGATGCTTTCAGCCAGGTTTGTTTTCCAACCTGTGGCATTTCTAAAGAGACTCAAACCAGTAGGACACAGGACTCTATGGATGGAAGAATGCAGATGGACCAGGCTGTAACGTGCACTGACATCTTTGACAATGTTCATTCATCATATAATGTTTCTACTCATATTGAGCTCCCAGAAAACAACTTATTGCCTGCAAATATAGATCAAACCTTGTTGCAAAGGAGTAATAGCAAGAGCCCGAATCCAGATACAGTAAAGTCTGAATCCCTTATCAGCAGCTTCAATACACAGACTAATATACTTCCACCTCAGAACACGACGGATAACCAAACCCAGACAATGGACCTCCTAAGTGATCTGGAGAACATCTTTTCAGGAAACATGTCTGGCCAGGCGCTGGATAATCGAGGCCTTTTGTCTGAGACAAGTTCTAATGCTGACACGCATCTGCCATCTGGTCCATCACAGAGCACAGGAATAGACTTTGACATTGAAGAGTTCTTCTCAGCATCCAATATCCAAACTCAGACTGAAGAGAGTGAGCTTGGTACCCTAAACTCTGAGCCGGTTCTGGAGTCACTGGACATTGAAACTCAGACTGATTTCTTATTTTCAGATAGTGCCACTCAGTCATACAGCTGCCGAGGAAATTCTAACTTCTTAGGTTTGGAGATGTTCGATACACAGACACAGACAGACTTGAATTTCTTTCTGGACAGTAACACCCACCTGCCTTTAGGGAGTATTCTGAAGCAGTCAAGTTTCTCCATGAGTACTGACTCGTCTGATACAGAAACTCAGACAGAAGTCTATCCAGCTACTAAAAACATACCTACTCAGAATATTGAAAGTAAAGTCCAGCTGAGCAGCGCAGAAACACAGACTATGGATAGCTGCTTTGAGAATCTGGGGAGCTTATTCCTCACCAGCAACGAGACGCAGACAGCAATGGATGACTTTCTTCTGGCTGACTTAGCCTGGAATACAATGGAATCCCAGTTCAGCTCGGTAGAAACACAGACCTGTGAAGAGCTCTGCTCCTTGTTCCAGAGCTCTGACAAGCCCAGCCATTGAGCACTACATCACAGAACGGTTTCCTGTGGTTTGAAATTAAGTTATTGGGGTGGGAGAGATGGCTTGACCACTTAGCATTATTGAATGTAGCTATCGTGAGCAGTTGGCCTAAGAGACTTTTCATGCTGAAGGTACTTTATTGAATATGTAACTTTACATAAGCTATGTGTGTATAAATGAGGGGGAAGGGAGAGGGGCTGTAACACGGTAACGTACATCTGAACCTTAAAAAACATTATGTGGTGCCTATGTTTTTTCCTCAGACTTCTTTACAAAGATGTTACTGCTACCGTTTAAGCAGAAGAACTTTTAAAGTTGTTGTGCATACCCTGGCTTATGTATAGGGTTCCCATGTGCTGGACCAAAGCCCTGACCTGTCCAGTTGAGACGCTTCCTTGAACTTACAGGGGAGGATTCTGTTAGTGTGAGCTACTTCTGTTTACTGTTTTTAGTAGCTTGTATTGGAAATCTGGCATGAACATAATAAGCCGTATTGTCGTCTTTTACTTTATGCCTTCACAGCTCTTTCTCCTGCAGAAGTTGGTATTTTCCAAACACCTGCCCAACACACGAGACCCCCATAGACTCCTGAGTTATTGAACATATTCATTATTAAAAATATGTAGGTTTTTTATTTTTTTCCCCTGAGTGGCACTGAATGCCCTTTGAAGAGTAGGAAAAGAATCTGGAATACATAATTAGAGGAAAAATTACTATATTGTCCTTTTAGCTAAGGTAATAAAAGGGACTAACATATTTAGAGTCTTCAGGAGGGATTTGCTGAAATTAATTCTGTCTGTAAGATACAAATGTTGCAATGAGTGTGCCTCAAGCACTGGAATAATTTGGTTTTTCTGAAATTCTTCTAGCTTTATTAAGATATCAAGTTGAGAAATGCTACAGTGGTTTATACCTCTGTTACCTTAACAGAAATCTTTAGAAGTGGGAAATTAAATTCTCTAGAATACTCATTCACCTCATTCCAAAACCAGCTGGAACACAGAGCTACAGCAGAGCTGGGAGATCAGCTCACAGAAGCCCTTTCAGAACAGCCATATCTTTTCAGAGGAAAAATTCATGACCTCTTGGAATTTTTTTTACTGTTCATCTTGCCCCTCACACTGTTGTTTGCAGTATTTTTTATTTGCATGGAGAAAAAAAAAAAGAGCCAGTTGTGAATGTATGTCGGAATTTGGCCTTAACTAATTTTTATCCCTTCTTATAATACCTGCAAAGTGTAGGCCTCTGGCTTTGTCCTGGCCAGGTTTTTGTTTCTGTTACCTTAAATCAATAGAGAAACCTCTTTGCGTCCAGTTCCGGGGCCTGTAACAGACTTGACTCCTCCATTGAGAGAGGAGAGGTATCGGCTGCGTATTTACTGGGCAGCCTGTCAGTAAATGTATGTCCAAGCCTTAGTTTTTGAAGACTTGCTAAGCTTTGTGCTTCATATCCTCAACTCAAAGGTGTGGGAGTTAAGTTACTCATCCATTGCAGGCAGCTTCTTTTGTTGCAAATAAGCAATAGCTTTCATTTCTTTTGTCTCTTCCTACCCCTCTTTAAATTGCCATAGTCAACACGCTAATGTTTTAAGCGTGAAATATCAATCTGTTTTTTTTTTTCCTCCTGAAAATCTCCTGAAGCCACAGCTATGTTGCCTGTTTAATTTTTTCAGCCTTTCTTGGTGCAAGTTCACACACTTCCAGTCTTTGGCTGAAGAAACTGCAGAAAGGAATCTTGCGGTTTTGCCCAGGACTACAGTAATTTTGCTTTGGGAAGAGTCCCCCCCAGGTTTTGCAGTGTCTTGAGTTCTGACACTAAAGGTGGGATATATTGAAAAAGGGAAGGCATTACTTGTAATTCTGCTGCTTCTGCAGATATAACTGAATTGTATTTACCCACCTACTTTGTAATTGAGAAATAAGATAAATGACAAAATCCGGTTAATTTATTCTACTGTAGCATTTTTCTAGTAGTGTTGCACCTTCGGTTTTTTGAGTGTTTTTCCTTCTCCTTTCTTCTCCCTGGCTGAAATGCCAGAGAACATTTCTTAATACGTAGGCTCCTGTGTTTTCCATAAGTCTGTATCGACACAGGAAAGAGAAGCAGTTACTGCAGATCTGGTTCCTAGAGTGCGACTTTCAAGGACTCTGACTGTTTGGGGAAATTGTGTTTTCCACAGCTGCAGAAATGAGAAACTGATCATTACCTCTGAATTTAAAAAGTGAGGAATCTGAGGTGATAAAGAGCAGAATTACACAAGGCTTTGAACTGTAGCCAGCTGAGAGACCTGGTACCATTTCAAGAACTCGGGAAACTAATTTACAAATCAGACTGAGAATTGCCATGCTTTAGGGTGACAGCCAAAGCTCGTACCATCAGTGACTATCAGCAAAAACCTACGGTTTGTGTGGATGCAATCTTACAACATAATCATTACTCATTCCTTCTACTTTGTAATTAGAAGTATTTATGAGATTTGTGTGTGTTATTAGAACATGCAAATACCACTTCCTTCCCTCATCCTATTGCTTTAAAATAGTTTGAACTTTAATTAGGTGAGCACAGTACTACAACATGAAATTATTTATTGAAAGTACAATATTAAGAAATCTTTAAATGCATCTGCATTGTCTTAGGGAAGTGGCTCGTTCTGACCCAAATTAGCTTCATACGTTTGGTTCTCCATAGATCATTCATAAAAGTCAGAAACTGGTTTGGATCCTGTATCACTCAGTGTGGATTTATTAAGTATTTTTGTGCAAATGTGAAGACTGCAAACAGACTTCATAGTTCACTGAATCTGGCAGCAAACCTAATGAAACCTGATCTGCAATATTGTTGCTGAATACTAATTCTTCAAATTGAATAAGTTTTTTAAAACAAACTTCAGTCAGAACTATTTCTGGGTAGTACTAAAATGATACTTGTCTCCCTTTCTCTGCAGTTTGTCTCTGATTTTCAAGGCAGTGTCCCTATTGTAAGTATTGGTCAGCAGTGACATACTACTTGGCTTATTCTCTTTTGTATCCTCTGCTGCCCTTGGAACTACTACACAAAATTAACATCAGATTCCTCGTGATCACTTAGCACAAGTTGTTATCTGGCAGTGATGCTAACATTACTAGCGCTTACTCTTTGTGTTTCCTGCTCAATTCTGTTACGCTGCGATTGCTGGATCTTGATCTGGGTGCCTGTGTGTTGCTACTCTGAAATTGAATGAGTAGTTCTGTAGTTTCTTCTGGTATCTAAAAATGCAAACAAATGAAACGGCAAATTTGGGACACGCATTTCTATTTCTATGTTCTCATAGAAATGAGAACATAAGCACAAACCAGCTGAAAAATGAGAGATCGGTCTTGTCTTCCATGTTTGTCACAGTGTTAACAGTTTGTGTGACAGTAGATGTAGGTTTCTTCTTCTCTTGGCTTCATTTGCACCTATTTCCACTAATGCACTCGTAAATGCTCCTTTCTGCTCGGGGTAAGGAGGGAATCCTCCCCCAACTCTTCACGTCAGCCTGGAGAAATTGGTAGTTTAAAGGCAGAGCTCACTCACGCTCCGAATCCTTAGCTGTGCAAAGCTGCTTGTGTCAAAAACCATTTCACTTCCCAAAGGCTACAAAATCTTAAAGAAACAAAAAAATACTTGCAGCTGTAAATAAAACAGATGAGGTCTCGCACGGCTTGTTTTACAGCTAGTTTTGAACAGTTCAATCGGTGTCTGTGAAGTAATGTATGTAACTAACACTCCTTACCAAATTTTTATTCTAAGTCATGCAGGCGTTTTTTTCTGTCACACAGAAAAGGCTGGATTTCCCTGTTAGTCACACCTACCTCCACTGTGTAGAGGCAACAGAACAAAGAAAGATGACTGTTTTAACTCCTTGTCCTGCCAGTGCAGGCTCATGTGCCAGATCTGCACTGATTTTTCCGTGGGGCTGGGTAGAGATGTAAGTGTTGGCAGCAGTGAGATCTTAGATATATTTTTTTTTTTAGTAGCCTTTCAAATATAGGCCAGCAGGACTCGTACAATTCATACTGAATCAACACTGGGTGCTCAGCTTGCAAGAGAACGTTACTGAAATGAGAGCCCAGAGGTGACCCAAATATACTTGCCTTTGTCGCTAAGGTTGTACAGCTTCCTTTGCTTTAATCTAGTTCTGATGGGTTGGTTTTTTAAACATGAGCTTAATGTATAATTTTACTGTTCCAAATACGTTCACACCAACCTGTTGTTAACGTTCTGGGCCTCGCAAGCTTTTTCATTCATGTTTGGTTTAAGGTGCTGCTGTTCCTCGTGGCTTAAGCCTGTTGCAAACAGACTTCCATTAATAACTTTATCCGAACACTATGCGGACAGGGTTGGTCACCAGTAGCAAGCTTCGGTGCACGGTGCAAACCTCCATCTGCTGGTTCTTTTGTTGGGTTGATTTATATTTTTTTTATGTCAGCTGATGTGAATTTAAACATGTGCTGGAAGGTTTTGCTGCTCAGAGCATGAGTGACTTTTGTTGTTTCAAATGCCATTGCTATGCAATGAACAGAACCAAGGGCCTGCTCCGCGCTGCCTCGCGCTCGGGCTGAGGGTACGTTTGCATTTGTGTGTGTGTGACTCTTCCACTTCACTGAAAATGCAGTCAGGCAGCCTGAAACAGTGGAAACTCCTGAAGGAGCTGCTGAGTTAAGTAACAGAAGCCCTTTTACTTCTGATTCTTTTTCATATACTGGCTTGGCAGCAGTATCGTCGAGGTAACGGGCAACGGAATATAATAGTTGGCTTGTGGTGATGTGAACTGCACAACCTGCATGTCACAACAACTCACGCTTTACGTGCACGCTTCAGGCACCTGCATGCAGGGGCTCCCTGGACAGTACTTCTGTCTACAGGTATTTGCAAGTGCATCTATGAGAAAGCCAGCTACGAAACATAGCCATATATTTTTTCAGCTTACAGAACTCAGCACCTGATTATGATCTAATTTAAACTTGTAATTATTTGGAATGTATGAGTAATAAATCTCATGAGTGAGTATTTCCCAAAGAATGTGTAAGTTAATCTCAGTAAGGCTGAGAAATGTCCTTAAAATACTTTTCTTCTCATCACTGGTGGGGTTTTGATGTAGTGGACAAATTTAGTTTTTCTAAGGATGTCCATGTTTAGTTCTTGCTATTTAAGCCAGTAAACTTGCAAGGAGCAGGCAAAAGCAAGCGTTCATTTCTTAGACCTATTTTACAAATGACAATCCCAAAGAAGGAGTGTTGTCCTAGTAGTTGTGAAACTTTTAAGTATATTAATGCATGCAGAGAAAACCTTGTGCCAAAATACTGTCTCATATTTCCCTCTGTTGGAAACTGGTGTGTTACGCAAAGCTACTCGTAAGTTATTCTCAAGTATTGAAATGTTTTGTTCACGAATGAAGCACTTCATCATGTAAATTGTACATATTTTGGAATAAAGTTACCTTCAATCAATTTTTGCCTTCCCTTTTAATGGCTGTGATCTGCCTACAGAGGCACGGGTGGGGTATTCGGTGCCTATTGGCAAGTACCACCTATTGCTCCTTAACATCTTGCCTTTTGGAAGCTGGGTATCTTTTGAATTGGTAGAGATTGCGTAAATTAAAATTGTCTTCAAACGGCAGTCCTTGGTCTCCAGCTGCAGAACCTTTCCTGTGTAGTCTTAAACTCACAAAACAAATGTAATTGTCAAACTACAATGTTTTGTAAATTGTAAAATGTTTTTACAAAACTACAATGTTTTGTAAAACTAGGACTACAAATGTAATTGTAAACCCACAATAGAAATGTAATCAGTGTCAAAATGCTACATTTCATCAACCTGAAACAAAATCTGTTTGGGAGGGATCAGATGCATTCCAGCAGGGCTGGAGGCTTCTGACCTGCAGCACCCAGGCTGGCTGCACTTGTGCTGCTGCGTCTCAAGCCCCTCAGCTCCACGTGCAAGGTTTAATCTTTAGTTCCCATGTGGGCACAATGGAATCCCTCTGTGGGTTCAGCTCACTGACCGCTGGAGCCTTTTTTTCCCCAACAGGCTCTCAAGGCAGAAGGATTACTGTGGGTTCTTCCTCTCCCCTTCCATCCGCCCCTCCTCTAGTTGTCAAGCTCCCTAGGGTCATAAGTAACATCAAATAGAAACTCAACTGCATTGTGATCAGTTTTCAAAGTATCCTACTAGAAAATTAACAGTTCTTTCTTACAGCTTATATGATTTTTCAATGTATGTTATATAAGTGAGAAAATATTTTCTGCCACTGTGAATATTTTGAAAAACCAAAGCTGGGGTAGGCTGGTGGGGAGCGTGGAGCACACGTTGTCTCTTCCCTTCCTGTGCAGTTCCCAGGCTGAGTATGGATCCCACCACGCTGGGTTAGTTGGAGGACGTCAAATGCCGATTTCTACTGTTACCCGTTTACTTTGCATGTATAATTCAGAGTAAGAGAGCAAGCAGATGTGTGTGCTATTACACACACGCAGGAGACACTCTCAGGCCCGTCATACCCTGGGGCAGCATTCAGCCCCAGTGGTACCAAAACATGGAGGGGATTTCCAAGGGAGGAGTTTCTCATAAGCATCTAGAAACTAAATTGCTGTTCAAAGCATTTAAAATCACAAAAATTAAACGTGTAAGATGCTGGCTGTCCTTTCAGTAATAATAGCCCTATTTCTACAGGCAGGGATGATTCTGTTTAGTTTAGCCTGAGTTATTTCAGGCTTTTCGTTATTCAGAACAGATTTGGCCCACAGACAAAAGCAAGATACTCTGGAAGACTGATCCTCATGAAACTTTCACAAACGGTAGAGAGTCTAAAAGGCAGGACAAATTTTAACTCTTGATTGAGAGCAGATTGAGAAGAAGATAATGGCTGTTCAGAGGAGAAGCCTCATGTATTTTTTAGCTACTTTCTTGGTTGCTGTTGCTGAGAAGGCACTCATTTCTTCTGCTGGCAGTGGAAGCATCACTTTGTGTTTAGTTCCTGAATTTCCTTCACTTAAAGAAATTGCATGCTGGCAAGCTAATTGTTTTCGGTCAAAACAATGGAATTAAAAGAGAGAGGCAGATTTTCTGGCACCAGGGTTTGACAGTGAGTCCTCTGGAATCAGTCCTTTGGAAGTTTGAACTTAAAATAAAAGGGGAGAAAATGTTAATTAAACTTTCAGGTGTTCCATCATTGTATTTTCACATTGTTCCCCTGTTTTGTTCTGGCACCTTGAATGCAGGAAGCACTTCTGGCTGATCTAGCCCCTAAGTTTATTTCCTTTCCTTGAACGGGAATGGCTTTATTCTTGAGCGAATTTACACGTAAACAAGAAGCTGCTGTTTCCTGTGGTAGAAGAACCCAGGGTATTCAAGGGCACAAAACTTGATTAACCTTACCATGGTTTAAGTGTTGTGTGCTTGTTTCTTTGTGTTCTAGGCCTTTGGTTGGCAGCTTTTCTGGTCCTCTGCTACAGGTCTTGTAGCAATAATCTGAGAGTGGTTCTCAGAAACACCATCTTGTATCAGGTTGTGCTAAAACCTCTGTCTGATCTGTCTGATTTCACAGTTTCAAAAACCTCAGCAAAAATCTCACCTGGCATGAAGTGTCAGAAAACATGGAAATAAAGTTTCTAGTTTTTTCTGTAGTCCTAAAGAATTTACTGCCTGTCTGCAATGGCTGCAACTCATCATTACGATAACAAACACGTTTGGCTTTACTTACTGTTTATTGGCAACGCAGTTCATTTTTCAGTTCACTGGAGCTGCAGTATTTTCAGTTGTCTGAATGGAAGGGACTATATTCTCTCCTTTTAAACTATGGAAAATGTTGCTGGTTGCACAGATACGTATCTGTTTCAATTTTCTAGTTAGTGGAAAACGGGACTGAAACAAGTATATATGGATTTATTTATCCTGGGGCTATTTGTGAAGGATGCTTCTTTTGTAGAGCTTGTATTTTATATCTATGTATGAGAAATAGGATTAAAGAATATGTTACCATAGGGGGAAGGGTACAAAGAAGGGAAGAAAATGGTATGTTAGAGGAGCACTCTGCTCCTGCGTTCTTCTCTAGAGGTCGTTTCACGTGAGTGTTGGGTGAAGAGATGAAGCCATCTTATCCTTCCCTTTTTTTAAAGGGAATAAACACCTAATTATTTACATATATAGAATATATATCAACTATTTTACCTAAACTATCCTTGTAGATGCTGATTATTCTTTATCTGTAATGTTGAAAGGCCTGAAGATGAGCACCATTAACGAACTGATGCCAGGAAACTGCTAAAGACTACATTTATACATGTTTATTCGTAAAGAACTACATCTAAAAAGACATTGAATTCCTCCATCTGTTTTAAAGTGGAAACCATATGCTATTGGGAGCCTTACACTGGTATTACCTTTCCCTATTCCAAATTTTTATCAAAGCATCAAAAGACGGGAAGGGTAAATCGTAACGAACCTCAGTCCTGAATGCTGAATTGGAGTTACCTGTGTGTCTGCGGAAAGACTGCTATTTTCCTTGCTTTTGTGCTAAGCAAAGAGCAAAAAGGGTGCTTGATCTTTAAGTCCCTCATTTAGTGTGAGATGAATCAAGAATAAGTGACTATCAGAATGCAGAGAATACGTATGAAACAAAGACGCAAAAAGCACATTAACAGGATTTAAAAATTAATCCGCTTACGAGGAGTAAGAAAAAGTAACTGTAAATAACTGTCAGTCCCACCACTGTCTGAAACCAGGTCGTTTCCATTTCTTTTAGGTGACAAATTAGCAAGGAAATGTTTGTCTGTGAAGCTCAATAGGATTTAGTGGTGTTTAAGTTAAGACCATTATTAAATGCCTTGTGGAGGAGGCACAGATTGTTCCTGAAGTTAGGCATCGCTTCAGTGCTCAGCAGCAGCAAATTCCTAATTACCATGTGAGGCTACCGTGGTCATTCAGAGTGAATCTAAATGAAGAGGTTGCACTTCATCCCCAGAATAAGCTAGTTAAGGCTCTAATGAATCTTTCTCATGGTCAGGAACAAACTAAACCTACCTGAAAGTAATTGGCCTTCATCAGCTTATCATGCTATTAATAGCATCTACAAAACCTACAAATATCCAACAGTGCTCACAGGGAAATTTTATTGTTTTCTCACGCTCTAACAAGCTTTAAAAGAAGCGTGAAATTACAATACAGAAATGTCAGGTCAATCTAGATGGCAAGGCAGCCCCTAGAAAGTGGCTGACTGCTAAGGGAGGTAGTCCAGGAAACAGCAGAAACCTGCATTTTTTGGTTCATTTCCTTTCTTGACCTCAGCGTTATCTCTTCCTGGCGTTAGAGGGTAAAGAGCCCTGGATGTCATCACGTTTTCTATGTTGGTTTTGGTTTGTACGTGGAATCTGCGTACACACACGGCAACTGGTCTTTTTCAAAGCAATAGGATTAGAAGCGGCCGCAATACTTTGTCTGATGGAGGAGCACGTTGCCAGTCTAACTGCCCAGGGCCTTCCTGCAGGAGTGAGACCTTTGTCTGGCTTCAGATAAGTGACGAGTCATGAATTTCTATTTTTTGTCCCCTGACTTTGTCACTCATGATGTCAGCTCCTTTTTCAGCCCTCTGCTCTGTTGCTCCAGCATCGTGCCTACAGGAAGCAATCTCAGCTGAAGCACCACTGAGCATCCTCTGAGAGCTAATGGCTTTTGTAATTCTACCAAGAAGGGTCTGAAGTGTCCTCGGGAGTGGCATCTTTCACAAGTGGAAATACTTGTGAAGACTTAAAGATTCAGAGCCATTTGGATCAAGAACATGAATCTTTTTATGCCTTACAGCTGCTGGATTTTTCCTATCTTCCAGGTTCCACATACAGTGTTCTTTTTTTATTGGCAGGTTCTTCATTTCACCTTGGAATGTTTGAAGAGTGAAACTTGTTCTGTATTTCCATATAAATGCCACACATTGTAGGACAACAGTCAGACTAACTAAAATGGATTGATCTCTTCCTTGTCTGAAGCTGTATCAGCTGCGGCATCTATGCTTCACTCACCTCCTGATTTTGATTGATTTCTTGTGGTCTTGGCTTCTTGACCTGTACTGCTGTCGAGAGATGGCAACATGGCTAAGCAAAAACTGGTAATTCTTGGAAGTTTCATCTTGGAAGATTCATTCAATCCTTTTAAAACCAGCAGAACTATTTATATAAGAAAAATACTTTTGATGCTCTTTATCATCTTCTCTGTAAAATGATATACATCAGTTTGGTTTTGGTTTATTTTTTTTATTGTTCTTTTCCACTGTAGTCTTAATTGGGGCTTTTTTTAGCTTATGTTGTCTCCAGAAGTCTTAAGCCAATCACTTAGAGTCAATAGAGGTGGTTAATGCTTAACTAATAAAATTGTATGTGAGCTTCATCACGCAGTGAGGCAGATTCACAAGGTCATGAACTGAGGTGAACTCTTACAATTCTATTTTCTTGTTAATGTTGTGTCTTCATTTGGATCCTGATATTTAAAAAAACAAAACAAAATCGAAAACCCACAAACCAAAAGCCAACCATAAAGCAACTTTTCCAAGTGTCACAGTTCTCTGTTTGGCAGAAGGTGCAGGTCTTAGGAATTTATTCACTGATCTTTGTTTGACGTCAAATGTCCTCGTCACAACTCTGTGAGTGACACAAGTTGCATCTTGGCAGATAAAGAGTGCACGTCCTGGTTAGGTGAAGGGGATGTTTGGTACAGGAGATCGATACCGTTGTTCTTTAATGGAATACTTAATTTGTTCTATATATACCTCAGGCGTAATACCTAATTGTAATCTGGCACTTCTCTGAGATGTGACTATGATGTTTTCTTGGGAAATAAATAAAGCCTGAGTTAATCGTTCACGTGAAGCGGTGTGGGAAGGTATTTTTAAAATATAAGCATGAAGAACAAGTGTCTCATGCAAGGCTTACAAACTGTCAGATTAAATACTGTTTTCTGATTCATGCAGTCATATATGATTATCAAACTCTTGAGGTGATATTCTAATGTAACACCTGCACAGTTTGTCAGCCTCGGAAGAGCTGCAGAGAGACAAATGAGAGTAGAAGCTGACCTTTCCGATGCACATACTGACTCAACAGCTTCATCCCCAAAGCTGATGTAATGCACCTCGCTTTTACATCCATTTTATCTTCCTCCAGTTCTCCTGACTAAAAATAAACCTGTTCTGGAAAGTTAAAGTGGACATGTGACAGTGGCCACTTCGGATAAGCCCCAGCACTCAGATGCTCCTCCCCATTAATGGTTCCGTTGTTGCTCTGCCCTAATGCTCCCCAGCACCGGCATCTGCTCTCTCCTGCGTTACTTGCAGTCAGGACAACTGATAATTCCAGCTCAAGTAAAGCTCCCAGTTCTTCCCCCCATCCCCTTTATATTTTTTAATGTTTTTGTGAATCATTTACATCTTAAGCCAAATGGGGACGAAACGTCTCTGTCTGCTCTGTTGGAAATTCTCCGGCCTCAGAGGGACGCTGAAATGCAATTTTTTGATGTCTGCTGGAAGGCGCAGAGATGGGTCGAGAAAAAGTCATTAGGGCAACGTTATTAGGATAAACTTTCACCCTGTGAGCACGCAATTTAAATCTGCAAAGGGAGAGGAATCTGTAGAAATTAAAACCACCCCCAAGGGCCATTTCCTAAATGAATTGTAATGTCAGAGCTTCTGCTTTCCTTACCCTGTGATACAGCAACACCCTATTGCTCTAGAATTTACGTTACGACTGCTCTGTTCCTGCTGGCACCTTCAAAATTATCTTGTCATACAAATACTATTTTCCAGTGAAAAGATAATAGGTATTTCTTGAAAGGGGCTAGCTAGGTCAGTACTCGTGATTTCTTTATCAGCTCTGTTACTGACAGTGTTACGTTTTTAAAAAGCCTTGGGTAATGTCCTTAATATAGCGCTATAAACAAACACACAGATCAGACTTTTCAACTTACACATTCGAAATTTTGTGAACTAAATGAAGATAGAGAGGGGGTGGGTGCCTACCACTGCATATATTAAACCATCCTTTCTGTGTTGCTCGCTTCTAGGGATTTAAGCATTTGCTGTGTACAAATATTTACAGTTGGCAAAACCAAAAGCACTTCCTTTTGCAAATGGGGTCTGATGCTTCCCATTTTCAACTCTTACCACAGTTTCCACATCACAGAAGGATGCACAAGGCTGCAGGCTACTGGAGGGAGTGTGTGTTTGTTAAATTTCTGGGCTCAAAACTTTCCTTTACTGTGTCTGTCCTAAATTCATCAGACTGGGAAGACCAGCCTCAGAAGTGAAGGATAAGGGTAAGAATTCCCACAGCCTGACCCTTGGCAAGTGAGCAGGAGAGTAAAAAGAAAGCAGCCCCATACTTCCCATGGGAGATTCAACAAGACATGTTTGGAACATTCAAGAGAAAAAAGAAAATAAAAAAGCAAGAAATACCTTTGTTATGGATGCTGGTGGAGTTATGTGGTGACCGTGCTCAGCAGAGACGAGGCCGAGGTGCCCCCATGTGTGCCAGAACTTGAGGTGTCTGTGGGAAATTGCAGGGGAATATATGAGCACATCTAGGATTAGCTGGTGAGTTGATGTTTTGATGATTTAAGCAGCATCTAATTCTGACTTTTAATTTAAAAGTCTGTAAGTGGTTTTCTTCCACTCTGTTCCACAAGGAAATGATTTACAGTGGGCATGCATGTATATCAAGTCTCTTTCTACCCTTTTCTCTACTATCCACATGCAGTTTTCTCGTTCTCTTGTAAGGCTGAAGAACCATCAGGTTTTACCCGTTGATGACCAGAGCTGAACTCAACTAACATTTCTGAATGGTGTTCTTATGTCAATCAGTTTATATGGGTGCCCATCTGCATCTCATCTTGCCTTGACCTGGCTAGTCCAAAGCTTATTGTGGTGATTTGTGTTTGTTGTGTTTGTTTTTCTTTCTTATCACAAGATTTTATCATTTTTTATGCCAGTCTTTGGTTTGCTAACTTTGGGGAATCTGTATTTTCAACTTGGGTACACAAACTACATTGCCTACAGTTACCAGTGAAAAAAGGAGTTGGTTTGGTTTTTTTTTTCCTCTGTGAAATTTCATTAAGGTTGTGGGAGAAAAGAAGAGGCCTCAAAAAACCAAAATGCAAGTGTTACACAAGTTTAGGATAAGAAGAAGTTAGGCAACTAAAATTACCAGAAGAGGGGAAGTCAAACTCATACTAAGGCATTCCTGTTGTGTAAAGCACAACAGAAGCTAAATTACTCCAAAGTCGTGTCCTCTGTGTATACCACAAAGACCCATCCAAAACTGACTGAATGTGTAATCAGGTTTAAACCAATTTAGTTTATTACTTCTGTTAATTTCATAGTAATTTAAAAATGCAAAGATTTTGCACATCATTGTAAAAGAAAAATGTCCTTACTGTTTGCCGGTTTTAATTAATGTCAGCAAAACCAATCAGTGTTGGTTCCTCAGAAAATTTTCATTATGACAGAGAGGAATTAGTAAAAAATAATTCTAAAGGATGTAGCCTTGAAGTCCATTTGAATAGTTCTGTGGGTCTGTTCTTTTTCTCCCATATTAGTATGAGTAAATGAAAATCAAACGTGACTTCGTGTTATTTTCCTGAAATACTGATTTTTGGGAGGGAGACATGGGAAAGAGGCATAACAAATCTTTCCCATAGTCTGTGTTAAAAGACAAGTGAGACAATTTTAAGATCCTGGGCTAATGAATTCAGATATTATCCTTTATGTTATTACTATTTAATTTTTTTAAACCTATGATCATCCCACTAATATAAGACAATGACAAGACAAATCACTGGGAAGGATAATACTGTCAAATTAATGCTGCTGGGCATATTTTTTCATTCCCTACTTGTGAACCATTTGTCATTAAAAAAGATTTGGAACCCAGGGTTCCAAACCAGGGGCAATAAGCTAGGAATTACTTACTAATAAAGGAATTAAAGCTGATAGTTCTAATATGAGACAGTGGGGAGCTTTTCCCTATGTTTGGTGGCTTGTTTTGTTTTTTTTTTAACTCTTGGTTCTTATCTGGTTTACTTGTCCCATTAATCTCATCAGCCACATTTCCGCTGCCTAGATGTTCAAAGGAACACCAAGTGCTGCAGATAAAACGATTGAGGTGTAAAACCTCCTGCTCAGAAGCTAAATCAGAATCACATGTCAACACAGTTCAGGCTCAGTCCCTGGCAGGATGGCAGGATCACTGTTTTTAATGCAATTTACTAATTAAAAATGAGTACCAGATTACGGAAAGTCTGGAATGAAGCAGCTCCTTGAACTGGCTGCACCCGAGTCTGCTTTTCGTTAAAGTGCAATTCATTTGAATAGTGCTTGGCAGTTATCAGGTGCTCTTCCAGAAAGAACGAGGGGTGGTTTATGTTTCGTAATCAGCCCTCCCTGGTGAGAGTGGAGCTGCTTTTACTACAGATGGCAAAGCGTCGCAGAGCTGCGGCAGGTGTATTTTATTCAGCAGATGTACTGTAAACGCATTACAGCAGATTAGCTGGATTTCTTCCTTTAAATGTACACTGCGAGATCCAACTTGCAAGCCAGCTGTTTCTTATCGGCCCCTTTAATCTCCCAGAGCCCGGCTTTGCCTCTTCCTTTTAGCAGCTATTTCTGTAAGGGATCGGACGAGGCAGAGCGCCGCTATGAATCCTAATGCTTCCACCGGGGAATCCCTCCCGCCTCCTCTTTTTGGATGAGATCCTGGAGGAAAGACCCAGAACGCAGCGAGGAAGAGGAGAGGGCCGGCGTAGCGACGGTACTGGGGGAGGCGGGCCGGGGGAGCCACCGGC